>JAWPHD010001325.1:0-27500 GCA_037043455.1 Cyrtodaria siliqua
GACCAAAACAACACAGAAATATGTAAACAAAAATGTAAAAATAAAAAGATAAAAAAAAAAACAGTTGTGGAGGGGTGGGGGTGGGGGGTGGAGTGGGGACTGGGGGAGGAGGGAGCCCATGCCCCAAGATGAGTGAAGTATGAATAAGATGCATAATGCTATAAGAAATCCCAAACCAAATTTATAGATATATACATGCTTACATGCAAACCTAGATCTGCCTTTATTGCACATTTTATGGGCCATCACTATTTGGGTTCCATGGGAGCCCAGAATTTGCAGAAGACAAAATTAATTACCCAACCCTTTACAACATACTATAAGGAAACCAATTCCAAAATTTAGTTCAGCTAGGACAAGAAATGTAAGAGATATAGACCTGTAAACACAGCTTACACGCAAAATTTGATGTGAAACAGACATATTTTAAGGGCTATCAGAATTTGGGTTCCATGGGAGCCCAGGGGTTAGAGGAACCAAAATTACTTAAGCAGCCCTTAAGATAATGTTATAAGAAAGCTAATGGCCAAATATGATTGTGCTAGGGTAAGAATTGTAAGAGATATAGACTTGTAAACACAGCCTACACGCAAAATTTGATGTGAAATGGGACACATTTTATGGGCTATCATAATTTGGGTTCCATGGGAGCCCATGGGTTACAGGAACCAAAATTGCTTATGCAGCCCTTAAGATATTTGGTTGTGCTAGGATAATAAATGTAAGAGATATAGACATGTAAACACAGCTTACACGCAAACCTTGACGTGGGACGCCGGCTAAAAATATTAAGTTGTTAACAAGCGCCTCTATTCGATGATGTACGTATTAAAAAAAATACGACATGTATTGTGTCTCATTTATCATTAAAACTATTGCACGATTTTAACACTGACTCTTAGGTCATTTACAATATTATTTCTCTAGTTTAATACAGTTTTCGGCTTTTTAAGTATCTTAAATATTTCCAGTGGTATATAAAGTATAACATCACGACGCCTATTCAGTGTTCAACATCAATTATTAACTCCTGTCCATTTCTTTTTATCGCGGATACACAGGTTTGTCATAAAATTTCCGTTTGTTCATTTCTTGATACTGCTTCTATACTGTTGTAGTGAATATTGTGTCATCAGTTTTGGCTTATATATTATTGTAGCACGATCACCGAAAATTCTCTTTGTTCAGGCATAGGTGTCAATCGTTTAATTGAAAATAACACCTGCCAGAATAACAGTAAGAATAACAGTTAGAATAACTGAAATAGAGCTGAAACGGACATGCTACAAAACAGTATTTACGCCCATTGAGATGTTTAAATTAACCAACGAGGTGAAACCATACTCTACCTATGACGTGTCATGTATAAAAACTGGTATTTTTTGATAACGTTACATCTGGTTCAAACAGATTTAACAATATTAATGTATTGAATTTAAAATTTCAGGCCATTATCCGGGCTACTAGGAAAGGCTAGAATTAACACTGGGGTTGTCGCCACTACTCAGGAGGGTGGCCGCTATTTGATACACAAAGGTGCAAACTATGGGAAAGCATCAAGCACCGTTGTAACAAATGCAAAGCATATGTCAGACCAGTAAGATATTTAAGCCTTTTTTTATTTTAATTAAATAAAATTGTTGCAAACTGTTACATAATTTATACTAAACAACAAAAAAAGATCTAAATGATTACCATAGCCAAAACGTTATTCAAGCAGACTTTGTCAGTATAAAGAATATGTTTAATAACAATATGCAATTTGTTTATTGATCGATTGGAAATTATTACAACAGTATGTAGTATGTGTAAGCCAGAGATAATCTTATCTCCAGTTTTGTTGTTGGTGTTTATAAATGTTTTAGAATACCTTTCCGAACAAAGGTTTTAATGGAATCGTTGCTGGTACATTTTAATATTTTGATATTATTGTTATGTAGATGATATTGTACTATTTGCAAATACTGTAGAAAAAAGAGTATACATAAGGAAAATCGTCCTTTAGAAACCACAGCACCCAAACGCACTGGCACCGTAGGTTCACACCGAACCACAAACAAAGAGCAAATTAACTATACAATGAAATGGACAATACACAACATAAAGAATGATGAAGACAGGGTTACGGACTTAGAATGGTCAGTGGGCAATATAGCCCACTGTTTAGTTTAAATCGATTTTATATGCATACAACCTCGCAATTGTCCTGTCTTCATCGCCAAGTTGACAAAACAGTGTATGCCTACATAAAAGTATATCCATCAAAAGGAAATATGTAACAATAAAGCCCACATCCAGAGGAATTAGCAAACGATACATGTATATGTTGTTGTAAAGAACTTCAGCATTATTTTAATTGTTTAAGCGAATATTGTCATACCTTGTAATTGCTGGCAAATTCACCAAAAATAGTAGATATGTCGGTGTTTTTTTTTAGAAAAACCTTATACTACCTAGAAATTTATCTTTTACTTATGATGGATGCAATCTAGATACTGTTCATTTATTTCATACATAATAATAGTATTTACCCCTGCTGGTTCTATTTCCGAAGCACACAAAACACTTGTTGGACAAGGTCAAATATAACTTTAAATGTTTGAATGCATATTAACATGTATTATAACGAATCATAAATGGGATTATTTTGATAAAATGGTTTGACATATTGTTAATTACTTTAATCAGATCTCGGATTTTACAAAGGCAAAGAGTATAAAAAAGTTCATATAACAATTCTGCAAACAAAATCCGAATATTAAAAAGACCCCGCAAAATGATTTGTTTACGGAGAATTACCTAGCATGTTATACAAGATTCTTCGGTATGTTTACATTATACAGTAGTGGATCAAAGCTTTAAGAATGACTGAATTAATATATATAAAACTAGTTTTACAACATGGTGTTAAATGATATAGGTACCCAAATAAAATAAATTGAGCCCCATTCTTCAATCAGATAGTATCTTGGTATATTTGAGTCGTGTTTATACATATTGCCATTATGTTCTTTCAGTTGCAAGAAGATATTCTTTTTGCTCAATTTTATAACTTTTTCTATAAAATTAATGTGCATCCGACAAAATATTTTCTTCCATTTCATTTGCCATTTCCGCTCTTTTGTTTATTAGTAGAAATAAAGGTAAAAATGAGATATAGGGTCCTATAGAAACCACAGCGTCCGAACGCAATGACATCGTAGGTCCACACTGTACTGCAAACAATGACTTGAAAGTACAATGAAGGAGACACAAAACAACAGAAAGGGTGGTGAAGACAGGGTTACCGACTTATAACGGTCAGTAGGCAATAAGGCCTACTGGTTAGCTTGAATTAATTTTATATGCGCACAAGCCTCGCTATTATCCTGTTTTCAGCGCCCAAATAGACAAGACAGTGTAAATCATACTATAATACGATTTTAAGGCTACTAATTGTAACAGCAGTCACACATCTCGAAGTAAAACTCTAGGCCTATTTCTATAAACTGGTTATATATCTAAATGTGCGTACTCTGTTGTAGAAGGCCTCACGTTTGCAAGAGTTGTTTCATTCACATGTGTTTAATATAATCACATTGTTTATTTCAGATGGAAAAGGACGGGCTCTAAGGCTACGAGTGGGAAAACAATATCTAATTTGATGAAGGATGTTCATGTCGATAAAAAGTATGGAGTTGGTCCAGGAAGGAGCTTATGTAACGGCGCAACCAGAAACATAATGGAGAAAGCAGGCAGGAGAAGGCGAAGATGTTAACATGCCAAAGCGACCACCGTTGTTGATGTATTAATTTCGACAATAACAATGCTGCTTTTTATGTTTTATGTTTAATTTCCGTGTCGGTTAATTGGGTTATTGGTAACATACAAATGCCCATTAATAAATAAAATAAAAATTAACATGTTCATTTGAATAGATATATTCATTCAATCATTATAATAAAATAACTTTTGTAACATTCGACACTTCCTTATTATTCCCAGGAGGGTGAATGGAAATGACAGATCTTTTGTATGAATGCATGTTTCCTACTGTAATGTTCGGGGCGCTTGTTTGAAATCATCAACAATTTGAAAACTAGTATTTTTATATATTTTTTATCCAGAAATGTTTTAATGTGTTGATAAATGTAAATTCAGACACTCTGAAAGTAGTTTTATAGTAAAATATTCAGGCTAACTGAAATTATTTGAGATTTCTTAATTTTCTGCTATCTCAGTAACCAGAAACTTACATGCAAAAAGCACCACCAAAAAAACAAAACATTTTGGCTGCAAAATGTTCTTTTCTCAACCGATTTTGAAAAGTAAGGAATTTTTATTAACCACTAATAATTCCACTTCTGATGATACATAATTGTTATGTACGTATTTATAACAATACGCATTTTAATGCTGAAAAGTATTAAATGCATCGAAATCAGTGTTAAATTCAATGAAGTAACAGTTTCCTTACTTCAAAATGATCGAACTTATTCTGAAAAAAATGTTTTCATCGTTCCTCAATGTGTTCTTTATTGGGAATGTCGATGCATTCGTTTAAAATCTATACTTTTATTTAACGTCCGGGTCCCCACTTAGATAGTTTAAGATTATTTTTGTGGTAGTTTGCTCATTCTTTCTCCATATATACATGTAGGTTGCGGCTCACAAATTTTTTCCTTATACCACAATGCTTGCTTTTCCGAAGATAAAAAACAATTATCGCATACAAATTCAAAATGTTGTGTTTTGTTTTCAAGATATATCAAATCCAGTGTGCTAAAGGTTAAAAAAAGGTTTCCCCTACAAATCCAAAATCAAGAAACTGTAATTCAGCGTTATCATCACAGATTTCGAAAATTTCTAACGCATTTGTAGTGGTAATGCTAGTAAAACATGATGTTAAAATGATTTTAGTTGGCATCTTTTAGAATTAGGAGCATCGAAAGCTGCACTTATCCAACCTACTTGATAAAATCAAAAGTACCCAGTTTTATAAGTGTTATAATTTATTTCTTGGAAAACCCATCGACTTAACATATTTAAAATGTGTTCACTTATTCAGATAAGACGATTTAATATCGTTATGTTGCAGCTCAATCGTTTCTCCAAAAAAGCGTGAAATACAGAAAACAATGAGAATATTATTAAGGGGTTGATGCACATATTTCAATTTAATTTTAAAGGGCTATATTAGGCCTATAGGCCTATTGCCCGCCTATGTAACTTATCGGCGGAATATGCAGCATGTAGGCATAGGAGTTGCAGGGAAACATTTATAGACGTTATGGGTTGAGCTGGACATGTATTCGGACGCTATATGCCTATAATGGCCTATATGCAGTTACTGTTTGTATTATGGACCAGAGAATTTACGCCAAGTTAAAAACGCACCCATATTGTTTAACGAACTCGAAACTTGTTTTAAACGTTAGATACTATAGATGCATGTATTAATTAAAACATAAATGTTATTGCACAATGTGGACTTACCCGTTTTATGCATTTGATTTTATCAGCGTAGTCGAGTCATGCCTCAATGTGGTCCGAATACAGACCACAGCGGAGCTTGACTCGACGACGCTGATTTTGTTTTATTTTCAATATTTCTTGAATACTTATACACACTGTAAATTTATATTTTATCGCATGTATACATACTATCTAATATTTAAAACAATCCTCGAGTCTGCTGAACAATATGTGTGTGTTTATGAAATTTGACATTTTGGTAATATTATGTGCTCAGGTGTGGTACATATCTCCGAGTTACCAACATGGTCTAGGGTTTGTTCATCCCTGTTTGGCGCCATATAAACTTTCTTGTGTTGGTGCGCCGTAAAACCCCAATTCAATTCAAGAACAGTTCTTCAATTTCTAGAACAGTTCTAGAACCTAGTGTTAGTTCATGAACCTTTTTCGCAGGGATAAGTAAATAAAAAAGAAAATAAATCTACTTTTCAGGGGCGGAGCTAGGACCAATTGAGATCATAGGCCCAATGTTTAACATATCTAAGTGGACTTCGTGAGAAGGCTCCCTCTTATTATTATTTAGTTTATGTTAAAATGCACTACGTGCGTTCTGACGTATATTCAGATTTATAGAAAGATAACGATAAGTACACAAATGTATTTGAAAATACACCCACCTCTTCCCCACCCCCCCGCCCCCCACGTCAACCACTCCCCCCAACCCATATTTTTATTGCATTTTTTTACTTTTACCTCTTTCGATTTCTGAAAATTAGGCGTAGGCCCGGGCCTACAGTACCCACGCAGCTAAGCAAAAGCTTTTTAGACAACTTTGCAGTGTATGTGTTTAACTATCAAACACACGTGTATTGCAGAGTCTATTTCAAAATAGAAATATAGATGCTGCGTAAAGCATCTTTTCTTTGTCTAAGCCTCTCTATTATAATGCACTTACATATACTTGCTAGTTACAGTGTCAGGTTATCTCCCTTGTTTTTATTTCCACCATTATAAAGCATGAACTATAAAACACGCGGAGTCTTGATCAAGGTCTTAGGTAATCTACGACGAACGGACGCCAGCCATTTACGATGCACATCGATTAACGGCATTGAACTCACTGTTGAAGCTAAGGCAGAACAACATATTTCAAGAAGTTTCGGCACCAAACCTTAATAGTTGATAGATCTTGTTTATATCATATTAACATGTGCCATTCACAATATATGACAACCAAGTTGCAGACGGAAGGATTATTAGGCTATAATAAAATCACAGAGTGTATTTTCATTAATTTAATCGCGCTGAGGAAGTGGTTAGTTCCAACAGAGCATGCGTGAAGGTTCGGGATATTCGACTAGCTATACTAGTATAAAAAATAAACATTCATTAATTTGATCCTTCTGCGGGTTGGGAGAATTCAGCGGCTGGCTGATGTTTTCATTCTCATTAGTTCTGAGGGGCGCCACATGGGAAATGTTCTCATTGCGGGCCCTTGATAGTCAGGCGCGTAGCTGCCTATACGCAGACACGTACCTGCGTACGAACATTTCGAAAGGGAAGAAAACAAAACGTTATGCATTTCAAATCAATTTTAAAACACAATCAAAAGTATCACAAATTGCAAAGCCGCAAACGTCATCTATTTAATGACGTGCTAGATTTGTCCATTTTTTATTCACAAGGTGGAGGACAAAATGCATGCTGTTTTAGAATGTATTATGTATGATGATATTAGAAACATCTAATTTGATAATGCCTCTTTCTGTATGTCACGGTTTATGGATATCTAACAGGTAGATTGCTGTTGCATTGTCCGGCCGGTTAGCTTAGTCGGTAGAGCATCGGAACGGTAGTTCGAAGGTCCCGGGTTCGAGCCCCGGTCTGGCTGCACATTTTTCTAGCCCTGTGACATTTGGCGCCCAACGGGGTTCCGTGACTGAGTTAACTCCGAGAAACATTCGAAATGATTCTCTGTACCCATGGAAATTCGAGGACGAATGTCAGTCTGTAGGGGGAATGTGTCACGGTTTATGGATATCTAACAGGTAGATTGAATTTGCATTGTCCGACCGGTTAGCTCAGTCGGTAGAGCATCGGAACGGTAGTCCGATGGTCTCGGGTTCGAACCCCGGTCTGGCTGCACATTTTTTCTAGCCCTAAGACATGAATATCCTAATTTTACAGATGTAAACGAAATAGACAAACTGTTATTTTGTTTTCCAATAAAACATGATATGAGTGAGTGCCAAAACCTGTTGTAATATTCTCCAAAAAAACAGGATAAAAATATGTTTCATGTTCTTAACAATGTGTTATGTGTTATGTTACCTGCAGTAAACTTGGTTTGCTTTCTTTTTTAGTTAAACTCATCAATTTATTTTACTGTAAATAATGCAATTATTATATGATGAGAAATCAGATTTTATAACGACGTTGAGAAGGTGCTAATCAGTACACTCCAGAGATGATCCGGGTTGTTATCCAATTTTTAAAATATTTTTTAAGTTTTCAGTAGTTGTTGCGACCATCTAACTCACATTATTGTTTCTATTTTAAGTACATTTTAGACACTGTGCCAATATTAGCATCAGCCACACAGCCGCTCAATTTTTACTATGTATAAGTGCTTGATAATAACATAAATGAGATAAAAAATAGTGTAAATTAGAGCAGTTGATAGTTTACTGTGATATATTTGAATTGGCTACTAGACCTACTGCTGTGGCTATACATAGCCTGGCCAATATTATACTGTTTGGCAATGGCGTGTGTATGCTATGACTAACCTTAACCCATACCCCACATTATTGTTTTTGTATATAATTTTAAACAGAGATTGATGGATACATGTATACAAGGATGGATAAAAATACTGTAAATTGTTCACGAAATAAAGTTTTAAAGGCCAGCATAGATTATGGGATGGCGAGTTGTCCGTCGTCCGTCATCCGTCGTCCTTCAACGTTTGCATTGCGGACACGATAGGGCCTTCCTTATTTACCGGATCTTTACCAAATTTATATCAATGTAAGCTCGACAACAAGTCAGGTCGGATTTGTTTCACTGGAGTTATGGCTCTTGATTTGTTGAAAAATGCCATATTCGGCCTAGAGCCGCTATTGGTAGTGTGAGGGACATAGGGTTTGTGATTCAAGTGAATGAAGGACTGTTCTTTCAGGGACCAATATGATGTACCCCACCCACTTCTGTACCATGATGCAACAAGTTACATCGACGATTCTACAAAGATTATATACTTTTAACTATTTTATTTTTACATGTGTATCAAACAACAAGCTGAAAATTCATTCATTTAGTGCCAGTGCACTTACCTTATTTTATCATGCTGTTTATTCATACAATTCTCCGTTCAGATAAGATTTACCATTTTACTTTTTGATAACTGAAGAGCTCCTTGCATACCCCGTAACTCTGTAATTACTGTAACTGTGCACAGGTTCCGATAATGATTGCATTGACACTGTTTTTGTTTTTGTGTTTTTATGTTTTGAATACATGCAGGAAATTAGTTCTATTGATGCTCACTACTTTCTATTTGTGTATACACTTTTGAACCATGGCGGCTTGCACTACTTTCCAAATTCCCTTGACCTACTTGAAGGACGTTGTCTTAACTTGTTCATTACATTGTATATTGTGTTTTATTGTTTGTTTCATGAATGTTTGTTAAAACAATCGGGGAGCAAGTAAAGAGCAACACGTCATAGTGCTTATAAAGTTTATTTCAAATATTCAGCATCAGCAGGAACTATTTTTCTCTTGCATAGGCAAAAGAGTCTGCAACTTTCCTACGCCACTAATCAAATAGATTTGCTCTCTTTTCAAATTATGCTTATAACAGTTGCTCTTCATAAATTCTGTTTGCTAATCATAAGAGCAAATAAAATATGTCATAAGCATTCTATATTGTTATTTCTAATGGATTATATATTGGCATATGTATGGAGCCATTTCACTGAAGTATGCTATGATTCTATTATGCTATTGGACGAGCAAGGTCACGTGGTAGGTTAGACCGCCTATATATACTGGAACAAGTTTCAGTCTCTCTTTGCTAATGCATGCTCATCTAAGTGAACAACAACAACAACCAAAATCAAAAGACAACTGCTGACTTAAGGTAAACAAGATTCAAAAAGTAAACACATACCAATAACCTTGCTTTGGCTAATAGCATAATACAATATAGACAATACATATATACACATATATACAATTTATCAAACATAAGAACTGTAAAAATACAATTAGTGGTAAAGGTCCATACAGACACGGCTCCTGTCCTTCTCCAGACTCCATTTGTATATATTGTACACATTGCATGCTGTATTATGCATGTAGTCTTTGTACAGCCGCTGGAAGACTTTGTCACAGTTGCCTTGTGTGTTGCTGTGTGTGTTTGTGGTTGACTGTCGTCATTGAATGCTGCTTTTCCTATTCGAATTTTTTTATATCTATATTTGTCAGTGTTTTTCTATTAATGAAAGCTTGGACATGTTCGAAAACCTGCCAGATCGGAGTTATGGTCCTTGGTTTTCTAAAATAGGCCATTTTCTGCCTTTTGAACCTTCTAGCACTTTCATTTATTATTTGATCTTTACCTAATTTTGCCTAATAGCAAATATTAATAAAAGCTCGGACAAGTTCGAAAACCAGTCGGATCGGACCCGTAATGCCAGACTAAGATTTCAATTTCTTTATTGCGATTTTGGCCTCCGGCCCATAACACAATGCATTTTATATACAAACAAACAAATATGTAACTGGTGAACCCAACATATATACATAGATTTAATATACAAAACCACCAATATTTTAGGCAATCAACGCGAAAAAACATATTCACAAAGTCTCTAAAAAAACATGTTCTTTTGTGAAAAGCATGAAATATAAACATGGCTAAATGTTTTATAATTAATGGATTTTCATTTGAAAACAATGATTTAAATGTGTACAGAGAATAAGTATGTGTAAATTGTATTGATAAATATTTCAGTCTTAAATCATCATACAGTTTGCATTCAAATATAAAGTGATATTCATTTTCTACGGTGTTTCGGCAATGTTTGCATATCCTTCCATTCCTAGGAATACCTCTGTATCTCCTTTTTTTCTATTTCGAGGTCATGCGAGGAAGTTCGAAAAGATGGAAGTGCATGCCTGAATTTTCGTATTGTAAGGCAATTTAAATATTTTTCAAACTTGAAATCTGTTTTAAAGTCTCGGTATACTTCTAATGTTTGGTTAGTCTGGATGTTTTCGGACCATGTTTGATGAAACTGGTCTTTTAGTCTTCTTACATACACTTTAAGGAAAAGAGATTCATTTTCGACAGTTTGGCTTACCCATACGTATCCAAAACCGTTCATGTAAAGATTCATTCTTAGCTGTGTTACCCAGTTGCTATGACCATACGTATCAAAATAAACTAACATGTTATAAGCTTTCTTCACATATCTATGACTTGGCATTTTTATAAGTCATAACCAGTATTTTATACATTTGTTATAACTTTCTATCGATAGTGGATATCTGCCAGAGTCACCAAGAACGGCACTATTACTTGCCTTGTTGTGGACGTACATAAATCTTTTGCACGCATAATATTGTATACGTTCAATACTGTTATATTGTTCTAGACCCCATATCTCAGAGCCATATAAAACTATTTGTTTATTTTTTGTGTCAAACAATTTAAAAAACATATCTGATTGTAAAGGACCAAATTTATATAAGCCATTTAAAAGAGCAATAAGAACACGTTTGCTTTTAATAGAATTTCCTCTACCATTCGATTAAGAGACATTTGACTTGAAAATAATAGACCTACATATGTATATTCTTTTGCAACATTAACCTTTTCACCACCAAGTGTCCATTTCTCGTGTTTGCTTAAAGGGCCCCCATTCCGAAAAACAACAACCTTTGTTTTATCAAGATTAACTGTTACCTCCAAATGTGTACAATATTGATGAAAAATGTTTAATTGTCTCTGCAAACCAATCACTGTGTCTGAAATAAGACCAATGTCATCTGCAAACATTAACATATATAATTCAACAATATCCGGTGATAACTGGATTCCGGTCAGACCACTGTTTGCAATTTCATATTGAAGTTCATCAATAAATATGGAAAATAGAATTGGGCTTAGAATACAACCTTGTCTAACACCCTGAGTACAATGAAAATAATCACTTAAACTGGTGTTGTTTCTTACACATGCTTTTAATTTACACTTTATATATACTATATAACATTTTAAACAGTTTACCTTTAACACCGGCTTTTTAAAAAATAAACCACAACTTTGCTCTATTCACAGTATCAAACGCTCTTTTTAAATCTACAAATGCTACAAATAATTTCATACCTTTTTTGGACAAGTATCTATCAATAACTGCCCTTAAGACAAATGCATTATCTACCGTACAATATCCTTCTCTAAAACCTGACTGTGCTTCTGATATCTTGTCAAAGATAGTTGTGTAAAAAGTCAAACGTCTATTTAAAATCCGTGTAAATATTTTGCTTATAGCATCAAGTAACATGATTCCTCTATAAATACTGGGGTCGTCCATCCTATCGTTTTTGTGTAGGGGTACTAATATAGAATGTGACCAATTTTCAGGGAATTCTCCAAGATCAAACATTCTATTGAAAATTGTATTCAAAGCAGGTAAAATTATATCTAGACAATTCTTGTAGAAAACAGTAAATATTTTGTCAGGTCCAGGTGCTTTATCATTTTTTAAAGCCCTAGCTGATTCAATTATTTCTTCATTTGTTATAGGCGAGTTCATTATAATATATTCTATCTCATTTTCGGGGATCTCTTGAAAAAGCTCTGCTATAATCTTCTTCGCTTAATTCATTGTCATGAAATGTAGAGTTTGAGTTATCATTGCTGTCGAATAAGGTTTTGAAGTATTCGTACCATCTGTCATCATTGATGGCGAACTGTCCCAACCGTGCTGATGAAATACAGTGTGCCACATGGCTCGATTTTAGGACCGAAAAACTACATTATGTACACCAAACCAGTAGGTTCAATCTGTAGAAACCATGGACTTGAGCATCATTTCTACGCCGATGACTCACAGTTATATTTGTGCTTCAAACCATCAGATAGCGTTTCTCAAGCTTAGGCCGAGGAGCCGCATTGAGAACTGTCTTAAGTACATAGTTTGTTGGATGCATAGCAATATGTTGAAACTGAACACTGATAAAACTGAGGTAATTTTGTTCTCATCAAAACGAAATTCTTATCTAGTAGGTGAGATATCTGTTGAGGTAGGAGACTCCAAGATAAAGCCATCGTCATCTGTGAGAAATCTTGGGATGCAGTTTGATTCACAGATGGACATGGAGCTACATGTGAACTCGGTCTGTAGATTACGGCAAATAGGCCACATCAGACAATACTTGACCACTGATGCCACCGAGTCTCTCGTCAATGCTCTGGTTACATCAAGACTGGACTATTGTAATACATTGTTGTACGGCGTGCCGAAGACCATCTTAAGCAAACTGCAAAACGTACAAAACACTGCAGCTCGTTTTATCACAAGAACTTCCCGTTACGATCATATCACTCCCGTGCTGAAAGAACTTCATTGGCTACCTGTGCAGTACAGAGTGGAGTAAAAAATACTGACTCATACATATAAAGCCTTACACGGTGAATCGCCAGCTTACATCAGACACATGTTTATAGATCATTCCAGATGTTCTGCGTAGAACCTTAAGGTCCCAAAATGACTCTGTACCACTAGTGGTACCAAGATGTCATACTGTGACATACGGTGACCGATGCTTTGTGATTGCTGCGCCGAAGCTATGGAATGCACTCCCTGCCGGAATCAAAGACTGTAACACACTGTCTTCCTAGAAGAAATCGCTGAAAACACATTTATTTATCCGAATGTACGGCAATTAATTTGTTAAAGTAAACTATTATACATATAATAGAAAATTGTTGCATTTAAAAGCATTAAACATTTGAACGTATACTCCTCTGTTGTTTTTATCATAATTTTTCAACCAAATTGTTTTGATTTTAATGTTTCTCCTTTTTTATGTTGATTTCGGATAATGAAAAATGTCTTATAGTTTACTAATTTTAATTGTAAATGCCTTCATTTATTAGCTCATATAATTTCTTAAATAAACAGCTATTTAAAGTCCTGTTTTACCATTTTGTTTAATCTTTTCTTTGTATGTGTCTTATTACTTTTTACCTTTTTATAACTATTATAAATATCTTAAATTTTATGTTTGTTAAGCACTTTTGAACGTACTGTGTATGATAAAAGTGCTATATAAATATGGTATAATAATAATATAATAATAATACATTACCGTTTTATTTAATATTCTACTGTCCTGTTTGTTATAACTGTAGTAGTCACTATACATGACCTGACTGCGAAAATATGATCTACTCAGTCTGTGTACAAAGCTCAGTTGTGAAAGAAATAGTGAACTGAGTCTTTTTAGAATTAATTGTATAAATTCCAAATTGAATATGTCATGTTTGGTACCAACATTTTCATCATTCTATTGCCAATATAATTTTGTCATTTGTTTTTCAATATGTTGAATCAATCGTCGCTTGATAAAGGGGAGAGGGGTGTAAAGTAAAATTGTCAACGTGTCCAGTTTCCTTTTGCAACTCAGTATGTAATGGTAATTGCCAGCGTATGTTATGACTATAGTAAATTAGTAATTTTTACAGGACCGAAACCGAAACCCCGACCAAGGGAGGTAGGTAAATGAGCTTTTGTCCCTCGGGTTTTCTGGTCGTACCATATATTGTTTTTCTCTTTGGCTGCAACTGCTGTGGTTGTTCAGTACAATTGTGGATACATCCTGCGATGTTTCTTATTTTGTATTTTGTATTTTGAATATAGCTTTACAACAACATCTTAGTGTTTATTTTGTTAGTTTCCCAGAATGTGGAATTTATATATAGTTAGAGAATTCCTTTTGATGCGATGTAGTTTTGTTTACACTGTCTGGTTTATTTGGGCGCTGAAGAAAGGCTAATAGCGAGGATTGTGCACACCTTCATTTTATCTTAACCAAACTTGCACAATAGTTATATATGCATATGAACTCGGAGGAGTTCTAGAATCAGCCATATTCGATAGCTAATATAAGAGTTATCTGCCCTTGAATTTGCAAAAATGCATAAAGTTGCTTTGTGTGCATTCTAGCCCCTACAGTTTGTGTTCCGATATTAACCAAACTTACACAGTAGTCATATATCCATAACATCTCCGATGGGTCGTTGAATCAGCTAAATTTGTGATTGGTTATAACCCTTGAAATCAAAGTGTGTTATCTAGCCTTGATTCTGCAAATAATACATAGTTTGACCTTGAAATAATTAGCAAAATATATGACAAGATTTTAATTGTGTTATTGTTAATTATTCCTATTTAGATGGGATGTCTTATTCGTTTTTCTAGAGCTTGTACTCGAGTTGAGGACTTCAATATTCGTAATCTTTGTAGAACTAAAAAGCTACTCCATTAGGGTTATCGTTACCATAATCTTCGTAAAACCTTTGCAAAATTGTATTATCGTAACCCTGATCTTCTTTCCAAATATAAAAGTAATTTTAGAACTCTTCTGCGAAAAGGACTATCAAAACATGGCTTCTATGGTGACGTGATGTACAAAATTCGTAAGATCCTTGGTCATGATCACTTTCATACTGTGTTTGTTAAACTTGTTAAAAGGTTTATCAAAAGGTTATGACCCTATAATTTTGCAAAGCACTGCATGCTTGGTGGTGGACTCATTTACAGTTCGCCACTATGCTTTCCTCTTTGATTGTGCGATGACCGGACAGGCTGAGTACCCTATGATGACGCCTTAACCAGAAGCCCAAAAGGACGGTGACGTTTGCTGTTTGTCTGCAGTCTTGTCTTGTCGAGCCCTCAATTGTTTATTCCCTTGTTGCTCTGGCTTCCGCCAAGTCACTGAGTACGTTCTTTATGGCTTTCTAGGCTATTATTTTTTTGTATTTATATATACACGAGCATCTTTGTGTTTTACTTTTATTGCCTACTAATGCTGCCTAGTTGGTTAGAGAATAGTTCATGATGGGGATTTCTTTAGTTACACTGATCCGTTTTATTGGGATAACAGTAGGGTAAGTATCGTTGAACAGTAATGTTACTAAAAGAATGACCTGACTGACGAAGGTATTTGTACACGCATTTTTTTAAAACTTTTTAGGATTACCCGCATTATATTAATGTTCACGAAATCGAACTTTTAAAGATCGACTTGTTTGTCTAACATATTGTATACAACAAGATTTGAATATATATTAAATGACGTGTGATATACGTCAATCAACATTTGAAGCTAGACATACATTAAACATGCTATTGTGGGAAGAAAAACAACAAAAACAATATATTAGTAAAGAGTGGTTGATCTGTTTATAGTGTACCAAATTGAAACGCTGAGTGAATCATTCAAACCAATTTGAAAAGTTTTTAACCATATTTGCCGAAATGCTTTTTTTAAGCAATTGTTAGAAATAAATATTTTTTTCTGTTGTTTGTTGTAGAGATATTGAAAAAGAATGATAACAGTGGTCAATGAAACACATGCGATTTTTATAACAATATTTGAAGAAAAACAACATTTTCTTCCAAAATAAAACCTGGGTTATTCATAGAACGTATTTGGTTCAGCGGGATTATGCATGGACAAACGCAACAGTCATCCCAAAGGTTAAAATAAATCTAAAGTTTAAAACTATACCCATCTGCACTGAAGACTTACTGAAGAGTAGGTGTGGCAGACAGGGCGGTATTTAAATCTCTAAGGTGGCTACTGATGTTATGAATAGGAAACTGGTTCCAAAGCCTGATGGTTCTAGGGCAGAATAAGTTGGTGTAAACTTCATGATGTCTTCTTTCTTGGAGGAATCGTACATCTACGTTTCTCGAGACTTTTCCACTGGAGTTCGTGTATCATGTCAGAGACGCAGTCAGGGGTCCTGTCCTGCAGTTGCTGCACACGTAATGAGTTGCTCTACGTTGCACCTGTTCCAACGCATTGATGTCTCCTTGACGGTGTGGGTCCCAGATCGCTGACACCTGACAGCAGAGTTAACACTGGTTGTGCAAGTGGCAGCATTTAGAGAATTGTTGAAATCTCTGACGTTTCTCCGTAGGAGCCCGCATACTATTGTCTTTACCAACCATGTGTTGGTTCCAGTTCATGTTACTTGTCCATTTGACTCCTAGATACTTACTAGCTTCATCAGTTTCAAGGGAGTGATCATGTAGCATATATGAATATAAATACTCAAAAGGTGATCCTTGAAAGCAACAAACACAAACAAGAGAGAAAAGCAGCAAACTCGGTTTTATTGAGTCTGTTCATGAGAGGACGTTATAGATGCAACACCTCTCACGCCTCCTAGCACCGGCTAAGCGATATTCGACTTTCGTGTTTTAATCCTAGTTATGAACCTCTTTTTAATCGAAAACCGAAGGCCATTCGACCATTTTGTCTTCGTTTTAAGCCAAAATTAAGAGACACTGAAATCGACCTAAATTTGATTGCCAAGTACAAAGTACCACAAATTCCACCGTGGACTTCGGAAATACCAACAATTATTTTTGATCTTTGTAATAGTAACAAATCCAGTACAGACCCTACTGTCTTTCAAAGCAAATTTAATGAAATTAAATCGAAATACAGTAACTTTAAACATATATACACAGATGGTTCTAAAGATAGAGATAAGGTAGCTGCAGCAGCTGTTGTTCACAAACACAGCATAAAGAGCCGCCTGCTTGACAAAGCCTCTATCTTTTCAGCTGAACTTAAGGCAATTGAACTTGCCTTCAATTATATTTAGGAATCTGATGATGACCATTTTGTAATCTTGTCAGATTCACTTTCATCTCTTCAAGCACTGGGTAATATGAAACATGATAACCCAGTTTTACTTCAACTTTTAGAAAAGTACAATTCTCTTAAAGTTGATAATGTTATTATTTTCTGCTGGCTTTGGACTTGTCGGTGAACAATAAACTCCATTTCATTAAACCGTTATTCGTAGGATGGCGTCCTTTTAGTAGACCCATTCGTCGAGAAGATGTTGTCCTAGCCCGGTGCAGGATAGGGCATACACGTTATACTCATTCATATTTATTACAAGTTGAGCAATTACCAGCATGTATACCCTGTTTTGCACCGTTAACGGTCAAACAAATCTTGTTGGAATGTGTAGACTTGATATACAAATATAAAAGTAATTTAAATACACATATATAAGTAATTTAAGGACTCTTCTGCGACGGGGGCTGTAGCTGCCTGACTTCTGTGGTGGTGTGGTTTGTAGGCTTTCTGAGATTCTTGGTCATGATCACGTTCATGCTGTCCTTGTTGGAGGGTTTGTCGAGGGAGGTTGTGGCCCTGTCGTTTTGCGGCGTACTGCATGATTGGTGGTGGACCCTTTTACAGTTCTCCACTATGATTTCCTCTTTAATTGTACGATGACTGGACAGGCTGTGGACCCCATGATTACGCCTACCTAAAGCCTATTGGGAAGCTGGCGTTTGATGTTTGTCTATGATCTTTCTTGTCATGCCCTTAATGGTTTATTCTCTTGTTGCTCTGGCTTTTGCCAAGTCATTGAGTAACTTCATTGTGACTTTCTAGGCTATTGATTTTTTGTATTATATTTACACGAGCATATTTGTGTTTTACTTGTATTGCCTATTGATGCTGCCTTGTTGGTAAGAGATTAGATCATGGCGGGGATTTATTTATTTACATTGCCCTATTTTAATGGGATGACAGTATGGTAAGTGTGAGGTTTGGTGCAACCTAGAACCGGTTTAAACCCACAGTGGCCTACTTTGCCACTGACCGTTCCAAGGCGGTAGCCCTATTGTCAACTCTTTTGTGTTTGTGATGTCGTTTGCATTTATTATTACTTTTGCCTTCTTGTTTGTCTGTTTGAGTGTTTGTTTCTGTGTTTTGTGGATGACTGTCCTCCTTGAATGCTACTTTCCCTGTCCGATGTTTTTATATTTCTTCATCATAGTCATGTAGGAATACGTGCTAATGATAGGTTTGATAGTGCTGCTAAAGCAGCATTAGGTTTACATATATCTAATGCTAAATTACGTTATACTCATTTTAAAAGCTGTATTAAGACATTTATTCGTAACACTTGGCAAGCCGCTTGGGATTTATCAGTTAATAATAAACATTATTCCATTAAAACGTTACTCGGAGAATGGCGTTTTTCTAGTAGACCAATTCGTCGGGAAGAAGTTGTGCTAGCCCGGTGCAGGATAGGGCATATACGTTATACTCATTAATATTTATTACAAGATAAGCAATTACCAGAATGTATACCCTGCTTTGCACCGTTAACGGTCAAACTCATCTTGTTGGAATGTGTGGACTTTGCTATTGTCAACCATTTTGTGTTTGTGATGTCGTTTGCATTTATTATTACTTTTGCCTTCTTGTTTGTCTGTTTGCGTGTTTGTTTTGGTGTTTTGTGGTTGACTGTCCTCCTTGAATGCTTCTTCCCCTGTCCGATCTTTTTATATTTATCTTAAAGCAACACAGAATGGGTTTGATGATACCAAAGGACCATTAAATGATAACAGTACTGGTTTGTAATCGGGGCGACTGGTTAGTCGATTTCTGTTATTGCGGGAGATACGGATCACTGGGCACATAGAGGCTTTGAAACTCATCTGCCATGCCTTCTCCATTTTTCCGATGCTGTGAGATCGTGGTGCAGTAGGAAATGGTCTTGAAGGCTGTTGATGACAATGAAGAGCAAACTGTCGTCTGCAGAATAAGCGGGCGTCTGCAAAGCTGTACGAAAAAGTATTAAAGGTGAATTTGAATATGTCGAACATGTTAAATACAAAAAATAGTGCAGTTTCGGTTTGATTGAGACTGTTCATGAACTGTAATAAAAAGTGCTTGCTATCGTTCACGCCCTCTAACCCCGGGTTGAACAGAACGCAATATGGATCGTACATAATTTAAGCCCTCCCTAAGATGGTTTGCAAATGGCGGTGAACATGGAACCTTCAATGCGATATTCACACCATTCCATTATTCCAGTTCTTTTTTTTTCTAAAACAACGCTTTGCCCTAAACCAGAAAACAATGGACGAAATAAACAAAATGCTATTTTGACATAGTTGTGTCTTCGGTAGTGCATCTTTTTTTTGGATGCCTGGATTTCATCTATGATCTTGACCTACTTTTTGGAGCTGATGATTTTTAGCTCTACTTGCCAAAGGACTTCATTTTTCATCCGAACTTTACCAAATTTTACCAGATTGTTAATATCAATGAAAGCTCGCACAAGTTCAAAAACCAGCCAGATCGGACCAATAACAGCGGAGTTATGGCCCTTGATTAGTTAAAAATGCTATATTTTGCGTCGTTAATACGATAGGACTTTCATTTCTCATCTGATCTTTTCCAGATGTTTTGCCTTCTTTTTTTTATTATTAGTATATATATATATATATTTTTTTTTTGAATATATATATTTATTTTTTTTGTTTAATTTTCTTATTTCATTATTTTCTTTGGTGTTAACGCCGTGTTAGCAGGAAGCATTGCTGTGCCTATTGCATTTTTTTTCCGGTTCGTTGATTTTTGATGGAGTTGCGACCCCTTGCCATTTCTTTTTAAATTCCTTGTCGGCGTTACTCCTCCTAAACGCCTTGTTGGATTTCGACAAAACTTGGCAGGAAACATCGGTAAGATGTCTTTTTATGCATAACGCACTTTTGTTCGAGTTTGCTCATTTATGACGAAGTTATGGCACTTTGACATTTTTACTTTAAATTTCTTGTCGGCGCTACTCCTCCTAAACGGCTTGTTGGATTTCTACAAAATTTGGCAGGAAGCCTCAGTATGATGTCTAGTTGTGCAAAACATGGTATATCATTGAAATTTTGGACATGTTTGAAAAACAGCTAGATCTAGTTATTAACGACAGGTTATGGCCCTTGATTTGTGAATAATGCTATATTGTATTTTTCTTTGTTAATGCTTACCAGGTGAGCGATCTAAGGCCATCCTTTCCCTGTTGTTTTTGCAATGTTTTAAAAAAATAACTGATGGAAATTTTATGTCGACAACCCTTGATATGAGCCGTTTTAGCCAGTAGAGCATCCACAGGCCCTTTTGTTTTTTTTAATAGAATGGCATTTTGTTTTTAAACAAATGCACTTAAATGTCATCTCAGCAAACGGCAAACTCGATTGTTTTTAGTTACTAAAATGTTTACAAACTTTCATTTAAGCATCATTGACCTTTTTATTTTTAAGTCCAGCCCCCGTTAGGCGAGACATGTGAATGCACGGATTTCTTGTTCT
Source organism: Cyrtodaria siliqua (assembly GCA_037043455.1). NCBI lineage: Eukaryota > Metazoa > Mollusca > Bivalvia > Adapedonta > Hiatellidae > Cyrtodaria > Cyrtodaria siliqua. The sequence continues at coordinate 20,883 of JAWPHD010001325.1, forward strand.
TGATATTTCTTGCATTAAACTTTCAATATATACTAATCATTACAACATCGACATGACCATACTAAAATATAAAGGTCAAGGTCACACTGAAGGTCAATATATTGGTTAAATACTTAGTTTTTTTCTTCACGATAACTTAACGTTGGATTTAACTTTCTCATTTCTTGATATTTCTTCATCAGACTTTCAATATATACTCATCATGACAACATCGTCATTACCAGACTAAAATATAAGGTCAAGGTCACACTGAAGGTCATTATATGGGTTAAATACTCATTTTTTTCACAAAAACTTAACGTTGGTTATAACTTTCTTATTTCTTTATATTTATCATCAAAGTTTTAATATATACTCATCATGACAACATCAACATAACCATATTAAAACATAAAGGTCAAGGTCAGACTGAAGGTCATTATATGGGTTAAATACTCATTTTCTTCACAAAAACTTAACGTTGGTTATAACCACAAAAACTTAACTTTGGTTATAACCACAAAAACTTAACTTTGGTTATAACTTTCTCATTTCTTGATATTTCTTCATCAGACTTCCAATATATACTCATCACGACAACATCGACATGACCATACTAAAATATAAAGGTCAAGGTCACAATGAAGGTCATTATATGGGCAAATACTCTTTTTTTTCCTTCACGAAAACTTAACGTTGGCTATAACTTTCTCAATTATTTTTATTTATTCATCAGTCTTTCAATATACACTTGTCATGACAACATCAACATGGCCATACTAAAATATAAAGGTCAAGGGCACACTGAAGGTCATTATATGGGTTTACCGTTAAATACTCGTTTTTTCTTCAAACTTTGTCTGACGAGTTTGTCCAGGTCATTTATCTGAGTCCAAAGAACCTTGTTATACTGAAAAAGCGCTGACAGGCGACACACGAATTCCGCGGAACACCCATCTAGTTTTAATAATATCGGAACATATGCGCTATTGTTTACATAGATTCCATCAGCTCTAAATCAGAAATGTCTGTGTAACTTGCCCAAGAATCAGACTTGCCCCTGATTTTGTCATTAATTTACGGTTGAATTTCTCCTTTTCTTGAAACCAATAAACATTACTATGTCAGTATGTTAAAGGAAGACAATCCAATCATTTCTTAATCATTTTTTGTATTGGCTGCATAGCATGGCAGTCACTTAGGGATCACTTTGTCCATCTTCGTTGCCATCGTCCATCACAAGTTTAATCTGCAACATAACCTTGGCCATAATAACTTGAAATGCATTTGGCCTATGTTCATAAAACGTCACTCACATCTTCATCTTACTTCAAGAAATGTGTTAAACATTACCTATAACTTACTGACTTTCATTTTGGCAGAGTTATGCCTCTTTTTATAGTTCGCTTGTACATGCTGAAATAAGCAAAGGCATGTGACCCAAGTGTTCTGTGGAACATCCTTCTAGTTGTGTATGAATTCAGTGAATTGATTTCATAAGTTACCTTACAGTCCCACTCGAGCGCAATTACTAGTGTTGGAAAACTTTGAAGATACATTATCCCTCAGCTGACTTTGTAAACAACCGACGATTTATTTCCAACTTACAGAGATGATATAGACTTTGTGTCAAGCACTATTGACTTTTTGTATAATATGTTACAGTCACTTTTGCATTAAACTCATTTAAAATGTATGCTCGTTTAAAAAGGTATACAAGCTTGCTAACTCTTGCGTTTACATGTTCTAGTAAATTGTGAAACAGATCCATATTTGATTTTAAAACGTTAAATGCAGTAAATCACAAGTTTTTGTTTGTTTTTAGCTCTACCTTAACTGTTTTGTAGCGACTACTCCTCTGAAACTACTAAATGAATTTTCATGAAACTTTAAAGGGATGTAGCCCATGATGTCTTGTTCATCCTATCAAAAATTCACATTGATGGAACATCCAAGATGGCCACGAAAGCTAAAAATAGATTTAAAAAAAAACAAGTTTGTAGCGACTACTTCTTGAAAACCATAAGTGATATTGATATGGGCCTTTTTCTAAAATAATCAACATGACATGTTGTTGGTCCTTGTCGACATGGCACCCAGCGTCCATCTTTATTTACATAGAGTCATATAGTAAAAACTTTTAGCGACTACTCCTCTGAAACTACTGGACGGATTTTCATGAACCTTCACAGGAATGTTGCTCTTGATGTCTAGTTGATCCCAGCAACATTTTAGCTCGGCTGGAAGTTCATGATGGCCACCACGAATAAAAATAGATTAAAAAAACAACATTTGGAGCGACTACTTCTTGAAAACTATAACTGATATTGATATGGGACTTTTTCTAAAATGATCAGCATGACATGATGTTGCTCCTTGTCGAAAAGTATTTTGAACATGGCCGCCAACAGCCATCTTTGTTTACATAGAGTAACATTATAAAAACTTGTAGCGACTACTCTGAAACTACTTGACGGATTTTCATGAAACTTCACAGGAATGTTGCACTTGATGTCTAGTTGATCCTAGCATAATTTCAGGTCGGCCGCTATTTCAAGATGGTCGCTCTGGCTAAATATGTTGCTCTTGATATCTAGTCGATCCTACCAAAATTTCAGGTTGGCCGGATTTCAAGATGGTCGCCATGGCTAAAAATAATTTAAAAAATAAATAAATTTGTAACGACTACTTCTTCAAAACTACAAGTGATATTTAATCAGATATGGAACTTTTTCTAAAATGACCAGCATGACATGATGTTGGTCCTTGTTGAAAATTATTTTTATTCGACATTAAACATGGCAGCCAGCGACCATCTTTGTTTACATAGAGTTATATAGTAAACATTTGTATCCACTACTCCTCTGAAACTACTTGACAGATTTTCATAAAACTTCACATGAATGCTAATCTAGCTATCAACTCCTATTAATAGAGCTTCAGGGTCATTGACCTCTTGTTGTTGTCCGTTTCCATAGATATAAACAATAATCCCCGCCTTCCTTCTGTTTGCCAGATACATTTTACAAGGTGGCACTCACAACAGCCTTAATGGAGTTTATCAAAACGTCATCAAAATATGAAACTCATTGAAAGGAAGCACTGGATTGTTATTCAGGTCGGTTGGTCAAAGTTCTAGGTTGCTGTTAATTTAAATGAAAAAAATCTCAATAAATTTACTTTCCCTTGAGGGCTGTCTTATGAAATTTGGCAGGATTGAGGAGTATCCATTATTTTACGATGGATGGTTTCACATAAAGTGGACTTGTACTTCGCTGAATTTGCTTGTTTTCATTGGGTTTCTTTTTAATGAAGTGTTGGAATTAATTTAAAAGCATAACCTGCAGCTTCATCTGGCACATACAAAGGACATACTTTAAGAGTTAAGATCACCGCCTAGAATGGATTATGTAAATATACATAATTTGAAGTAAAATATGTTTAATCTAAATTTAAGTTGGCTGATTAATTTTTTGTACGCTCTGTGCTGTTGGGAACATCTCTGTAGTGTAAGGAAGCATGCTTTTCTTTCGAGAAAAGAGATCCAGGTTCAAGTCCTGGCGGGAACCTGGCACACTTACTGAGCTGTACAAACTTAGTTCTGCGATAATCACAACTTTAAAATAAATGAATATGATAAAAGTGTTCATAACACTATTATAATAGTGTTAACAAATCATTCCATAATATTTATTTGCGCTTCCATAAAAGTGAAGCGGCTATACGTAGTGTTAGCCATATCGTGAAAATATGGAAATGTTTGTTACTGTATATAATACATCCATCCGAACTGGCATTTTGAAATCAGACAAAACCAAAAGACAAAAGACAATGAAACTATAATGCAAACACAGATTGTGTCACCTCCCCACTTTTGGACATGTGTCACTTGACTGATAATCGATCGGTCAAATTCTTGCTAATATGTCATGCTAATAATAATCATCCTTTCACTGCCTTTCAAATATGTCCGTACTCCCCATGCTATAATACATGCATTATAGCTTTTCTTGTTATATTTTGATTTTACAAACGACGAAGTTTATCTCTATCATACTGATCATATATAATGTTCAATATGTTCTTTCATGTTGGAAGATGATCTACATGCCTTTACTCTTAGTATCAGTTGTAGTTATCCTAAATTATCTAACATATCTAGTATACTTTTTTATTTTCTGTTGTTTGTATTAACATCGTTCTCAGAATGTGTTTTCGTTTAAAATATGTTAAGGACACATATTCAATAAAGTCATTAAAATCTTGTATACATGAATCAATATCAACATTTTATTGACACAGTAGTATCAATAAAAGAGAACAGTTTTGCAAAGATCTCTGTTACTAAGACTTTTTTTCAAACGTGTATTAGATACAGCACTTTCTCACTTACAAATCGAGCTCTCAGTGGGATTCGAACCCACAGCTGTGCGATGTGAGAATATTTCAAGCGCAACGTATTTACCATCCCGGTAATCGTTTCAGTCTCAATGTGTACGATGTTCTGTCACATTTAAGAGCGAATGATAAACCCACAGCGACCCTTTCTGCCACTGACCGTTCCAAGGTGGTCTTTAAATGATACATTCCCTGTTCGACGTTTATATCGACTTTTACTTTTATTTGTGGAGGTGGATGCATCCGTTTGATAGTGTGCATTTCTCCAAACATTCCCGCCGTGGTTGACCCTGAGGTTGAGCCCTTGGTAGTTCGCAAAAACGTTCTCCGTAATATATACATGTAACAACGCTCAACATTACGTAGTCCGAATATTAACTTGCATACCCCATCCGACCCCTTCTCCAAGAGGTATGATGTATGAAATAAAAGCTTAAATTCGGCTTAAAAGTTTGTATATTGTAAAATTTAAACATTTGATAGGTACTTTTAAACAGGTTATCGCATTTTTTCGTGTTTTATTGTCGAAATATCCGTTATGCAATATAATCTTTCCCATCGCTTAACGGAATTAAGACGGGACCACGTAATGAGATATAGTTCGATGTGCCACAACACTATATATGGATATTATGCACTTAACGTCGTGCACTAGTATGCCAAATCAGTAAGAACGTTAAGATAGCAGAATGCGTATTTATATAAAATCGTGTAATTTAATTTATACGGTGAATACTAGTACAGTGCATTGGGTAGTAAAGGAAGGATCACTATGGTTAAAAGCGTAAATTTAAAACTAAAGGAAACTTTCAAGACAGTTTCTTACTAGATTCTGCTCTCTCAGCAATATGCTAACCAAAATTATTATGAACTATGTCTTATACTTGTGTTAGTTAACTGTTAAAATTCTGCCATTGTGCCTGTTTATCGCATCAATGTCCCTAAAGTTTAAAACTCCAATTCATGGATCTTTTGATGATCAATCCTGAGCATTTTACACCAACGTGCATTAAAAAACGTCTGTTCAATTTTTATTTTATTTTAACTGTATAGTTGTTTATTTAAAAAACTCACAACCTTCAGGCAGTAATGGATCACTTTTCTTGATAGGTGCTACACTAAGTAGGTAATTACTGAAGGAAATATGTGCCGAATCATTGCGCTAATGTACAGTTGTATGCTTATATGATCAATCTTCAAATATGGACAGTTTCATACAAAATAAAAGCATAAGAGCTGAATAAATGAAATGTAAACATAAACTGATCCGCTACTACCGATGATCTGCTACTACCGCAAACACTGTACAATACAATACATCTTCCAAGACAGCACTGCGTTATGGAGAATTCTGGGATATTATGTTCTTAAAAAGATAAATACTAGAACGAAGTCGACGGCGCGCCATCGCAAATACCCACTTTTTTCTTCACACAGGTCAATTTTCTTTAATCCTGTAACCATTTTACATGTAATTGTTTTGATCGTTTTTTGATACTCAGATCAGAAATAGTATTATTTATGCTTTTCTGTATACATGTATGACACTGTAAATGAATAAAAAATGTTTAAAGTATTTGTGTATCGGAACTATTGTAGAGTCCCATGGTGACCCGGGAGCAAATTATACTAATATTCCCAAAATCATTATATTTTAAGATTTTTTTTATATATGAACGAATTTACCTTTTTTTTTTATATTTGACCGAATTTACCTTTCTCACCCCAACACCACCCTCATGACGTCCCTTACAACCCTATCCCCATCACCACCCCCACACATACAGGAGAAAAACATATTATTATACACTGTAATCCCTTCATCAAAATGTTCGTTTGAAACATAATTTAAAAACAATTGACCACCTGTTACCCTCCCCCCACCATCCATCTCCTCCAACCCAACCTGAGGGAAGACGTCCGAGTTTTAAATAATAAATTATTTGACATGCTGTGTATCTCTTTCATCATAGTCGTCTGACTATTATACCAATTAATGTGCAAAAGTATGGGAAAATTACACTGTAATTGAATTATTAGTGTATTTTATTGCCTTTACCCCAGGCCCCACCAGACGCCACAATATATCAAATAAATCCTTAACATCGGGTCCTTATAAGTAATGGGTTATGTTTATAGTCTCACTTTGACCATCTTTTACTAACATACTAACATACTAATGATACACGTGCATGCGTTCACCGCTATGCGTCAGAGCATTTTGCCGAGGCTTCAGTAGAG
>JAWPHD010001325.1:32500-333660 GCA_037043455.1 Cyrtodaria siliqua
AATACGGCCGTACTTTTAAAATGATTTTAAAATAGCTATCCCGTATATTTTGAGAATCCAAAATCTATAGTCACAATATAAACGTCTGTAACCAGCCAGGCCAATCCCAAGAACTGATGCATTTAATTAAGAGTTACCAACTCATAATTCATTTAACGAATATTCAATCACAGGTGTTTTAAGAACACGTGCAAAATATTATACTTTTAATCGGTAAATATACATTAGTATATGACCTAAACACATGGATATAGTTTTGATTTAGTACTGTAATTGTGCTATTATTTGACGGGTTAGTTGCTTTAAAGTGTCGACAAACATTGAAGCAAATACGTTATAATGCATCATATATACATACCTTTATATAACATACCATAAACACGAAACACCGGTATTTCTTGTCAATTTTCATTTTACAGTTAACCAACATATAAGATCCTAGACAAAAGGCAATTAACTCTGTGACAGCATTAAAGCAGCTATCCCGCCAACAACAGCCACATTTTACAACATATGTACACCGTTTCCGAACCTACTGACTAAGAGTTATATATATAACTTACACAGTTTGAGAATCCAAACTCTATAGACACAATATAAACAGCCTTAACATCCACGCCATACCCCAACCCTGGAGCGTTGAACGTTGAGTAACCATACATTTTACGCATATCCAATCTCGGGTATTTTAAGAACCGGTGAAAAATCATATACTTTTAACTGGCAAAAATACATTATTATATGACTTGAACACCTGGATAGAGTTTTGATGAGCGGTTTTGTAGTGTAATTGTGCCGTTATCTGGCGGGATAGCTACTTTAAGTTACCAGGTACAGATTTCTACATAATGATCGGCCCAGATTGAACTATAAAACAACACAATGATTTTAAAGAACCGAATACATGTGTTGATGTCGGTATACAACAGGCCATTCCTTCGTTGGGCGTCAAATATTACAAATAGTAAAAAAAACGTGCATTAACACAAGGCCCCAATCTTATCGTGATAGCACACTGCCAACTGAGCTATCGAAGACACACGTTTTTCAATCGAGTATTCAACATGTACGTTTACTCGGTTACATAAACATAGACAGTCAACAGTTAATGTTATTTGTTTCAATACGAACTCAAAATCGTATGTACGAATTAAACAGGATTTCAATCACGTCTCGTAAAATATTAAAAGTTCAGGTTCTCTTTCATAAAAAGTATTCCGCAAATGTTAAATAATTAATGGTTCAGTTTTAGGTATGGTATAAAGGTCGTTTGGCAATAACCCAGTAAATACTGACATCCTGATAGCTTATTGAGGCCTTAAAGGGACACACGGCAATTTTGAAAAAAAAGAATTAACTCGCGGCTTTCCAGTACCTTCTGTTCCGCGCAGAAGGAGGACTATACAAGCGGACTATGTCTGAACGTCCGTCTGTCTGTCTGGACGTCCGTCTGTCCGTCAGTCAGGCCGTGTACGTCCGTTCCGAAGTGTTCCGGGCATTTATGGCCACAAACTTTTAAAACACCCTTTACAAACTTGGTGTCTGTCTTAATGAATGCAAAAACAAAGGAAAGTCGCTTAAATGCGATTTCAAGATCGACACGTCAATATCGAAAATGGCCGCAACTCAAAATTCGTCTTAAAGGTTTCCGGTAATTTGCGGCGACACTTGTTCGCGTATCATTTTAAAACTTGGTATGCATTCAAAACCTAGACTTAGCTCGATTTTGAGATCAAAGAGTCAAATCCAAGATGGCCGCCACATGAGATAAGATGCATTGTTTCAGGTTTCCGGACGTTTGTAACTCAATATCCTGTACAACTGTACAAAAAAAGATCTCATTGATGCCTGAATTTCTATGCCAACTAGGAAAAGAAAAAGAAAAACATGAGACCTCCACCACTTATCACTAGAAGTAAGGAAATTGATCATTACCAGTGTAAATTAATAATGTTATAAAACTGTTTTTTTATTTATGGTTTATTTAAAACAGGTATTACTGTTTCATAACGCCATGCCTTAACAATATCATTCCGATCCAATATGGTGGTTTGGCGGGGGACTTTGTCCAATATCACCCTCCTTAACAATGTCATTTCGGTCCAATATGTTGGTTTGGCGGGGAACCTTCCCCAGTATGACCATTGTTCTACATTGCATTCATATTTGCAATCGTCAATATTAATTACTTACATAGTTCAAAGCAATGTTGCTGCTTTCATATTACTATATACTTACTACATCGCACCAGTAACATATTTAATACCAAACCTAACACAAAATAACCAAGAAATTTTACTTAATAAGTTGCAAACAGGGTCTCAAAAATTAAGTCAAAATGATACTAGATTAATAATTCGACGTCTAATTTCAAGCTTGATAAAGATATCAACCGTCGTGTGTTCTTGATGTCAATTTAATAATTATGACCACATATATTGTTGTTTTATTCTTCTTTGTCCCCAAGTATATTGTACATAGTTACCAGTGGTGATAACATGATTTTCTTATCATAGTACCGATCTTAACCAAAACTTGTACTGAGAAATCACGATCTTACACCAAAAGAAATTAATGAACTGTGTGTAGATCTACTGATATTTTGTACATGAACTGTACATGAACGGTACATGAACGGTACATGAATGTTTCGTGACAAGTCCATTCAAAGTATAACAGATATAAGAAATAAATACACGGGAAAAGATTGCCCCCTACTGCACTTGTTAAGAACCATAATACTCAGAATATGAATATTCTTTTCAATTCAGAAGACATACATACTGTAATGAAACTCCCAAAAGTTAGTAAAATAATTTGTTTTTCAATAAATACTACCCTTTATATTAATTTAACAACCATGACTATTGTTCTTTTACATTAGCTTGCAACTGCCTAAAAAGTGCATATGATATCTTTTGATTATGTTGTTTCCCTCCATAAATACTTCCTTCATTGAATGCTATCTCCATAACATTTATTTTTATCATATGCAAATTATGTTACATATGTTCATTCCACCTATGTTGCTGTTATATTGTTTCGTTGTTATTCTGTTGTATTCACATACCCCGGTTAGGGGTCTTGAATTAAATAAATCTTGAAGCTTGAACAGATCATTACATTTCATTGTACGCTCTATGTATATCTTAACTCAGTATTGTTTCGGCCAGCCAGACCAGATCATGCATATGTCTTACTAGCAGATATCGTCTGGATCCGTGAAGCTTAGCATAACGAAAAAATCAGAAGCGGTGTGTAACTTCCGGGTACGCTGCCACATGTATTTTGATTGTTTATCTGTCTTACAGTTTCATGTCTTGAAATTCGTAATTAGTAACGTAAACAATTCCTGGTACGCACTTGTTTTACTCGCGATAAAGTTCTCCTTCCTCTTATGCGTGTCCAATGAAAACTTGCTATCCAGCAGTCACACGGATTTTGCGTACTATAAAAAGCACTTCGTTTTGTAACAATGTAGAAGTAGTTTGAGGAAGGCAGAAACTTAGACGATCATCTGTCTGTAATCTGTATCTTAATACGACAAACATGCGGTTTATTTCGCTAGTTTCGGTTATAATACTTGCTTTATGTGTCGTGGAATTGGAAGCTTGGTGGGTAAGTAATACATTTTATTTAATATATAAACATGCAATTTAAAACAGTTTATTTCAATTTTGTTTTAATCTAATTTGGAGTTTTCGTCAAGTTGTAATCGTTTTTCTATCCTAAGTTTAACAATATATTACTGGTAAAATTTAATAAATAATTAGTAATAAACAAAAACGACTTGCTTTGAACTTGTCAAATGTGTTAATAATGATTGCAAACACGAAGTTTATATAGGGCATCTAACTGAACGCCGCAAGTTTAAAACTATACTGAGGTAAAAAGTTTAGCAATTTTATGTTGCACCCTGGAGATAATACATTTTTGGTTGTAAAATCAAGAAACTACTGCCATAGACACACTATTTTATTAAACACACATCAATAACAGTCGAACATCTTAATGAAGTAAAGAATAAATGAACGTAGGGGTCAAGCCCGTAAAGTCCCAAAATGTCAGTATATCTTGTATACAGTATTAGTTCATCTAAAAAAACGTGCTAAACTGTTTTCCCTCAGTATAATTACGACTGTCATGTGTCGCTTTAATTCCGAATTTTGCACTTCTCTACCAGTATGCTATTTGTGTTTAAAGACACGCGAGTACTGATAGACGGACATCCACGATTAAAACGGCTTCAAATGAATGCAGTTTAGTCCGAAGAATGTTTCTACTTTTTGGTAAAACAGTTGTCTCATATAAAGAGAAAGTCAACCAAAGGAATTTCATCAGACCTTTTGATTTTGAAATCTCTTGAATGAATTATGAACAAAACATTCAATTAATAAAACAGTTAATAAGTAGTACATGAGTTGAGTGTCTACACTGTTTGTGTCAGTAAAAACTAAAATATATGAATTTGTTCCATAGAGCTCAAGGTCATCAAGGTCATCAAGGTCCAGGACATCTTCCAGAAGTAGCACGGTAACGTTTTATGATATCAAACTTTATATAAGGGCCTCTCAGGAGATTGGTTCCCTGTATTCCTTTAAGTAATGACCATTGCTCACTAGAACATCTATTGTTTACTTTTTGTATGACACTGTTTCACTGATCTCTTAACTGAAGCCTTTGCTTCTTGGATTCTTAGAAGTAATTGACAATGTCCGTCAGATCCCTAAACATAATTTGCCTTGTTCACAAGGTCCCCAAACCAACACATAGGAGGGCCTCTTACTATATTAGCTGTTCCCTAGATCTCTTAAATTAGGCCTTCGATCATTGGATTTTTTTAAGTAATTGCAAATGCCCCCCCCCCCCCCCACCACTTATTCCTAAAATAGTTTACCGTATTACCCTAAGGTCTCAAAATCCCATGAAAGTGTCTCTTAGTATGTTCCTGTTCCCTAGATCCCTTAAATTAGGCCTTTGATTCTTGGATGCTTTAAAGTAATTGCAAATGTACCTTAGATCCCTAAAAATAATTTGCCATTTTCCCAAGGTCCGCCAAACCCATGGGAGAGCCTCTTAGTACATATACTGTTCCCTATAGCCCTTAAATTAAGCCTTTGATTTTTGGATGCTTTAAAGTAATTGCAAATGTCCCCGAGATTCCTAAAAATAATATGTGCCATATTGACAAGGTACCCCAAACCCATGGAAGGGCCTCTTAGTATAAATACTGTTCCCAAGATCCCTTAAATTAGGCCGCTGATTCTTGGATGCTTTAAAGTAATTGCAAATGTCCCCAAGATTCCTAACATTATTTTATATGTTCCCAAGGTCCCCCAAACCCATAGGAAGGCCTCTTATTATATTAAAATCACTAGTGTGCCAGCGCTGATCATCTGCACATACTGTGTATTAAAGTAACTATCCCGCCAAAAAAAACAGCCATATTTTATACACCGATTCTAAACCTACTGACGATGAGGTATATATATATAACTTACGTATTTTGAGACTCCAAACTCTTTAGACATATTATAAACTGTTTTAACCAGCCAGGCCAATTCCTGAAACTGGAACGTCGAATTCATAATTCATTCTACACATATTCAATCAAGGGTATTTTCAGAACCTGTTAATAAACCTTTAGCTTTAATCGGCACATTTAAATTAGTATATGACATGAACACCTGGATAGAGTTTCGATAAACGGTTTTGTAATGCAATTTTACTGTTATTTGGGGGGTTAGAAACTTTAAATAGTACACATTGTAAAACATAATTTCTGTGTAGAACAGTTCAGGCTTTTGATTACTTTTAACATGGAGTAAAGTTTAAGTATAGTAAAAGCGTAGTCTCAACCTCCACTCAATCACTATAAGGCCATCATCAGTCACTATAAGGCCATCATCAATCACTATAAGGCCATCATCAATCACTATAAGGTCATCATCAATCACTACAAGGCCATCGTCAATCACTATAAGGCCATCATCAATCACTATAAGGCCATCGTCAATCACTATAAGGCCATCATCAGTCACTATAAGGCCATCATCAATCACTATAAGGCCATCATCAATCACTACAAGGCCATCGTCAATCACTATAAGGCCATCATCAGTCACTATAAAGCCATCATCAATCACTATAAGGCCATCATTAAACATGAATTGGTTTGCTGTGCTCTGATCACTCACTAAAACGGCAGTTAGGGTGCTTTTTTTATTCTTATTTTTATATATGTATTTTAGGATCACGTCGAAAATCGTTACAATATCGGGTATACATATTGTTATTTTTTATTTTAAATCAATCTGAAAAATCATACCAACCATTAATGAGACACGTTAAAACAGATGGTATGTATAATACAGATGGTACACTATGTTTCGTAAAACGTAAGGACTCGGTGAAAGACAGAAAGGTCCTACCTACATACCCACTAAAAATTGTTTGGATCTGAGCACAGCAAACTAACAATTGTTTATGGATGGCCTTATGTCCCTTGTATGCTCTTGCCTATCTTTAAGCTATGTTGGTCCTTCAGGTAATTGCATAATGTTAACCTAAGCCTTAGAATAGGGCTCCTTCTATCAGTATTGATGTTCTACACAATATTTTTCAATCACGCCTTCACTCTATTGTACTAACACATATCTTTTATTAAATCTCGTACGAGGCATTCTGTTCTTCTGTATATTCTGCTATATCGTTAAGGCCATCCTTAAAAAAATCTCTGTTTGCTGTTTCCCGAGCCGGATTTCAAATATTGGTTGGTAAGGACAGTAAAAAAAAACATAATGTTACAGAATTGCTATAAAAAGTGTTGTTTTTTGGTGGGGGTGGGGGGCCTTTTTCATGGGTAGGTTGGGAAAAGGAAAACCAACAATTTCTTACGGTCGGCCTAATTGCCTGTCTGCTTCTATTCTGTCTGCTTCTATTAAACAATGTCAGATGATCAAAAATGTGCAACTCAAGCGTCGTTCTAAGTGTATTTAATAACCACTTGCAAGTAGTATACAGTACATATAAAGATAACTCCGCTATATAATGTATTTTCTCCACACTCAATTTTACGTATTATTACAAAGAAATCACAAGAAGTTTTGTAAAACAAAAGGGTTGCAGCTGGTTAAGGAAAGGACAAAACTGTGCTGTTGTTGAGTTTTTAATCTCAGAAACACGAAATTCAGAAATGTTGATGTTTCGCTTTGACCATTTGAGCCATTTCAGTATTGTATTTAATGTACTTTTACGTCTTGACTTCTGCTTGAAGCAAACTCTTATTCTATCAATTATGAAACTTTGAAGGGAAAACATTTGGTGTGTTATGTGTCGATCTGGGTATTTTTTCCGAAAGGAAAGGTCTACGGCAGTCGTGTACAATTCGATGGTATATAGCGGAAATTCCCGAATTGCGTTACTTTTTTCCTTTAGTATACAATGGAGCCGGATTTTCAATTGATGTATTTTGTTTAAATATTTTGTCAATTTATTTCTATTCCAGAATCATTCTTAATTCATCAGATGTCTGTGTTTAATTTGTTGTTGAACTATTAAAGAAAATTCTTATCAGTGAACAGTATATTTAGACATACATGTACCATGTCAAACGTAGCTATTCAATATTATATCACGATTCCTTCGTGGTTCATCTTAGGTTACGCAATAATATAGTTATATCACTTTTTCAGTTTTCACATGATCTGAACAAAAAAGGACTGACCGGCCTGTATAACTCAAAAGTTACAAAGGTCGAAAAGTATCAAAGGTAATTATAAGAACGGGTCTTGGGTTGTGTTAGTTCAATTAATCTGTATTTAAGGCTGATGTTTATCGAAACAAGACAAGTTGATAGCATTTTCAGTTGTCTCCTTAACAATTTAAGGCAAGCAACCTCATGCAAAAGTATATATAAATATCGAACAAGAAACGTAGCATTCAAGTACCACAGTCAACCACAAACACGCACAAACAAAAACTACAAAGATGAATAAAAGGCAAGAAATGTCATCACAAACATGAAATGGTTGACATAAGGGCTACCGCCATGGAACGGTCAGTGGCAAAAAAGACCACTGGTAACCCACGTGTATGCCTGTCTATGTACCCTTACTCATCTATACTTCATACACGTGTATGTATGTCTATGTACTCTTACTCATCTATACGTCATACACGTGTGTCTATGTACTCTTACTCATCTATACGTCATACACGTATATGCCTGTCTATGTACTCTTACCCATCTATACGTCATACAGGTGTATGTCTGTCTATGTACTCTTACTCATCTATTCTTCATACACGTGTATGCCTGTCTGTATACTCTTACTCATATATACGTCATACACGTGTATGCCTGTCTATGTACTCTTACCCATCTATACGTCATACACGTGTATGTCTGTCTATGTACTCTTACCCATCTATACGTCATACACGTGTATGTATGTCTATATACTCTTACTCATCTATACGTCATACACGTGTATGCCTGTCTATGTACTCTTACCCATCTATACGTCATACACGTGTATGTATGTCTATGTACTCTTACTCATCTATACGTCATACACGTGTTTGCCTGTCTATGTACTCTTACGCATCAATACGTCATACACGTGTATGTCTGTCTATGTACCCTTACTCATCTATACGTCATACACGTGTATGCCTGTCTATGTACACTTACTCATCTATACGTCATACACGTGTATGTCTGTCTATGTACTCTTACTCATCTATTCTTCATACACGTGTATGCCTGTCTGTATACTCTTACTCATCTATACATCATACACGTGTATGCCTGTCTGTATACTCTTACTCATCTATACATCATACACGTGTATGTCTGTCTATGTACACTTACTCATCTATACATCATACACGTGTATGTCTGTCTATGTACTCTTACTCATCTATACATCATACACGTGTATGTCTGTCTATGTACACTTACTCATCTATACGTCATACACGTGTATGCCTGTCTATGTACACTTACTCATCTATACATCATACACGTGTATGCCTGTCTATGTACACTTACTCATCTATACGTCATACACGTGTATGCCTGTCTATGTACACTTACTCATCTATACATCATACACGTGTATGCCTGTCTATGTACTCTTACTCATCTATACATCATACACGTGTATGCCTGTCTATGTACACTTACTCATCTATACGTCATACACGTGTATGTCTGTCTATGTACTCTTACCTATCTATACGTCATACACGTGTATGCCTGTCTATGTATTCTTACTCATCTATACATCATACACGTGTATGCCTGTCTATGTACACTTACTCATCTATACGTCATACACGTGTATGTCTGTCTATGTACTCTTACTCATCTATTCTTCATACACGTGTATGCCTGTCTGTATACTCTTACTCATCTATACATCATACACGTGTATGCCTGTCTGTATACTCTTACTCATCTATACATCATACACGTGTATGTCTGTCTATGTACACTTACTCATCTATACATCATACACGTGTATGTCTGTCTATGTACTCTTACTCATCTATACATCATACACGTGTATGTCTGTCTATGTACTCTTACTCATCTATACGTCATACACGTGTATGCCTGTCTATGTATTCTTACTCATATATACATCATACACGTGTATGCCTGTCTATGTACTCTTACTCAACTATACATCATACACGTGTATGTCTGTCTAGGTACTCTTACTCATCTATACATCATACCCGTGTATGTCTGTCTATGTACCCATACTCATCTATACACCATACCCGTTCATACACGTGTATGTCTGTCTATGTACCCTTACTCATCTATACATCATACACGTGTATGCCTGTCTATGTACTCTTACTCATCTATACGTCATACACGTGTATGCCTGTCTATGTATTCTTACTCATATATACATCATACACGTGTATGCCTGTCTATGTACTCTTACTCATCTATACATCATACACGTGTATGTCTGTCTATGTACTCTTACTCATCTATACATCATACCCGTGTATGTCTGTCTATGTACCCATACTCATCTATACACCATACCCGTTCATACACGTGTATGTCTGTCTATGTACCCTTACTCATCTATACACCATACCCGTTCATACACGTGTATGTCTGTCTATGTACCCTTACTCATCTATACATCATACACGTGTATGCCTGTCTATGTACCCTTACTCATCTATACATCATACACGTGTATGCCTGTCTATGTACCCTTACTCATCTATACATCATACACGTGTATGCCTGTCTATGTACTCTTACTCATCTATACGTCATACACGTGTATGCCTGTCTATGTACTCTTACTCATCTATACATCATACACGTGTATACCTGTCTATGTACTCTTACTCATCTATACGTCATACACGTGTATGCCTGTCTATGTACTCTTACTCATCTATACGTCATACACGTGTATGCCTGTCTATGTACTCTTACTCATCTATACGTCATACACATGTATGCCTGTCTATGTACCCATACTCATCTATACACCATACCCGTTCATACACGTGTATGTCTGTCTATGTACTCTTACTCATCTATACGTCATACACGTGTATGCCTGTCTATGTACTCTTACTCATCTATACGTCATACACGTGTATGCCTGTCTATGTACCCATACTCATCTATACACCATACCCGTTCATACACGTGTATGTCTGTCTATGTACTCTTACCCATCTATACGTCATACACGTGTATGTCTGTCTATGTACTCTTACTCATCTATACGTCATACACGTAACCTACTGCTGAAATTGGACATTTGATACAAAATATTCAGCATATAAAGTCCCTTTTCATTTACAAAAAGGTCTCTTAACATTATCTAGGAAAGTCGTTCTTATTAAAGCGAACATTTATGTTTTTAATGAAACAAGTTGATGTTCGCGTTCTGGATATGTCGGTACCTTTATGCCGTTTTGTAACCAATTTTAGATACGGAATATTCTAATGTATTTCCCCTGTTAAGAACCGTTCCCATCTGGGAATCCTATCTATAATCCAAATATATGGAATAACAGTTTCGCTTATGTTGTTGCTTTGGCAAAAATGTAAACATGTTTACCATTTTGACTTTTTGTACGTTATATTTGTCTTATGTATGTATGTTGTTGTCGCTTTTTGCGAATTAGTATTGGTAAATTAAATGTAGCTTTTTACATATTATTTATTGTCCAGGTTTTTAGTAAAATCTCCTTTTTTTTCATTCCCTGATACTGGTCTTGAACTTTTGTAGTGAATCTTGTATCATCAGCTTTTGTTTACAAGATATTGAAATTTATGCAAACATAGTTACATATTGGGGAAAACTATGACATTGTCTAATTTGAGATAATGTAATGTTCATTAAATCACTTCTGGGTTTCGAATTCCAGGCCATTGTCAGGTGTACTAGGAAAGATCGGAGTTAAGCACACTGGAGTTGTCGCCACTACTCGGGACGGTGGCCGCTGGTTGATACACAAAGGTCCAGGATATGGGAAAGCATCAAGCACCGTTGTAGCAGATGCAAAGCATATGTCAAGCCAGTAAGGCATTGTTTAATAGATCTAAAGCATTACCATAGCCAAAACATTATGCAAGCAAACCTTGTCAAGATTACCTAGTATGAAGAATATGTTCAACAAAATGACCACAATATGTTTGTGTATAATTTCTGATAGACTAGAAATGATTATAACAGTATATATTGTGTGTACGCCAGGGAGAAATATTTTCCCCAGTTTTGTTTGTGGTGTTAATAAATAAATTAGAATATACCTTTCTAAGCAAAGGTCTTACTGGAATCTATGAATGTTCATGTTATAGTATGTTGATGTGCAAATACTGTAGAAGAACTACAGCATTAATTTAACTTGTTAAGCGAATATTGTGAAATCTTGCAACTGATGGTAAATTCACCAAAAACATAATTTGCTGTTGCTGTTCTTGTTTTTTGTTGAGAAAGCGGAACACTACCTAGACATTTATTTTTTGCTTATGATGTAACCTTGACATGTTAAATGATTAAATAGCAGTATTTAAAAACTGGTGGTTCATTTCCCGCAGGACACTTGCGAGTCAAGGTCAAATGGCATTTTTAAATGTATATGCAAATTAGCATGTATTCTAACGAATCATCAATTGAAATATCTTCATAACCTTGTTTCCATTATTTTATTTTAATTACTTTAGTCAGATTTGAAGGTTTACATAGACAAATAGTATAGACAGCGTTCATTTAAAAGTCTGCAAAACAAACCTCTGTATATTAAAAAGACCACGCAAAATGATTTGTTTAAGGAGAATTAAGTAGCATTTTATACCAAATATTAACATGATAAAATATTGGATTAATGTTTTAAGCATGAATGAATTTAAATCTGTAAAACTATTCTATACAAGTAGATATTAAAGTCGAAAGTCGAACAGGAAATGTAGCATTCAAGGACCACGGTCGACCAAACACACGCATAAATAAGAAACAAATGTGTTTAAGGATAAAATATGAGTGTGATACAATCCCTGTGGGATGAAGAGATAACAATATTGATTGGAAGTACGGGGAGATGTTTTACGGTCACCACACGGCACAACATGATGTTAAATGATATGGATACCCAAATAGAATGGGCGCCAGTGTGATATCATTCATTATTTTCTGTTGAGTTTTGGTTAGTCCAACATATTTGAGTTCATGTTTTTTTTTTCAATTGCAGAGCTTCTCTTTGCTCAATTTTTATAAATGTGTATCCGACAATATCTTGTCTTCTTCCATTCTAAATACTTTTTTCATTTCTGTTTAACTGCTGAATCTAAAATCTACAGCACTTTTGTTTATTTCTATAAAAAATTGTACATCATACTATAATACGATTTCAAGACTACTAATTGTGGAGTGCGTGGTCCAGTGGTAGAGCGCCGAACTCCAGATCGAAAGGTCGTGAGTTCGATCCTCGCCGCGGCCACGTTATTTATCCTTGAGCAAGATAATTAATCCACATTGTTTAGTACTGGTTCTACCCAGGAAGCCATCGAGAGTGATTAATCTAAGTTGCAATAACTTGTTTCGCAATCGATGTAAAATAAATATGTTTAAAACAAGACTACTAATTGCAATAATAGTCACACATCATAAAATAAAACTGAATTTCTAAACTAGTTGTATACCTAAAAGTTTTTATTGTGTTATAGAAGGGTGCACGTTAGCAATATTTTGTTCTCATTTAGATGTGTTATATAATCATATGGTTTATTTCAGATGGGAAAGCAGGGGTTCTAAGGCTACGAGTGGCAAAACTATATCTGATCTGATGAAAGCCGGTCATGTCGATAAACCGTATGGAGTTGGTCCAGGATCGAGCATATGTTGGGGCGCAACCAACAACATAATGAAGAAATCAGGCAGGAGAAAGCGTGCCTGTTAACATACTGAAGCGTCCACCATTGTTGATGTATTAATTTCTACCATAACAATGCTGCTTTTTATGCTTAATTTCCGTGTCGGTTGAGTGCGATATTGGTAACATACAAATGCCCATTAACAAATAAAATAAAAATTAACTTGTTCAGTTGGAGATATACATGTATATTATAATAAAATAACTTTTGTAACATTCGACATTTCCTTACTTTGTGTCGGAGAGTGCATGTTTACTACTATAGGTAAAATAGTGCACGGAAATCAGTGTTAAATTCAATATAAAAAGTTTCCTTACTACAAAATGATCGAACGTATACTGAAACAATGTTTGTATCTTGTATGTATTCTTACTGTTCCTCAATGTTCTCTTTTATTGGGAAGATCGGTCATTCGTTTGATCACTATAATTTAATTTAACATCGGAATCGTCTCTGTAGATGGTCTGCGGTTGTTTTCTTGGTTGTTCGCCCATCATTTCTCTATATTTACATATTGGCTGCGGCTCACAAATTACTTTTCCATAGGTCACAATGCTTGCTGTTCCGAAGATAAAAATAAAACATCTCATACAAATTCAAAATGTTGTTTTATTTTCAAGATATATCGAAATCCAGTCAGTGTGCTAGAGGTTTAAATAAAAGGTTTCCCCTAAAATCAAAATCAAGAAACTGTAATTCAGTAGATTTCGAAAATTTCTAACGCAGTTGTAGTGGTAATGCTAGTAAAACATGATGCTAAAATGATTTTAGTTGGAATGTTTTAGAATTAGGTACACCGAAAGCTGCATTTACCCAAGTACTTGGTCATATGCATTGTTAGCATTGGTGGACATCACTGAACGATTAAAAAAATACCAAGTTCAAGGTCATATTTTGCTTATTTTTTCCAAACTTAACCTTGGTTAGGTAACTTAACCTTGGTTAGGTAACTTAACCACAGTCAACTTTATGTGATTGCCTCACTTTATGTCTTTGATACTTGGTCATATATATTGTTGGCAATGGTGGACATCGCTGAACGACACAAATTACCAATGTCAAGGTCATGTATTGAGTTATTTACCCTAAACATTAGTTTGGTTAGGTAAGTTAACCTCAGTTAACTTCTTCTAATAACTTTAATGTCTTTGTGTGATACTTGGTCATATGTATTGTTGGCATTGGTGGACATCACTGAACGACAAAAAATACCAAGGTCAATGTCATGTTTTGAATTATTTACCCTAAACATCAGTTTGGTTAGGTAAGTTAACCTCAGATAACTTTTTCTGATAACTTTAATTTCTTTGTTTGATACTTGGTCATATGTATTGTTGGCATTGGTGAACATCACTGAACAACACAAAATACCAGGTCAAGGTCATGTTTTCTTTATTTTCCCCAAACTTAACCTTGCTTAGGTAACTTAAAGGGGCAACATTCCCTACCCTGGTAGGGAGAGATTGGAGGTGTGTCTTATCAATTACACCAGCTATACAGGCCTGTCAGTTACAGTGAATGACTCTAAAATAGCACCATATGTAGATGCAGAGTTTGCAGACGACAGAAAAATGTACTTACAAATCAGTTAGGAGTAAAGTTTTTCAATCTAATGACTCCAAACTACTAGTATAATTTCTGCTTGTTTTATTGGAACTGTGACAGTTTTTTAATATTATTACTTTATGTTTTACCCTTTTATTTTCATCTCTAATATCCATTGCACTGTGTATAATATACAAAAGAATTGCTATGAACATTTACAAATGCAATCTGATGACTAAACAGAACTTCACACTTCTAGCAAATATTTCATGACAACTTATCCGTGTTAAATGAAAATTAATTGCCAATTATAGTTGGTCTGGAGAAACAGTGTATATATACTGCAGTACACAAGATATGCCTATAATTTGGACATGTATGTTAGGATGACATAAAGCATAACTGTACAAATTATTGTTTAGGAATGGATGATGGAGATAATAAGATAAGGAATTACATTGTATATATTTATGACTCACTAAGCCTGAGGAGGGAATGTTCAATTTATATAGAAGTGCATAATGACGTTTTTGATTCTGATGTGAACATGGTAGAGATGAATTGTTATCTAGAACACATGAATAGTCACAGATACAAACATCCCATCTCAGAGTACTCTGCTACGGAGGTTTACACACAATTATATATCTAACCCATAACGCTGAGTGTCTGCTGTACACACTACCACAGCTGAGTGTCTGTCGTCTGCTGTAAACACTACCACAGCTGAGTGTCTGTCGTCTGCTGTAAACACTACAACGTTTATTTGTCTACAGTTCATAACCCCACAGACTCCTCCCTTATATTTTCAAATTTCTGTCAGTTGTGTTTAAAAAAAACTAGATATAATAAATACTTTTTCACAAATTTGTTTTGACCAATACACTTGTTTAATATCAGTTTACTTCTGTGCCAAATATTGATTTTTTATGACATGGAGTTTTAAAATATTTTGAAAAAGGTCTCCCTGATTTAACCATGTATAAATTTAAATGAAAAACCTGCCCCAGCTCCATCTAGTGGCTTTTATACGGCAGTTGGGCCTTTAACCTTGGTTAGGTAACTTAACCTCAGTTAACTTTATGTCATTGCCTCACTTTATGTCTTTGATACGTGGTCATATGTATTGTTGGACATCGCTGAATGACAAAAAATACCAAGGTCCAGGTCATATTTTGCGTTATTTTCCCAAAACTACACCCTGGTTAAACAACTTAACCTCAGTAACTTAACTTTTTACTATTTTCCTCGCTTTTATTTGTTTGATTACGGTGTCCTGTTAGGGCCATCCTACCATCGCATCTTACCATCGGGCATCGACCTAGGTCGATTGTAAGATGCGATGGTCGATGGTAAGCTGCGATGGTAAGATGCGATGGTCGATGATAAGATGCGATGGTCGATAGTAAGATACGATGATAAGATGCGATGGTCGATAGTAAGATGCGATGGTAAGATGCGATGGTCGATGATATGGACTATTGACCATCGCATCTTACCATCGCATCTTACCATCGACCATCGCATCTTACCATCGACCATCGCATCTTACCATTGACCATCGCATCTTACCATCGACCATCGCATCTTACCATCGACCATCGCAGCTAACCATCGACCATCGCATCTTACCATCGCATCTTTTCATCGACCATCGCATCTTACCATCGCATCTTACCATCGCATCTTACTATCAACCATAGCATCTTACCATCTACCATCGCATCTTACCATCTACCATCGCATCTTACCATCGCATCTTACCATCGACTATCGCATCTTACCATCGACCATCGCATCTTACCATAGCATCTTTTCATCGACCATCGCATCTTACCATCGCATCTTACCATCGCATCTTACTATCGACCATCGCATCTTACTATCGACCATCGACTTAGATCGATAGTCGATGGTAAGATGCGATGGTAAGATGGCCCTAACAGGATACCGTATTTGATACTTGGTCATATGAAGTGTTGTAATGCATATGCTGTTTGCCGCGGTGGGCGAGACACCCTCAGACCGAGGTCCTGTTATAGGCGGAACATAGCAGACATTGATTCGTGTTATGTGTTTTATATGCACATTTCATGTGTTCATATAAAAGGAACTCTCTTAGATGTAAACACTTTAGATTTAGACAAAAATAAATATTTTACAAACTTTTCGAAACATATTACTTAACACAGAACCTTTTCTAAAATGTATTTAAACTAAGAATATTAGATATGAACGTGAGTAATTAGGACTTTTATCAGTGTATGACTAACATAATATTGTTTGAGAATCCTAACTCGGACAAGATATACACGGCATTAACCTGGCTGGCCTTGATGATTAAAGCCGTTTATATCAAACTCAAACTGGAGCGTCGAATTAAGAGTTACCAACTCAATTCATTTTACGCATATTCAGTCACGGGTATTTTAAGAACCCGCGAACAAACGTGAATAAACGTATACTTTTAATCGGCACATATACATTATTATATAAAATGAACACCTAGATAGAGTTTTGATAAACGGTTTTGTATTGTAGTTTTGCCGTCATTAAGAGGGTTAGTTTCTTTAACGATGAGCAAAATTATGTCAAATTAGTCACAATGTGCAAATATACTGAAAGGAAAAAGAAACGCAAGGTGCGTATTTCCGCTATATATTGTATGTTTAATATGCTACTGCTAATCGAATGGTACAGGGCGACATTAGGCCTGTCCTTTTAGAAAGAAGGTTTAAACATCACTGATCACACCAATGGTTACCCCTTTAAAGTTTCATTATCGTCAGAATGCGCATTTGGCTAAAGCAGGTGAGCAAACTTAGGCTTTAAATGTTGCAATCACAACATTAAATACAGTACTGAACTGGCTCAATTTTTCAAAGAGGAACTTCAACATTTATGAATTTCTTGTTACAATGTGAACTCTGATTAAAACGTCTACAGCATCACAGTTGTGTCCTTTCTCTAACTAACTGCACCTTTTTATTTTACAAAACATCTTGGGATTTCCTTGGAATATATATGGAATTAAGTGTGCAGTATATAAAATATATAGCGGAAATACGCACCCTGCGTTTCTTTTTCCTTTCAGTATATTAATGTTCATAAATCCTTACGTGTGAGATGGTACGATATGCAATATATACTCCTCAAAATCAGTTAAGGACCATCCCTTCTTTATTTCAATAAGATTAAAGTTTGCATCATCGCAACACACATTGCATTCCAAAAATGGAAAATGTTTCGTGTTTCTGTATTCTTCGGGCGCATTTTACACCAAATATTTTTTTGGAAAATTCAGATTTTGAAATTTCAATAAAATGCTTTTTTTCACCCAAAACATTTTATGTATATTATTTTCATGATTATTGATCCCTTAACAAACATCTGTCACCATTTTCTTTAGAATAACGCTACAGATAAGTGTGCAGTGCCAAATATGCAACTAGGTCTTGAAAATTTACTCCATTTTGGACGGGATAAAAAAAAGCGTTTTTCAAAACTATTCGGTTAAGCATTTAAACTGTCAAAGGTTAGTCAATTTTGGGGAAAATTAAAATTTCGCGTCCATAGTTCCATTAGTAGTGATTAAACGTAATGAATAATTTATAAAAACATATTAAAACTTTTTAGTATTGTTGTTTTGGGGCAAATTAATGATTTTTAGAAATTATCAAAAATATTGGACTCTTTTTATGTAACAGAACTATGTATATCAACACTTTGTTCTTTCATCTAATGCAGAAGACTAGACAATGTCCAGTTTAATGCAACATTGCTTACGCATTCTGTGTAATCGTTTAAAAATGGTATGTATTCAATTTCACTTGTAAGCAGATTGAAAAAATATTCTTGCCGTCCTTAACTTATTTTGAGGAATACGTAGACCTATACTCTGTATATACTGAAAGGAAAAAGAAACGCATACTGGGTATCTCCGCTATATATTGTATGTTTAATATGCTACTGCTAATCGAATGGTACAGGGCGATATTAGGCCTGTCCTTTCGGAAAGAAGGTTTAAACAGCACCGAACACACCAATGGTTACTCTTTTAAAGTTGTATTATGAACAAAATGCGCATTTGGCTCAAGCAGGTGAGCAAACTTAGGCTTTAAACGTTGCAGTCTCTTAACATTAAACACAATACTGAAATGGCTTAACTTTTTCAAGTGCAACTTCAACATTTATGAATTTCCTGTAACAAAGTATACTTTGATTAAAAGGTCTAATACATGACAGTTGTCCTTTCTGTAATTAGTTGTAGCCCCATTTTGTTCAAAACACGTTGAGATATATCTGGAATATTACATAGAATTAGGTGTATCTAATAGAGTAGTATAGGCAATTTTTTGATTATGCGTCTCTTTTTCCTTTCAGTATATATATATATATATAAATGTACCTAAAATTAGATATAAAAATCGAAAAGGAAAAGTAGCATTCAAGGACGACAGTCCCAAACACACAAACAAAGAACAACTATATACAAAGATGTAAAAAAGGCAAGATAAGACTTCATAAACACACAAGGATTGACAATAAGGCTACCGCCTAGGAACGGTCAGTTGCAAAATAGGTCGCTGGGGGGTTTAAACCAGGTTCTAGGGTGCACCAAACCTCTCACTTACCCTACTGTCATCCCAATAAAACGGAACAGTGTAAATAAAGAAATCCATCCCCGCCATGAACTATTCTCTAACCAACAAGGCACCATTAATAGGTAATATAAGTAAAACTCAAACATTCTCGTGTATATATAAATACAAAACACAATAGCCTAGAAAGCCACACAGAATGTACTCATTGACTTGGCATAAGACAGAGCAACACGAGAATAAACCATTAAGGGCACGACAAGACAATATTGCAGACAAACAACCAACGTCACCAGAATACATTTCGTTATAATACTATTTAACTATATATAAATACAAAATGATATTCAAGCCCTCGGTATTTTAATCTTTTTAGCACAGTGCATATTGACGTGATTCGAAGCCATTGACATTTTTCCATTTATACATATCGCCACTGTTCAATACTGCACAATTTAACGCAATAGGACGAGGCTGCCCTGTCCCCCAGTTGTCTGTTACAACACGACTGCTGGTTCCCCACCACCAATCGTCGTCTGTTATTCTATCTGTCATTCCAAGCCAAACACTTTTCCCTGTAAATGAACGAAGAACAAACACGTCATATGTTATATATAAAAGCAATGCAACGTTAAAGCGAGAAAGACCGAGGTAAGAATAGTAAGCTCTTGGATTTGTAACAGTACTGTTTGAAGAGACACACGGACTCTTGATTGCATATTTACAAAAATCGGTATTGATACGCATTTGGATAGTTCAAAGCAAATTGTTCTGGCATATTTCTAAGTATCTGTGTTATACTGCATGAATACAAAGGTAGAATAACGGCGAAATATTGAAAGCTTTTTTGTCTGCAAAAAATCAACGTTTTACTTCATTAGATGACAGCAGGTTTAAACTCAAAACGATACTGGATTAATAAATGTTGCTGCTCATTTTACTGCCGAATGTTTTTTTCCAAGATTTACTATGAGGGGTTTCTACAAGAACATTTAGACATAATAAAGAAGTAATTGTAGAGTACATATATTTCTTTAAAGCAAGATAATATTTCATGTATAAAGATGAAATAATAAAAAATACTTCTACGAATTTAATAATACATTTATGTTTACATATCAGTTCTGTAACAGTTCATACAATTGTGTTAACCCTTTCGCTGCCATAGTCGAAAACTTTGATATTGTAACCTGAGTAGACCCAAATCAACATGCACACTATGGGCAGACTGATCAGGGTTAACACTGTTCACCACTCACTAAGAATGTTTTTCATAACTCTTTAAATATAAAATATATCCGAAAGGTTTGAATTTGAATTTTAGCAGACGACATTTGAAATTTGGCGACGAAAGTGTTAAAAACCATTACCCTCCACTCCAGTTGTCACCAAGTAGTCTGTCACCAGATCGACCTCATCCTCAGTTTCCAGGTAGAGTAAATGGCTGTTCAATCCAGTACAGAAATCCTGTTGCATGAAACATAAAATCAAAACTGACATGTACTCGGGCAAACACAGTTCTTCAGATTCTCGGGTATAATCATATGAACATTTCATAAATGAATGAACATTTCATAAATGAATGAATGAATGAATGAATGAATGATTGAATGAATGAATGAATGAATGAATGAATGAATGAATGAATGAATGAATGAATGAATGAATGAATGAATGAATGAATGATCAAGTACAGAAATCCTGTTGCATGAAACATAAAATCAAAACTGACATGTACTCGGGCAAACACAGTTCTTCAGATTATCGGGTATAATCATATGAACATTTCATAAATGAATGAATGAATGAATTAAATAAATGAATGAATGAATGAATGAATGAATGAATGTATGAATGAATGAATGAATGAATGAATGAATGAATGAATGAATGAATGAATGAATGAATGAATGAATGAATGAATGAATGCATGGATGAATGAATGAATGAATGAATGAACGAACGAACGAACGAACGAACGAACGAACGAACGAAATGAATGAATGAATGAATGAATGAATGAATGAATGAATGAATGAATGAATGAATGAATGAATGAATGAATGAATGAATGAATGAATGAATGAACGAGCGAAAGAACGAGAACAAACGAAAAAACGAATGAAATAGATCATATTGTGCCCTAAAACGGATGAAAATGAACTATAAAAAACAATTATTAAACATTACGATAAAATGTAACGATATATAATTATGAAGATCAAGAAATACCCGTGAACGGATGTGTCACGGCATGTGCCTCAGGTGTGATATTCCAGTGTGACAGTACTATCAAGTAAAGCATTGAGCTCACTGTTGTAAGCAAACACCGTCGTGCTAGGACGTAAAATTAAATGGCATTGTGTTGTTTTAAATTGGACACCAGTTTAATCCATACATACCGCATTGGTTGCCAATTACAATTAATATGTGGTATTGATGAAAAACGTATCATGCCAGAACAAAGCATTTATACAGCAAGAATATTGCTCACGATAGGTTCAAAGTGAACTATCGTGACCGCATTTTGTCCGTCCGTCCGTCCATCCGTCGTCCGTTAACTCTTGCTTAAACAACTACTCCTTGGGCAATTGTACAAATTAGGTCAATGCGACATCCAAGATAGCTACTTCGGCACCATTACCATATATGGTCAAAATCTTTAAAAAAATCTTCTCAAGAACCGCTGAACAGATTTTGATAGTTTTTGTTTATAAATGACTAGACTATACAAATTGTACAAACAAAGTTTCTAGGGTCAAAAATGGCTGCGCCCCGGGGTTCCAAAGTTTGTATATGGAGATTTTACATGTTTTACATAGACTTATATATAGGGCATTTGTAAACGACGTATCCTCAGAAACGGCTGGACCAATTTTGACCAAATTTCACATGGATGATCCTTAGGTCAATGATTTTCAAATTTGTTAAAATTAGTGCAACGCCACATCCAAGATGGCCGACGTTGGGGAGGGTCGTTTGGATGTTGTGGGGGGTGGGGGTGGGGGATAAACAACATCTCCTCAGAAACTGCTAGGACAATTTTAACAAAATTGCACATGGACGATACTGAGGTCAATGACTTCCAAATTTTTACAAATGAGGGCAGTGCAACATCCAAGATGGCCGCCATTCGCCATTACCACACATGGTCAACACCTTAAAACATCTTCTTCTCAAGAACCGCTGTAGAGATTTTGACAGTTTTATTATAAATGATCGTCAATTCCTAGACTACAAAAGTTTTACAAATGAAGTTCCTAGGGTCAGAAATGGCTGTTTCCTGTTTTTTTTACCTTATGTCGTACAAAGTGTTCAATCTAATAATCAACTGCACTTGGTAACTACTTTTTCCTCTTTGGAAAATGTCTCAGGTGAGACACTCAGTGCCATTTGGACCTCTTGTTTTGTGTGTTGCAGTTTTTATTGACAACAGTCAGGGAAACATTTAGAAATAAGCAATAATGATATAGAACTGGAAAATAACACCCTTTCATTGTTTAATGTAAAAAAAGCCATTAACATTGGAAAGAAATATATTAATTATTACCGGACTTCCAATGCTTCATTTAATAAAATGCATGCCTCTGTATGAGTGTATAAACCACGTTTATATTAAAATGACACATTTCTATTAAAGAAACTAACCCGCCAAATGACTGCACAATTACACTACAAAACCGTTTATCAAAACTCTATCCATGTGTTCAGGTCATACAGTAATGTATATGTGTCGATTAAAAATAGAGGTTTATTCACGGGTTCTTAAAATACATTTGATTGAAAATGAATTTCGAGTTGGTAACTCTTAAATCGACGTTGCAGTTTTTTGGTTTGGCTTAAAACGATTTATAGTATGTCTATAGAATTTTAGTTCTCAAAATATGATAGTTATATATATCGTCGTCAGTAGGTTTAGAAACGGTGTACATCTGTTGTACAATTTGACTGTTGATGGCGGGATAGGAACTTTAAAGTTTGCATGAGTGATTTACTAGTGTCTAGTATGATATCACTAATACTGTGATGGAAATAAGAATTAGCCGATGCATATGAATAAGTCGGTATACAAGTCGAACAGTGATTTATCATTCACAGAACACTGACAACCAACAACGGGCATTCAAACGAAAGAACATGGATTTATCAATAGAAGCAAATTATGCGAAACAACAAACATAAAAGGGTTGACACAATAGGACTACCGCATTAGATTGGTCGGTGACAAGTTGACACAATAGGACTACCACCTTAGATTGGTCGGTGACAAGTTGACACAATAGGACTACCGCCTTAGATTGGTCGGTGACAAGTTGACACAATAGGATTACCGCCTTAGATTGGTCGGTGACAAAAGGCCGCTGAGCGTTTAAACTAGCTTCTAGATTGCACATAAGCTCACTTTAACGCTATTTTTATCCTAAATTAAACGGGACAATGGAAGTAAAGAAATCCCAGCCACACTGCTTGGCATGTAAATACATAAGATATAGTATAGTTAGTCATATAGAGCAGTACATATGCATACTTCAAAACATTTGAATTTTACAATATCTCGCATTACGTTTTCAAGAAACGCAGTAGTGCCTATTAAAGCGTATAACATGTTTAGTACTTGCTTTGTGGCTTTATAGGAATGCTATATTCATATGTACATGATCATCTTCGTGTTACGTTTATTGTCTATTAACGGTGCCTAGCTTGTTAGAGGATATAGCCTGGCGGGGATTACTTTATGTACACAGTATCTTTTTGTTGGGATGACAATAGGGAAGGAGTGAGGTTTGGTGCACCTTTAAACCTGTCTAAACTCCCAGGGGAATGTTTTGCCGCTAACCGTTCCAGGGAAGTAGCCCTATTGTCAACCCGTTTATGTTTGTTATGTGATACCTTGCCTTTTATTTATCTTCGTTATTGTTGTTTGATTATATGCGTATTTGTGATAGACTTTAGTCATTGAATGTTACATATCCTGTTCCACCTTTGTATCTACGTTTAAGCGACCTGTCTCCCAATTTTGCGACACTTTTCCATTGTTCTTAACATAATATTCTAGTAAATTAAATTGTATTTCCACATGTCGTTAAAGAAATTCAAATAACGGCAAAATTACGCTATAAAACTGTTTATCAAAGTTTATCCAGGTGTCCAGGTCATATACTAATGTATATGTGCGGATTAAAAGTATAGATTTCTTTTCACAGTTTCTTAAAATAACCGTGATTGAATATGCGTAAAATTAATTATGAGTTGGTATTTCTTCATTGGACGCTCCAGTTTTTGGTTTTGGCCTGGTTGGTTCAAGCCATTTATGTCTGTAGAATTTGAATTCTCAAAATATATAAATTATATATATACATCCTCGTCAATAGGTTTAGAATCAACGTAAATATGTTGTAAAATGTGGCTGTTGTTGGCGGGATAGATACTTTAACGTTTATATTGAACCAGCGAAATTTACCCAAAAAGTAATAATAATTTCTAGTAAATATTAAATATTTATAATTTAATTGAGAAAAAAAAAAAGAATAAAAAACATCGTAGACGGTGTATCAATCTTTATCAAGATTGTCGTATGTCCCTTTAAAAATAGATGTCACATGAAAGTATTAACATTACCGATGCGGGGTCAAAGGGCATCTTCCCAGCATCTGTTGCCAGAAGATAACGTGAATTTAGGACGGTGTTAGCGACCCACCCAGTCTCAGCATCAACATACCAAACCGGTTCAACTGAAAAATAAAAGCACAGTTTTCCATTAGTATAAATATGCAGCGATAACTTCGATATGTCACTAACACAATTAACATGTAGAAATTGGTAAATAAAATGTCAACTCAAGATAATCCCGATAGTTATGTTGCTGCATTTCGTTGTGTGCTAACACAGCTTATTGCCAGTGTATTTGTGTTCCAAATAACGGATATTCTATCTATAGGGAAACTCAAAGTGAGATTGTATTTGTGTTCCAAATAACGGATGTTCTATAGGGAAACACAAGGTTAGGTTGTATTTTAATTCCAAATAACGGATTTCCTATAGGGAAACCCAATGTTTGCTTGTATTTACGTTCCAAATACCGAATGTTCTATATGGAAACACATTATCTGGTTTTATTTGTGTTCCTAATAACGGATGTTCTATGAAGAAACACAAGGTTCGGTTGTATTTGTGTTCCAAATAAAGAATGTTCTATAGGGAAACACAAGGTCAGATTGTCTTTGTATTTCAAATAATGGATGTTCTATAGGGGAACACAAGGTTCGATTGTATTTGTGTTCCAAATAAAGAATGTTCTATAGGGAAACACAAGGTCAGATTGTCTTTGTGTTCAAAATAATGTATGTTCTATAGGGGAACACAAGGTTAGGTTTTATTTGAGTTCCAAATAACGGATTTTCTATAGGAAAACGCAAGGTTCGGTTATATTTACGTTCCAAATAACGGATTTTCTATAGGG
The DNA here is from genome assembly GCA_037043455.1 of Cyrtodaria siliqua. Classification (NCBI taxonomy): domain Eukaryota; kingdom Metazoa; phylum Mollusca; class Bivalvia; order Adapedonta; family Hiatellidae; genus Cyrtodaria; species Cyrtodaria siliqua. The sequence continues at coordinate 58,539 of JAWPHD010001325.1, forward strand.
AAACACAATGTTTGGTTGTATTGGTGTTCCAAATAATGGATGTTCTATAGAGAAACACATTATCTGGTTTTATTTGTGTTCCTAATAACGGATGTTCTATGAAGAAACACAAGGTTCGGTTGTATTTGTGTTCCAAATAAAGAATGTTCTATAGGGAAACTCAAGGTCAGATTGTCTTTGTATTTCAAATAATGGATGTTCTATAGGGGAACACAAGGTTCGATTGTATTGGTGTTCCAAATAATGGATGTTCTATAGAGAAACACATTATCTGGTGGTAGTTGTGTTTCAAATAACGGATGTTCTATAAGGAAACACAAGGTTCTGTTATATTCGCGTTCCAAATAACGGATGTTATATAGGGAAACATATTATTTGGTTTTATTTGTATTCCAAAACACGGATGTTCTATGGGAAACACAAGGTTCGGTAATATTTGTGTTCCAAATAACGGATTTTCTATAGGAAAACACAATGTTTGGTTGTATTTGTGTTCCAAATAATGGATGTTCTATAGGGAAACACATTATCTGGTTGTATTTGTGTTCCAAATCACGAATGTTTTATAGGGAAACACAAGGATCGGTTATATTTGCGTTCCAAATTACGGATATTCTATAGGGAAACACATTATCTGGTTGAATGTGTGTTCAAAATAACGCACGTTATATAGGGAAACACATTATCTGATGTATTTGTGTTCCAAATAACGGATGTTTTATAGGGAAACACAAGGTTCGGTCACATTTGCGTTCCAAATAATGTATTTTCTATACGGAAACACATTATCTGGTTGTATTTGTGTTCCAAATAACGTATGTTCTATAGGTAAATTAATATCTGGTTGTATTTGTGTTCAAAATAACGGTAAACACAAGGTTTGATTGTATTTGTGTTCCAAATAACGGTAATCTCAAGGTATGGCTTTATTTGTGTTCCAGATAACGTATGTTCTATAGGTAAACACAATATCTGGTTGTATTTGTGTTCCAAATAACGGTAAAAACGTATGTGCTATAGGTAGACACACTATATGGTTGTATTTGTGTTCCAAATAACGGTAAACACAAGGTTTGGTTGTATTTGTGTTCCAAATAACGGATGTTCTATAGGGAAACACACTATCTGGTTGTATTTATGCGTTCCAAATAACGGATGTTCCGTAAGGAAAATATCTGGTTTTATTAGTGTTCCAAATATCGGATGTTCTATAGGGTAACACAATATATGGTTATATTTGTGTTCCAAATAACGGAGGTTCTGAAGGAAAGCACAATGTCTTGTTGTATTTGTTTTCCAAATAACGGATGTTCTATAAGAAAGCACAAAGTCTGGTTGTATTTGTTTTCCAAATAAAGGATGTTCTATAGGAAAACACAAGGTATGGTTGTATTTGTGTTCCAACTAACGCATGTTCTATAGGTAAACACAATATCTGGTTGTATTAAAGATACTTCGTTTTGACCCCATGGATTTCATTTATATATTTATTTTGCATGACAATCAGATGCTATGTGTACTTTTAAACTTCAGTTCTGAACGCAACAAACCAATAATCTTTCGAAGAAATAATATGATATATATAGAACAGTAACTAGTGTTAACATAACTTATAGCCCGACCCCTTTACATAATTATATGTTTAAATTAAGTCTTAAAAACAACTTTAATGTTGTCTTGTTTTGTTGCTCTGGCTTCTACCAAGTCATTGAGTACTTACTTTGTGGCTTTCTATGCTTTTGTTTCCTTCATATTATATATTCAAGATCATTTATGTGTTTTACTTACATTGCCTATTAATGCTGCCTTGTTTGTTAGAGATTATAACCTGGCGAGGATTTCTTTATTTACACTGTCCCGTTTATTGGGATGACAATAGGGTAACAGTGAGGTTTGGTGCACTCTTAAACTTGGTTTTAACCCCAAGCGGCTTGTTTGCCACTGACCGTTCCAAGGCGGTAGCCCTATTGACAACCCTTTTATGTTTGTGATGTCTTATTTGGCCTTTTCTACATCTTTAAAGTTGTTCTTTGTTTCTGTGTGTCTTTGTGGTTGACTTTCGTCCTTGAAAGCTCCTTTTTCTGTTCGATTTTTATATCTACTTTTTCAGTAATGTTAAATGCAATATTGCAAACGAGATACAACTTGCTTCGCTAATAACGTGTATTTGTTGAGTTTAAATAATGTTCAAATAAACTGTAAAACAACTGCTTTAATATTCCAATAGTATTAATACCAATTTGTAAATATTAAAGTTATCGCTACTACAATAAATCGAACTAAAATGGCGGAAGAATGTGGCAAGACTTGTATTGTTACGGAAGCGTGATTACGGAATAACTGTTAAAAATCAGAGAAACTTAAAGAAGACGTACTTACAGAAGACAACCAAGAACAGTGTTAGCAAGCAGAATACCGCTTAAGCCGGCGGAACCGTGCTAGGGGCCTAAAAGGTGTTGCACCCTATATTACCTCTCATAAACAGACTCAATAAAACCGAGTCTGCTACCTTTCTCTCTTATTTGTGTGCGTCGCTTCCAATGGATCCCCTTTTTAGAATTATATAAAGAGACTAGTTAAAAACTACATACCACATATTGGTACAGTCCCATTCCGTTAGACACGTCTTTATTTTTAACTACATACCACATACTGGTACAGTCTCATTCCATACTCCTCCTTCCTCACACTGGAGACAACGTGATCCGTTTAGTCTGAGTACCCCACCTCACGAGCTGTACAAACACGTGCACCATAGACCGTTTGTTTCCTGCTGTCCTCCCACTCATCGGAACTGATAGAAGTGGACACTCTGTTACATAGTGAATAAAGATCAAGATTCTATAGATTCATCATGCCAATACATCTAGTTAAGTTGATATAGTAATATTCATAATTATTATATAACCTAGAAATAGACGCGTTTTCATTGGCTAAAAAGTAATTTTTTAGAAAAAATATCTAGCGATATTGACCTGTTTTTTTGATATTGACCTGTTTTTTTGATATTGACCTGTTTTATATAATTGTTTTTTTGATATTGACCTGTTTTATATAATTGTAAATTGAGGGGTTATATAATAAAAACAGTTATGGACTTTTCAGCTGTTATACATGATGTTGATATGTACCAAAAAATCATTATTGACCTCGGCTATCGCCTCGGTCAATAATGATTTTTTGGTGCATATCACGTCATGTATCGCCGAGGTCAATAATGATTTTTTTTGGTACATATCAACATCATGTATAACAGCTGAAAAGTCCATAGATTGTATGAATACATGATCATTTGAGTGTTATAAATTATATTGCTATTAATGCTGCTTTGTTTTTAGAGAGTATAACCTGGCGGGGATATCTTTATTTATTACACGGTCCGCTTTATTGGGATAACATGTACAGTAGGGTACGAGTGAGGTTTGGTGCACCCTAGAACCTGGTTTAAACCCTCATCGGTCTTGTTTGCCGATGACCGTCCCAAGGTAGTCCTATTGTCAACCCTTTCATGCGTGTTATGTCATATTTTGCCTTTTATTAATTTTTAAGATTTGTTTGTTTCTCTGTGCGTGTGTTGGTTGACTGTGATCCTTGAATGCTACATTTCCTGTGCGTGTGTTGGTTGACTGTGATCTTTGAATGCTACATTTCCTGTTTTACTTTTACTTATACGGATATATATATATATATATATATATATACATCTGACGTTTCACGCTTTTAAATGACCAAGTACCGTTAGGATGTAGCTCTTTAAGGATCTGAGAATATTTATAGATAACTTTAAATCACTATCAGACATATATAGTCCACTCAGCCTACATTTCAACATCAAACTAATTGCAACAGAATTGTTTCTTCAAGAATAATGTAATACTTTATTGCATAAACAACATATCAAAAGTCTAGAACAATCTAAGTGGGGGAAATTACCAAAAAAAACGTTTTTAAAAATTACATTTTTGAATATTTTATAAGTGGTTCATATAAGCCACCGTAGAATATATTGATCCGAAGCGCTTTTCCAATGCGTCTTTATGATCATGAACAAGGATCGTCTGTTTTTAAAGAGACAAGAAAATAAACTGGACACAGTATATCAGTACGGTAAGTTCTTTGCTTTGTATTGTTTATTATATGTGCAAAACGTATACTCTAGTTGATTTGAATGGTGAAACGTCCGTAAATTATTCAAACAGACGACGAATCTGAATGTGTAACATTGTGTTATGCGTTTTCGCGGATGGTAAACCATGTATAAATAATGCGTATTTATATGTATAGAGTGATGGAAAGTTATTGTGTTTGATAAATACCGATACATTTGTAATATAAGCTCCATTATAATATATTAAAAAAATATATATATGTTTGAGTTGTGTGGTTTAGTCAAATTTCAAATCTACGGAAGGCCATTCGGGCCATTATTTGAAATATTCAACAACAAATATATAAACACGTTTTCGCTCATTTCTTTTTGTTTTTGAGTGTCATTATATTTAAATATGTATTATATACGTAAATATTTATTTAAATGTTGTGTTCATATATGTTAAGAAAGTCCTATGTGTATGTATTTGCAGATGGAAACCCCGAATACACCACGTGTTATGTGTAGTGAGTCTACAGAATGAGTGTGCATCAACTTATTGTACGATTGCTGTTGTTTTTTATAACAGTTAAACAGGTGCGTAACTAGAAGGCAAACACTTATTCACTTATTTGGGATCATCAAGCCCAATCTGTGTGGCTTTAAATTAGAATATCGCTTAAGCCGGCGCTAGGAGGCGTGAGAGGTGTTGTATTTAACATTACCTCTCATGAACAGAATCAATAAAACCGAGTCTGCTACTTTTCTCTCTTGTTTGTGTTTGTTGCTTCCAAGGGATCCCCTTTTCAGTATTTATTATTTGTATATTGATGAAATATATTAACACTGCTCGTAATTTAAAGCTAATACCCTGAAGCTATTCCATATAGAAACTCCTTAGACAATATAGGTATTTAAAGTGTTGTATGTCTTTATATTGTATTTTAGATCCAATATTTATAATTTACTTTTAAATATATTTTAGATGGAAATACCGGACACCTGTCACGTTTGTGTTCTTTGTCAGGAAAGTTTACAGAACGAAACATCGACTGTGCAGTTAGGACTGAAAGGGTCTGCCGGAATAAACAATGCAAGCACTAAGCGTGGCGATACCATACTCACTGTTCCAGTGCAATATGTTCACACAGAATGTCGTCGAAATTACTGTAATCCAAATATCATTGAACGTGATCGTAAAAAAACTTCACATATTCCTACATGTAATTTGCGTTTACTAAGATCTGGCAGTGAGCAGTTCAGCTTTAAAGAAAAATGCTTATTTTGTGGGCAATAGGCAAAATTATCCGGAAAAAAAAGAGGATTAGACGTGTTTCCTGTCAGAACTATAGACTTCCAAAACAATATTGCCAAAGTATGCAGTGAACGTGCTGACAGGTGGGCTGATGAGGTCCAGGGACGACTGGAGAGTGTGAGTGACTTGCCTGCAGCAGATGCTGTATATCATCAGTCCTGTAGTGTCAATTTTAGGACTAAGAAGTGTATTCCAGATGCATTTACACCAGAAAAATAGACATATAGTAAACGGTCACGCGAAAGGCCTGTTCATGCTGACTTAACACAAGGTTTTCTCTCTGTTGTCAGTTACCTTGAGGAAAATGACAATGAACAAATTACGATTAAAGATCTTGTTGACAAAATGTTAGAGATTTGTGGTGATGCTGCATTTAGCCTTACCTATATGAAACAGAAATTACAAGAACATTTTGGATCATCGATTATTATAACTGAAATACAAGGAAAAAGCAATGTTGTTACTTTAAGGAGGACAGCGACTTCGATTCTACATGAATTCTACCAGCGCCAAAATAGTGGGGATAGTGAAACTGAAAAAATCGCGATTATAAACGCAGCAGCTAGGCTAATCAGATCTGATATCAAATCAATGGGATGTAATAAGACAATGTACCCTTCTCCTTTAGAACTATCGTCTGTAGAGCATAACAATGACTATCTACCAGAGAGCTTAAGGTTACTGTTAAGAACTGTATTCATTGAGAAGAATGCTGATGTCAAGATTGCGTCAGTTGGTCAAGAAATTATCCAAGCAGCTAGACAACGAGTTATTATTGCACCACTTCAAATAGGACTTCGAGTCCAACTTCATCATCAATTTGCTTCTCAGTTCTTGATAGATACACTCAACAAACTCGGATTCTGTGCTTCTTATACAGAGGTTCAAAAGTTTGAATTATGTGCCGCAGTATCACAAGGTACTGATATACCTGGTTTTATTCCAGGAAGTTGTATACAATACGTAGCAGACAACGTGGATCATAATATCAGAACATTAGACGGTCACGGAACATTCCATGGGATGGGAGTTATTGCATGTGTTACTCCGGCAACAAGAAGGCATTTACCTATTAAAAGAATGGATGTTACCAAAGAAGACATTCTTGCTGCTGGAGATATTCGTATATTGTACTGGAAGAAAAATGAAACGAAGAAACAATTGATATTTGAAGAACTTAATGAATTAAAGGTGGTCGACAACACATGGAAACTTGATCTACTTCTCAAATTGTCATGGCCTATTAGGCCAGTTAGGCCGGGTTGGTCAGGTAAAATGCAGTTCTTCAAAAAGGCGGCAGCCCAGGAAAATCGTCCATAGTGTTTATGCCTATGATTGACATGGATCCAAATGACATGTCATGTATATATACAACTCTTAAGTTTGTCGGTGACCACGCAGCAAAGTATGGGATGAATCCATTCATTACCTTTGATCAGCCTTTGTACCGGAAAGCATTAATTGTGATAATAAATGAACCAGAAAACAGCAACCTGCGCAAAGTCGTATTGAGATTAGGCGGTTTCCACACACGGATGAGCTATCTTGGATGCATCGGCCATCTGAGGCGGGGATCTGGTCTTAGCGAACTATTGGAAACTGTGTACGCTTCAAATGCTGTGGTTCACATGATGAGTGGGAAAGCAATCGCAAGGGCTATCAGGGGACATTTGCTAGTTGACAATGCGCTTAATTCAATGATTGTGTCGGAATTATTTGATCTGTCGCTCCCCGGTGCAGAGAATGAGCAAAGCAACTTATCTATTGCCGACAATGTTCTGGCTGGGCAAGAAGCGGACAATGAAAGCACCTCTGAAAATACGGTGTCAGCGAATGAAAACAATATTACTGAAATCGGTACAATTTACGATGACCTTATTTCGGGAAAGATTGAAGTTCAGTCGATTTCTGAAATTGATTTACTCGACAAAATCCACAAGCACGTCTCTGAATACAAACAGAGTCTGAAAAAGTATAAAACAGCAGCCCTTTGGATTCAGTATATGGAGATGATAGATATTTTGCAAACATTTATAAAAGCAGAGCGGACAAGTAATTGGGATCTTCATCTAAAAACACTATCACAGATGCTACCTTATTTTGCCACTGCTGGACACACTTTATATCTGAAATCGGCATATGTGTATTTGCAAGTGATGGGAAAGCTTGAGATAACCAACAACGAGGTATATCAATATTTTAAATCTGGACATCATGTTATACGCAGTCTGATAGGTTTTGGGCTGGATTGTCAACGGATCTTGTTATTGAGCAAGTGTTAATGAGAAGCGTGAAGACAAATGGTGGAATGACTAGAGGAAAGGGCATGACAGAGACACAACGAGCTCAGTGGTTACTCTCATTGCCTTCGTGTGCAGAGGTAAATAACGGTATGCAGGAGTTTAGTGGAACTGCGTATCACACAAGTAGTCAACACAAAGAATGTGGCCAAACCAGGAAGGAAAGGGGCTACAAAGACACAAACATACTCCTATCTTTTCTGCATGAAAGAAATCCGTTTATTCAAGACCCGTCATTACGCAATATTAAAACTGGTGTCGCGTCTGATTCATCTGTAAATGTTTACAACGCAAAAGAAATCGGATCGAAGGTTGTACAGACAATGGTTGGTAAAAATGTGATTGAGCATTCTTTCAAAAGATCTCAGCAAGCAGTGACACTTACTACAAAACCTGTAGTAAAATTAGATGGCGAGTCAATTCAAGTTGATCAACAATTACTTTTTCAACGACTTACAGCAGCTGCAAATAGATCAGAAGTAGACATGTCACAAATATTTGGGTTTGAACTTTGCAGTATTCCATCAGCACTGTTTGATCCATCTGGTTTTCCAAGGCAACCACAAAACCAGCATTAGCAGATGCGATATGGGCTTTAGGAGACTGTGGAAGACAGTCTTTTGCCGAGAATGTTCTTCATGTGTTAGACGGAGGATCACTACTACAGCATATACCGTGGCAACAAGGCACAGATTTTGCAGGTATTTGTATGTAACGCGTACGAAGATTATATATCTAAAAAGTATGTGGATCCAGTAATTGTGTTTGATGGCTACGAGTCTGGACCATCAACAAAGGATGTAGCCCATATGCGGCGAACGCATGGAGTCATCGGGTCGAATGTGAACTTCAAAGACAACACACCATTCAAAGGAAAGAAAGAACAGTTCTTAACAAACCCTGAAAACAAACAATGTTTTATTTACATGCTCGGGAATCGACTTGAAAAAAAAGGATGCAAAGTTGAATATGCCGAAGACGATGCGGATCTTTTAATTGTTAAGACTGCAGTAACTTGTGCTGAAACTCGTGAAACAATGGTGATCGGTGAAGACACCGATCTTCTCATACTGTTATGCTATCACGCCAATATGGAGACCTGTAACATCTTTTTCAAGTCAGAAGGGAAACAGACTTCATACAAAGCGATGGAAATTTGGGACATCAGACAAACAAAGATGGCACTGAGAGTCAATAACTGTCGCTATATGCCCTTCGTTCATGCGATCACAGGATGCGATACCACGTCTCGTATATTTGGGGTTGGGAAAGGTGCTGCACTAAAAAAGCTAGTGAATGACCAACACTTCAGGGAGTGTGCAGAAGTATTTTGCACTGAGGATAAAGCAAAAGAAGAAATACAAAAAGCCGGAGAACATGCACTTATATATCTATATGGCGGTGTTCCATTTGAGGGACTAGATTTATTGCGCTTTAGAAACTTCGCAAGAAAGGTGATGTCAAGCACAATACACGTACAGGTGCATTCACTTCCACCAACATCCGCAGCAGCACAATACCACAGCATGAGGGTATATTTTCAAGTGCAAAAATGGATCGACTCAGACGATAAACTATTACCACAAGAGTGGGGATGGTCAGTTGTAGGCAATAAGCTATTACCAGTAACGACACATTTACCACCAGCTCCAGAAAGCCTTTTGAAAATTATTAAATGCAACTGTAAAGCGAGCTGTGACACCAAACGTTGTACTTGTAGGAAGCATGGACTTGAATGTTCCATAGCCTGTGGGGAGTGTAGGGGTGTTAACTGTACAAATGTAACAAGAGTGACAGAGTCTGACATACATGAAGATACATAGGAAATACAATACATGAAGGGACACTGTGACAACTTAAACGCGTGATCATCCTGTTGTAAAGGCAAAATATGTGTAAAATAACAAATGTAATAATATTTAAAAATTAACATATGCTATGTCTTAATAATGCCGCAAAGTCAACATAACTGGTTTGTGTATTAGTTAATGTAAAACAATGATGTTGAATAGCTAAATCGCATATTTATAGAACTATGTGTGTAATGATTACTTTCATTTTTACTAGATTTAGCTGTCATTTGTAACAATATTGTTTCAGAATTTATTTTTTGTGGATTGGTGGGTGGGGTAAAATCATGTAAGTCAATGATGTAAATAACCATTAAATAGGGTTTTAGTAACACATATTTACTTAGATTCGTCTTATTAACTATTATATATAATCTATATGTGTATTTTGATTCATAAATCAAAGGAACGAGCGTACAATTAGAGTATATGACTGCATATGTCACATCAAGTATACATTGTTATTTGTTCAATTTTGACCAGATCGGTTAGTTATGAAAAGGAAAATTTTACGCATTTCCCCCATCTAGATTTGTCTAGACTTTTTTATAACTTCCCAATACATGGCTTTAACTGAAAATCAAAGAATTGTTTCTGTTGCAATTTGTTTGACGTTGAGGTATGTTTTTGCGCAGGCTGAGTGGACTAATACCAGCAGGAGCAAATGGTGTTATTCAATTTTGTGTCAGATTATGAGACCCTCCGAATGCAGTACCACCAATTAAGTGTGTGTGTATGAAGTAAACATATTGAAAAATAGAAGCAGAATTATCATTAGTTTCGTTTTTTATTATTTTGTTTTAATACATTATTAGATATTGGGTTTGTTACTGACCCCCAACAGAGATATGTGGGTCAGTAATATGTACATGGGGCGAGGCTATAGCCGATTCCATCTATATATCTGACTGACCCCACGTATTTCTGTAGGGGGTCAGTAACAAACCCAATAACTGATCACCTTTTTTAAGGCAAACACCGATATTTAACCCATGTTAATGGAAGTCAACGTCATTGAGACGCTCAATTTGACGTCATGACATTGACGTCACGACCGGTACAGTTTAAAAACATGATTAATTTTACTTATAATGTTTGTTACTAACGCCTTAAAGAACTATTTGCAAATGATTTAAACGGTGAAATGGAATATTGTTTTAGTGACCCTCTATGAAATATACTGACCCACTATAGAATAATAGAGAGTCATCATGTGACCGCTCTAACTTCCTAGGATTTTGTGCGAGGTGCAATTAAGAATTATCAACCAAGTTTTGCATTTAGTAATAGCTTAATTGTAGGCTTTTCTGTTCTTTATGAATGTGAAGTCAAGTATTAGTCACGTATTAGTCACGTATTAGTCAGCTATACCCTAGATACGCTAGATTATATTCAATAAAACAATGCTATTCAAAGAAAACATACTGTAATCGGGCCGTAATTTATATACTTGAATTGAATTGGATTTTATAGTCGCACCTACAGCTAAGGTCATATGGCGACTTTCCAGCTACCACTGGTGGAGGAAGACCCCATGTGCCCCTCCGGGCAATTTTCGTGCACGGGCGGGCACCTGGGTAGAACCACCGACGTACCGCAAGCTAGCTGGATAGCTTCCTCACATAAAGATTCCTAGGCCCATGAGGTGAGGTGAGCGGTGAGGACAAATGATTGCAAGTCAGAGACTCTAACCACTCGGCCACGGACGCCCCTTAATTTATATACCTGAGCTAATCAGTCATGTTGCATGTTAGTGGTAAACAACAAACGAGCAAATGTGTGATGCATTTTCAATGACCTGGCCTTGATTTCACCAACTATTCTTGAGAGTATTCTTAGAATAATCTTACTCTTAAACGCAAATATACAAATTACAATCACAAATGTTTCTGTAAATTTAAGTATAAACGTTCATAATTAACTGCTATGTATAAATATAAGCATTAACTTCATGGGAGTGTTCATCTTTGAAGGTCATGGGAATATTTTGAAAGAAAATGAGTACTTGAGCTCAAGTCTAAGAATAGTCTGGAGAATGATGGTGAATACCAGACCTTGGCCTTGAATTCACCTTGGCCTTGAATTCACCAACAATTCTTGAGAATATTCTTAGACTTAAGCTCAAGTATGCAAATTTCAATCACAATTATTTCGATAAGTTTACAAAATAGACGTTCATAACAAGTTGCTATGTATAAATAAATATGATGCATGCATACTAATAAATAGCAACTTCTTACGATTGTTTATCTTTGAAGGTCATGGAAATATTTGTGAACGAATTTTTAGTACTTGAGAGCTCAAGTCTAAGAATAGTCTGTAGGTTGGTGAATTCCAGGCCAGGTACCGTTAGAAAATATGTCTTTAAATAAACAGTGCTAGATAATTATTTTGGACTCTGTGTGCAATGGCGATCTTTACACATACATTATTTTTGCGAATATTCATCATCCTAATATAAGGCCATTCTGACATTCAGTTTGAGAATGCCAATAAAACAAACTAACCTGCGAAAAAACAGGAAGCAGAGTAATTTCCATGATCGGCTACTTTACATGTTTGTGGGTGGGCACAATTGGCATGGTCACAACCAGATAGGGTTTTCTGCAACAACAACAACATATATATCTCTTAGAGCTGACTTGGACATGTTGGACATGTTTATATGTCCATGATGTTTAAAAATATAGTGATAGGTTCAAACTCATCCGTATGTGTATATAAAAAGAATCTTATATTCGTATAATTAATTATTCAATTTATTAAACGAGCTGGCAAAAATGAAATGATACGACGGCTTGGAATTTGATATTCTAGGTATCACATAACTCACATTCGACTGTATTGTCATCCCACAATCGGGTGCACTGTGTGTGACGTAGAGTGACGTTGTTTGCATATTATACCACCAGTGGAGTAACGAAAATATTAAACTGTGGTATCTATTGATATGATAAAATGGTTTCTTTTTTTTCAGAAATGATGACTCGTCTGCACTCGCTGGGCTGGATGAATGGACTGTTCTATGGACCAATTGACTGACATAAAAATAAAAACTTTGAATACAATTGTATCAGAATTTTCGGATATAAAGGGCACAACTTCTGCCAAATAAGTATTCTTTCTGATATTATATTCACATCACTTGACCATATCCCATCGATTTTAGATCTTTTATCAAAGATGGCCAACCAATAGTATATGTTGTGTTTAGTCGGTTAAACATGGTAAAATAAATGTCCTTTAATAATAATTAGCACGTTTAATAACATGTGCTAAGTAAAGCACATGTGTCGTGCTTTTCATGTAGCAATCTCTGCGGACAGACATGTAGTAAATAGAATGTAAACTCATTTTATAGCAAATAATGTAAATATTCAATACACACAAATCCCCTAAAATAGAAAGCATTCACGACATCATAAGAGTCTGAAACCTAGAAGAAGAAAAGAAAGAATCTGGTAAAAATAGATGTGTCCTGAGACTAACCACTAATAGTCACGAACATAATATATTTCGAAAAGAGCTAATACTTACCAAGAAATAATGAAACATTAAGCGTTTGTATTTATTTTAATCTTCTATCGACCGCGGCGGTGATGCAGTGAGTGTCCGTATCTCATGCGGGAGGTCGTGGGTTGTTCGATCACATCAAAGATGTCATATGAAAAGGTGCATGTAGCACCTTTGCTCTGCGTTCAACATAAAAGTGAAATTATTTGACCCCCTGTGTCAGTATAATATAACTGGGTGGGATATCATTCCATGTGTCTACGGAGTATTATTTCAGTGTGACATATGTTTGACGTTGAGTACGTGGTACTCAACTCACTAAAGACGTGTGAACTCACCTGAATCCAATTTTTCTTTTCAGAAAAAACAAGTCCTGCATCATCACAAGATGTAAATGTGTCATCTTCCATTGCATGCATTCGGCACATTCCCAATTGTACGTGCACGTTAATTGCCTGACAATTGTCACGTGCACGACATTCATCGATACACCCGTGGTAGTCCCGACCCCAAACGACATGGTCATTGTCACCAATCTTACACACACCAGTTTGAAATACTTCTATAGCGACATGCTCACCCTGCGCACGAGCCACTTGCACAACAGCTAATAACATTAATTCATATCCAACTATCGAATTTAGTCCAAACTCAACTGCACTCATCTTTTTGCTAATATCATTAAAACATTTTAGTTCCATTAAAACAGTTACAATAAAATCATGACGCCTTTCCCATGAAATCAAATTCCATTAAATGAAAAGTATTCAAGTAAAAAGAAACGATTCTGATCTGGCAGTGAAAAAAACAACACATGAATAACTGTATTCAGTATTAAACGTTCAGTACACAAAAAAAACGAAAAGTCTTCGACGAAATTTACAGAGAAGAGTTTGACAAAATAAAGCTGAAAATACAAATCGCCATTCACACTGGAATCCGATATTTCTATACTCACTGTGGGTAAACCCGATATCGGCTCAAATGTATTCTCGACGAAATCCAGTCACGGTTGCGCAACGAAACGTCAATACTGCCTGTATTATGTACTTATTCGACATAAAAATGTCATTGTATAAACTTGTCACGGTTTCCTGACGATTGCAATTCTAATGTCAAGGTTTCTCCCTTACAGCGTTACGGATTTTCTGCGACAATTACAGATTTATCTGACTGGAGGGAATCGTAGATACTAGTAGGTTTGAGAGTGTGAAGGAGGTTTCTTTTTAGGAAGGATCTTCCATATGAATAAAGTAGATGTTAGTACATCTATGGAAGATGAAAGTGATGAGTCCACCTTAAATGGACACACGGCAATCGAGTTTAGTCAAACTCACGGCGTCCCGTTAGGTTTTCTGCATAACAATTGCATTTGATTAATCGTTTATATTAATTATAAGAATAGTACAAGGCAAATTGTTTTTAGCATATTACTAACTGTTGATTTTATTTCATCAGTAATATATTCAAACCTTTGGTAGAATAAAAGGTTTGAATAACGAAGAAAAGTTGAACAATCGATATTGTATTGAAATATACGCAAGTAGGTTTAAAATGAAAATGATACTGGATTAATAAATCGAAAGGCTTATTTTAATGCTCCACCCGGGGCTAATGACGAATATATGAAGATTTAGTAGTGTCGCAAAAGTCTTTGACAATAGTGTGTACTTAAACCAGCCTACACAAGCCGCATAAATTGATGTATGGAAAGCCGTATTGGCTTTTATTAATAACATCATTAGGTGATGTCAACACATGGTGTTTACAAAGGCAATACGACACCCCATACTGATTAAGTTTTGAATTGTTCCCCTAATAAATACTAGGCAGGTAAGAGTACACACGTACTCATAAAGTTGGGAATAAATCACATTATGTATCGTTTCCGTATATGATGAATCGAACAGCGTTATGATTAATCCCGTAATTTGATTCAACTGTCTATAGTATTGCAATGTCTAACTGCTTCTGTACATGATGAAAACCACAGAGAATAGTGTTGGCATCTGCTATTTAAGACTCGGAAAAGAGAAAAAAACATCGTTGAGTAACCGGTACATTAAACAGGTTGTCATCGAGACGCCGTGACACTTTCAGGAGAAACCGTGACATACATTTTTTTAAACAGTTCTTTTTTACCCTATGACAAGTAATATGATATAAATATTACTTTCTAATTGTTTGTATATATGTTTTTATTAGCATAATGTATTAAAGTGCTATTCGTTTTGAATATGTTAAAGAATTCTTTCATTTTACAAATCGATGTAAAAATGTTGCTTGAAGAAAAACGATGCAAAACACTTCTTTTAAACATACTTATTTAACTTATGTATATCGTTTAATGAGATATTTCGGAATGAAAACTAGCTAAAATACAAACTCGTTACCATTTTCATTCAAAATCTACGTTGTAAACAGACATCGTTGAGAATCGTTGACTATTCGTGGCGCAACCGATACCACTATCGTTGCGCAACCGTGACAGGTTTTCGTCGAGAATCCATTTGCGCTGATACCGGGTTTACCCCCAGTGATAATACAGGGAAAATATCGACAGCCATTGTTAAAACTTATATGAAGATAGTTTTTTTATTCAATACAGACTACAATGAGGAACACGCGCTGATATGAGAGTGCTTTCAACCTTTGAATATTGTTTTAATCACGGCTAATAACATTTCCGTATGATTTATATTCTGGTTATTAAAGCAAAAGCTTATAATCAGTGATACTAGAAAGTCTGTAATAAATTCTCAATGTGACATATATTATTTAAAATGCTTCACAATAGTTTCACGTTCCCTAAAAAGTCGTTTAAATTGATTTGGCATCGATTAGATTATCATAGACTTCGCTTTAGTCCCGCCGTTCCAGAGGAAATATACGAATGCGAATCTGCATTGAAATCTTACTTCTTTATAAACAAACCCATATAATTATTTACATTTACAAAAAAAGAAACAATAACAAAAGAAATATTTCTGTTGAAAACAAATATAGAGTTTAATTTCGAATAAACTGCATTTATATGGATGTGGACCTACTGCGCACGCATCGAATGTGTCTCATCGATTTTTACGGATGACGGGAGGTGTACAGTACTGGTTCTACCCAGGAAAAGACGGTGGTCTGCCTCCAACACAAACATCGACCTTCATATATAACCTTACATGTGTTGAAAATGACGGAAAACACCAAACAAAATGTCTCAATAGGAAATAGCTATTCCACTGTCTGAAAATGTACTGAGGGTAGTTGTCTCTCTTGTTCTTTTTGTAGTTGTCTCTCTTGTTCTTTTTGTAGTTGTCTCTCTTGTTCTTTTTGTAGTTGTCTCTCTTGCACTTTTTTATCAGTATCATTCTCCCATGACATGTTATGTTGGTGCTATAGCGACGGGAAAGTAATGTAGATTATAAAAATTAATTCGATGACGCGCTTCATGGAATTTCCGATTTACTCTCAGCTTTTAAAACCACACAAACGCTGGAAAATGCGAACAAATCCTGAAGTATACAGAGTAAAACGTATATTACAACCATACAGCCATATAATAAAATATATTACTATTCAAATTAACAGCATCTTTAATAGAGCTATGAGAGACTATGAAGCCATGTTGTACTCATTAACAATATCTGGTATGTTTAAAAATATTCCAATAAACCTTATACTATAACTATATACTTATATATCACACATGATTTGTTTGTTTTGTTTGTATGGTGTTTTACGTCTTTTTCAACACATGTAAGGTTATATATGACGGTCGATTTTTTGTGGAGGAGGCAGACCACTCACTTTTACTCGGTAGAACACCAGTACTGTACACCTCCCGCCATCCGTAAGAATCGACACTTCCTCCCTTGCAAGTCGAACTGAAATGAACAAACACAATACTTATATACGTACGATGACTGTTTAAACGTGTTTAGTACACTAGACAACACTTATAAGTACACCGGTTATATTGTATGCTATATATACACCGGTTATATTGTATGCTATAAGTACAACGGTTATATTGTATGCTATAAGTACAACGGTTATATTGTATGCTATGTATTTCACATTTTTAAATGGGATGTACAATTTTGACCAAAACAAACCTCATCAATATATTTATAACAGATTCATCAAATAAAAGGTTCAAAGTTGGAGCAAATTATGATAAAAATAAAAAAAACTTTTAGCATTTAAAACCGAAGTGCGTATGAATGTTGTCTAGTGTATGTACAATTCCTTACATGAATGCAGTATTTTAAATTCATTACATGCTCTTAATTAAAAACGCAGTTAAAGGTTCAAATTGCAATTAAAACAAACATTTTCAATTTTTAAAAAAAAATCTAATAAGAATATATTGTTTAGACTTTAATGTTGGAAACATTAATAACAAATACTGAAAACGCTATTAATTTATTCGATTGCATCACTGGTAGGAATTTGAATAATTTGCACAGGATCATGGGAGGCCAGGGAACCAGGCTACATGCTGGTTAGATTCCGGAATGACAATCATAAAGCCAAGAGTCACACATGAAAGCAATAATTTGAGACATTATGAAGACATAATTTAGGAGACAGGTCAGTGTCTAAAACGTGATATTTATCTGATTTCACAGTAATACTATTGATTAATATTGCAATCACCTGTGCCATAGTCATCTGGTTGACATGTGCGATTTGTTTGGCAGCCTTGTAAAGCTTGTCTTCATATTTTTTCGAAAATTTGCGCTTATTTACAAGCGCCCCCAATCCCCACCGTCGACCCCAACATATACCCCAACCGCCTACCCCTACCCCGCCCCAAATTCACACAGAGTCCTACCTCCATCTTGACAACCAGACATATGTATGAAACCTGTATATATGGACTGGACATCAAAGAGAGAGAGAGACAGACAGACAAACAGACAGACAGAAAAAAACCACCGGTATATAATAATCTAGGCATCAGACAATAACCGTATAATACCTATACCCGAAAACTACACGCAACAACTAGGATCAGGAAAAACGGATGCGGAAAAATCCGTTTAATCAACACGTATTTGAACCTTCGAAGGCAAAACGACAACGCAACATTTCTGACGGGCAAGTAGTAAGGTACTTATTTACATTAACTTCCATTGAATCCTGCATTTACCAACAATTTATATTCCATTATTTAGAATTTTTAATTTTGAGGTAGTTTTGATAGTTCACTTTCTTGTCACATATAGCGTTCCTAAGATGAATATTAATCTCCGGTAACTGATGTATACCTTTTCTTTCCTGTACCTTTCTTTAAATGGTACAATTTTATATTGCTTACTGACATTAGATCTAATGTACAGTCACTCTTTGAATAAATAAACATACGTTTTCTCATTTTAAATTGTCTACTGTACTTGTAATTACATATGCATAATTATAACGTTGATTACAATATTATAGTATGATACTGTACTACGTTGACAATTTGGCCGAATTGTTCTTGGGTCGAAACTTTTATGGGACGAACTAGTGAATATCCAAAGTTTTCCGCAACGGTTCTAAGGTTTATCTCCCTTGTATAACATTCCGCCATTTACATCAAAATTTGTATGCGTTTTCGATACTTCATTGACATACCTTTTCTCAAGAAACTTTTATGATTTATTGTTTCAAATTATGTAGAACCGTCAGATGTTAAGCTACGCAATAGTGAATGCTCAAGAGGGGGTACTGAAGGATAACTATAGCGTACAAGGCTAATTAAGACATAATAATTTTGGTGCAGCACAGGCTACAGCTCAACAGTCAACAGTCAACACAAAAGTGACAACATTGTATGAGCAAAGTAGAACATATTTTGTTAAATCTTACCTGTGAGTGTTATAGCTCTTATGATTTTATATTCTGTACCAACATACCTGCATTATTGCCTCTCAATCCATAGGTCCCAGGGTTTGATTCACGGTGACGGTGGGTCACGTCACATTTCCTCACACTCCCTCAGACTGAGGCGCAGTTGGGCAAGGTATCTTACCACATATCAATGCCTAAAACTCACCATAGAGAATGATATCACACCGATCGCTTTGTCACTTGTTTCAGTCAAAGGCTTTTCAGCAATAACAGGATTAACAGTCAGAGCTCTCTTAAACAGTTACAATTTTGCCAAATTATTATTTCCTTTGGTTTAGAGTAGCAGATACTTTTCCCTAAAAACATTTGTAACCTAAATCAGTTACCAAGATCATTTGCTAATAAATCGAAATAGTTGCCAAATGTGCAGTGGTTATTTTTGTCGGAATATTTATTATTAAGGATAAATATATCTTCATCAAGATCCAATGAGCAGTTGTTCACTAATCATCAAGTTGGAGCCTACACATTGAGTTTTAATGAATTTTGTTGCATAACAGTAGGTAACTTGAAAGGTATTGCGCATTGGATTTTCATCCATGCTCACAGAATTTTATTGTATGGTTGTAAAGTTGAATAATCACCCCACCTGGAGAAAATTATATATTATATAATAATATATAAGGAAAATTCTTGCACAGGAGATAGAATGCATCTCTAAACTTGAATGATTGTGTGATAGTAACTGATTCTGGTTACTATCGCATTTTTTTTTTAAATAACAGTCACAGGTGATGAAAGACGTAACTGTTTAAGGTTAGAGCTCTGACTGATTAAGTTTGAACTTTAATTTTGTCTGAAAATTCCAAAAAAAAACGAGTTTGGCTGAAACAAGCGCCCCAAACAATAGTGTTTTTTTTTGTAAATACAATATTTGCCATTGCGTCCAACTCATGAAAACTACTGGCGATTTCCATTTATAGTGTTTGACTGTATTTTTTTAAAATTTAATTTGTGTCGGTGGTATTAACGAGTTGGGCAAGGCTAACTTCCGCTCTTGCTTCCAAAGACTTCTGATAAGAGCGAGATATTTTGTGACATAAAAATTGATTTACAAGAAAAACATAATGGAAAATATAAAGTCGTTGTTATGCTATTTCCTTGTTGTCAGTTTTAAATATTGGTCAATGTTTATAATAATTATACTGGAAAATAATTCATTGGCGATCTGCAGCCTGTCAGTTCTGAATTTGATAACAGTTTCAGATAACCCTGATCTTTCTTGTTCATGAATCAGTGATCCAGAAAACATTCTTGGCTTGCAGTTTATGACATTTTATTGAATATTGAACTTAATAGTCGTACCAACAGCTAAGGTCATATGGTGACTTTCCAGCTTCCATTGGTGGACGCAGACCCCAGGTGTGCCTTCGGAAATTTTTCGTGCACTGGTGAGCACCTGGGAAGAAATATTAATGATCCGCAAACCAGCTGGATAGCTTCCTGACATAAAGATTCCTGGTCCCATTAGGGCTCGAACCCACAGCGTTGAGGGTCAAGTGATTTCAAATCAGAGACTCTAACCACCCGGCCACATTCATATTAGTCAGTAGAATTTGGCTCTAGTAGGACTCCTTTTTGTTCATTGCTTTGGGTTAATATTAAATTTGGCACACACAAAAACAGTCTTCGAATTAAAACACTCGCCCGAAGCCCGGGGCTAGTAAACTGTCATTCGGGCTAGTGATCTTTTTTAATTCATGTAGTCGGGCTAAAGGAAAATGTACGGGTTTTCATTGAGTATATATATAACAATTTGGGCTAGTGACACACACATTTTAATTCAAAGACTGCAAAAAAGTGTGTAACCTATATGCTAGCCTGACCAACCCTTTTTTGGTCTGACAGTACATTTTTTTATATATTTATAATCAAATAAATGAATAATTTTTACCTCTGACCATCTGTGAATATAATACATGTGCATAAACTCCATCAACTAGTATATTTTTTCTTCCTTTCAGATTTTCTGAAAATGTCATGTCGAGAAAGGAAGCTAATCTTGTGAACCATTAATATTACAACCTAGTATAGACTCCTAGATGGCAATGAATGGGCAAAGTATGTTCAGTACATGTATACTGCTAATAGATGTATTGAAGTTGAAGGTACATGTATAAGTTTCGCATTTAGACAACATATCCTGTAAATTCCTGCTTATCGATGAAACGTAAAGACATACTGAAATGTCAGCGCCACGACAGAACTCCAATCTAAATGCTGAAACTGAAGCACTTGATATCAAGAAGGATAGATACCATGATAAAAATTTGATTGAACCTTGTGGTTCTATAACACCACATAAACTGGATAGAGGTTCTCATGTTTTCACTCCTGCTGATGATATGCCTAGTCGGGAGGTTTTTAATTCCATCAAGTGTTACGAACCAGAAGCCTCACATAATGGTGTTGTCACACATGTTGGCGATACGTCTTTTGAGGATGCATGCAATTCCGTGGAGCATTTTAAATCAGAAATGACAAATACTAAAGATGGGTATGCTGGAGTTGCGGTATGCAGTTTCATCGAGACTTCTGGTGAAGCAGAAACAGCACACAACGAGGATGTAAGTCGTTTTGTTGTAAATCGTATCAATGAAAGCCCTATTCATCAAGTTTGCAGTTCCGTTGAGCGAAGTAAGCCTAAAACACCGCAGAAGTTGGATTCTAGTGCTGATATTTTAGCTTCTGTTGATGGTAGGCGTATTAAAGATGTATGCAAATCAGTTCAGCATCGTAAATCAGTGACACCACATATCGGGGATGTAAATGCGGACATTATTAAGAAAACTAAACAGGAATATAACTCTGATTTGAATGAAGATATTGTAACACTAGCTGTAGAAAATCACGTAGAGCATGATACAATTTTGACTAAGCGAAGTAAATCAGAAACACCATCGGAAGATGAACAAGAAATTGGCACTGTCACTCTTATTGACGAGAAACCTATTGAGCATTATACCCATTTAATGGAGCGTTTCGAATTAGAAACACAACAGAACATGGGTTTGAATGCTGGAATTGTTACCCTAGCTAAGAATCATAGTGATCATGATGCTAAACTGATTAAACAATCTGAAACGGAAGCAGAAAACCGTCCTCATGTGATTATTTGCCAAAATAAGGAGAATCCTCCCAAACCACCACTGACGTCTGATGATGACGGGGACAGCAAAACGCAGCCTTTTACCAACTCCGATTATGGTTTCTTCATACTGTCACAAGCTGCTCAGCATGCAACTGTCGTCAATGGGCAGAAAGGATATAAGTGTTTTATATGTGAAAAGTTGTTTAAGAAGCCATCTCAGCTTAGACGACATCTAGTTGTCCATACCAGGATCAAGAAGTTTCAGTGTGAGATCTGCGAAAAAAGCTTTACGCAGGCATCGAGTCTTAAATTACACCTGACTAAACACACTGGGGATAAGCCGTTCAAATGTTCCGAATGTGAAATGTGTTTTGCGAGAAAGTCGGACGTGAATCTTCACATGACCGTTCACACGGGGGAGAAGAAGTTCACGTGCGAGGTGTGTGGCAAAGGGTTCACGCAGTCGTCACATCTGAAACGGCACTGGAATATCCACACTGAGGAGAAACTGTTTGAATGTCCAATTTGCAAAAGGGGGTTCTCGCAGTCGTCAAATCTTAAAGCACACTTTATTATACACACTGGAGACAAACCATTCAAATGTTCGTATTGTGAAAGATTGTTCGCACGGAAACCCGACGTGGATGATCACATGACAGTCCATACTGGAGAGAGACGATATCAGTGTGAGATCTGTGACAAGAAATTCAGACAGATTTCTGGGCTGAGGAGTCACAGGACTATACATACCGGGCTGAAAAAGTACCGATGTCACATATGCGACAAGTCGTTTAACCGCTCGTCGAGCTGTAAAAGGCACATGTCTGTACACGCATGACAGTTTGTCTAACTGGAAGCTTGTGCTAAAGTAGTTAACATATGAAAACAATTTGTCTTAAACATAAATACATTTTCGATTAACAAGTTTTAATGAACAAATACCCAAAAATAACCATTCATAGCTTTTACATCCTGTCATTAGTTACAAATTTCCAAGATGTTGAGATATTCAGTAGGTAAAAATCAAGGGGTGTACTCAGTCTTTATCCTCAATCTCTATATAAAAAATCAAAAACAATTGATGTATATGTTATGTCAGTTTACTGATATATATAGTGTTTTAAGCCGGATTTCTTAGTAAAATCCAGGCTTACAGTTTTGCGAATTCCGTCCGTCCCTCCGTCTACGCATTTGACGTTTTGTTAATGTTTTTGGTTAAAGTTTTTGTTTTTCCTCATTTCTCAGAAAAGATCAACTCCGTCATGTATTTTACCTGAATTATTCCCCCTTTTTACGTAAGATTTCTCAGTTAAAATGTGGCGTTTGCACCCTGTTGGTGTCCTCCTTTGTTATGTATATCAATTTACTGATATATTGAGGATCTTAAACGAGTTCCCATTTCATATAAGATTTATGAAACAAGTTATGAATTATAAAAGGCTCGATAAAATTAAAAATAATTCTTAACGAGTTTCATAAATCTTATATGGAATGGGAACAAGTTTAAGATCCTTTTTATCACATAACATTGCAATCAAACTAGTAAAATTTAATTCAGATGGACATAGAACCGCCACGACGTCAGACACACTTTAGCGCCAAAACGTCATAAAATATGTGACGTCGTAACGCCGCGTCTCACACATAATGTTGCGTATAAAAGAGTTTGTGTTTTACCTCTTTACAAAATAGCAGTTTACGCCAACTTTTTAACAAACCAACAACAATGTTTTGCATAACGTGCATTATTTTTATAAGCTGTCACAAATAATAAGTTTAGGACTCAGATCTGGGTGAATTTGTAATAAATAAAATAGTTTCAGTTAATAAACTTGCGTAGTGTAACTGTTACAGGTTTAACTCAACCAATCAAAATCGTTTCAGGTTGTATTACATGTGTGTCATACAATAGAATATTAAATGGGTGTTCGACACTGTTAACAAGGGACGTTATGTGATAAATTTATTTATTATAGACTTCCCAGTGAAATAGTGGATTGCATGGTTAGAATAAACCTTATATTCTCATTGTTTATATTTTCACAGTGAGAATATAAGAACTTATATTCTCGCTGCCGGGAAAAATGGAACTAATTTTTTCTACATTTGCTTATAACAGTCATAATTTGTGTCAAAGTTTAGAACTAATTCTATGCGCACTAAATATATGTAAATTGCCTCACGCGCTGGCGTTACTATATTTATCCGCGAATACGTTAAAGGGGTACTGTCGGAACGAAACATATTTTCTGTTTGAAATAGTTAAGTAGTTTTGCATGATAAAAAGTATATAATAAAATGTCGGGAATATAGGATTTATTTTCATCTCGAAGTTAGAAAACTTCTCGATGAAAATAAATCCTATATTCACTCCAAACCAACAAATATCCCCTATATATTACGTGTTATTGGTGTTTATGTGTATCAATTATTTACTGATAATTCATACAACTGTTTAACCCTTAACACGTGTTATTGGTGTTTATGTGTATCAAATATTTACTGATAATTCATACAACTGTTTAACCCTTAACCCGCAAAGCACGACTATAATAGCCTAACTCGCAGGCTGATCGGAGTAACTCGCAGGCTGATCAGACAATGTCCAGCTGCTGATCAGTCATTTTCCCCAAAACACCCCATGGTCACATAAATGGAATGGTCTTAATTCAAAGAAAGAACAGTCCATTATATGTAGCAGGTTAAGGGTTAATTCTCTGCATTGTAGGCTAGTATGTTTATGTGTAAAATAAATATGAAGAACAAGATTGAGCGCTGGCGTTTTACTATTTGTTATTCTAGATGATCCTGTTGATCTCCATCAATGAATTATGAATGTTTTTAAAGGGACACAAGGCAATCTTTTTTGAAGTGTGTTTATCAAGCAGTGAAATTAGTGTCACATTTTATTTATCCAGTAAACCTGCTTGCATATAATTAAATAAATGATTGGTCTTATTTTACCATATATATGTTTATTTATATTATTGGTGAAAAATAATCAACAGTTAATAATATGCAAAAACAATTTGCTTTAAACTTATTTTTATACCCACGTTTTTGTAAAAAAAAACAGGGTATATTAAAATCGCCTCCGTTTGTCCGTCCGTCCATTACCGATCTCCTCCTTAACTGCTGAACGGAATTCAACCAAACTTAGGGTATAACTTCACTATATGATGACGACTTTCAAGAGCAACATTATTTTTGGCTTCGAGCCAGGGGCCCTCAGTGGGAGTCAAAAGGTCAAATACACTAAATTCAATTACACTGTCATTTTTCCATATGTTTGCATATAACATGGTGTATGTAATCGTCTATAAAAGAT
The DNA here is from genome assembly GCA_037043455.1 of Cyrtodaria siliqua. Taxonomy (NCBI): domain Eukaryota; kingdom Metazoa; phylum Mollusca; class Bivalvia; order Adapedonta; family Hiatellidae; genus Cyrtodaria; species Cyrtodaria siliqua. The sequence continues at coordinate 83,921 of JAWPHD010001325.1, forward strand.
AAACAACATATCAAACGATTTTATTATTTCGAACTCGGATGTCTGCCCGGGGGCCCCAGGGTGGGTTGGGCGGGCGTGGTGGGGGGGGGTGGAGATTTTTCTTTTTTCTTTACATTTACTTATTCACTGTAAATGGAGTGTCTACAATAGAATTTGCAGTAATTTTGCATTTCTGCAGGTTAGAAGGTTCTAGGCCCATTCTCCATATTTTTATCTAGATGTAAATGGAGGATGAGCCTGGCATGTTCATCTCTGTTTGGCGCTATATAACCTTTCTTGTGTTGTTGCGCCGTAAACTTCAATTCAATTATTCACTGATAAATGAAACCCGTAAATGTTTTAAATGAATTAAAGATGTCTGTAAATCAAATAAACCATATTTATTCATTCGTTGGTAATTAATGATATGCATAAATTATTCGTGAATATCCATCAGTGCATTATGGATATCAAATTGAATATAAGATATCTATATGATTATCAGTTATTCACTATTTAATGATATCCATAAACATGATAAATGGTTTGTGTATATGGGTCAATTTTATGGGTATTTTTAAATATAATAAATCTATACATCCATTATTTATATGCTGAACAAAAAAGTTTAGCACAGCTTTTTAGGGACATAAAACTAAATATATAAACTTTGATATAATTGTTTGATGATATCAGTAATGCTAGGTAAGGATGTACTTTTCAAAAAAGGTGTTATTTTATTATTTTCTAAGCGAAGTATCAGAATTAAATAACTTATTTCCACAAAAGTATTGCTCTGAACAAATTTAATATTTGGCATTGACTAGAAATGTCCATTCTGTCATCATTTACAAAGCACTGAAATATGTCCACAAACGATTGTTATTCTCAAACAAAAACAAACTTCGTAAATTTAAAATTACCTCCCTTTTCATTGAAAATGAGAACAATTTTTGATAACCTATAAAAGTATGTTCCCATCGTATTGGCCTTATTTTTATCACCAACTTTGTTTACAAGTGTCTATGTAGCGTTATTATTAGTCATATATATGTCATTTTGTCATTGACCTCAAACATACACGGCTTTGTATCTCGTCTATGGAAATGACATGCATTTTATGTGCTAAATTTATTTTGTTCAGTATAGAAAATGATAGATATTCAAATATGGATACTCAATTGTTGTGAATTATAGATACGGGAAATATGATTTAAAAATATCCATAATTGAAGTTACTGTATAGATGTCCACAGACCTAGTAACAAATGTAAGACTTGAGATATCTTAAAGTAGCCATCCCTCCAACAACACGCAAATTTTACAACAAATGTAAACCGTTTTTAAGCTTACTAACCATAAGGTATATATGTAACTTACAAATGTTGCAAATCTGAACTCTAACCACCTCAAATGGCCAGGAAAAAAATCGCCCTATCATGTTTTGAATTATGCGTTATCAATGCATACTCAATTGCAGTTATTGTAAGTACCCGTTACTAAATATAGACTGTTAATCTGCATATATGCATTATTTTATAACCTCAAAATATGGACAGAGTTTGAAAGAACGAGTTTGTGTTGTAAAATGTACCTGTTGTTGGCGGGAGAGTGACATTAAGTCAGCTGAAGATGTCAAATAATCATGGTTATCCATGAAACCTGTTTCCTTTAACTGAAGAATCATCCCTATACTAGATTACTTACATCAAGTCCACAGTAAATATGTCTCAAAACTTGGCACAAAAGTTCACCATAACGAAACGACCTTCCATCCACGTTCATTAAAAGTCAATGTCACACTTAGAGGTCAAAGGTCATATGCACTACATTTCGTGTCCTCTCCATATCTCATGAACTGGATGAGGGATTTGGAATAACTTGCCACTTGTAAATGCTCACCATATCGAGACGACGTGCATAGCGCAACTTCCAGGCACGTCCGTTCAAGGTCAAGATCACACTTAGAGAGGTCGAAGGTCATGCACTATATTTCGTGTCCAGTCCATAAATCTTGAACCACTTGAGGGATTTATTTTAAAAATGCTCACAATATCGAGACGACGTGCAGAGCGCAACTTTCAGCCAGGTTGGTTCATAAATTATCTTGGAAGACATATGTTTTTGTTACAAAAACAACCCCGTCTAGTTAGATTTCTATCATGTAGACATGGGGAAATCGAGCATTTATTGCCCTGAAATTCGAACCAAAAATGTTTAAGGCGTATGTCCCCTTTTTAAATAATCCCATTGAGATATAGGATTTGAAAAAGATACCAGTTAGAACTCAAATAATCTTGAATATTGTTACATGAAATTTCCAGTTTAATATGTTTACACTTTTATCTAGGTAGTGCAGTCCTTGAATAATAAATACACCCTTGATTAGTCAATATACACATGACCTTGAGTATGGCATAAGCTGAGTATGAATCAATACACACTTTTATCAAGTTTGTATTTATTATTCAAGTATAGCACTGTCTAGATACAGGTGTAAATATATTAACTGCAGATTCATGTAAAAACATTCAGGATTATTTGGGTTATAATGCTTTTCTTTTGTTAATGGACTTTCAATAGGATTCCACAAAAGAGGGACATAAGCCTTAACGTACTCCGGTACTATTATTATCCATCACTATTAAAGTTCATTTTGGTAGGTGATATACTAGGTCTTTATCATAGATGTTCAACCATATTTATTTAAAAAAAAAAAAGAAAAAGAAAAGGTAATTGCTGTGTGATTTTTTTAAAACCCTTCATGTTTCATGCACATTTATGCAAATTGATTCAATATATTTGTCTTTCAAAATCGAATCTTGAAAAGTATTGTCTTTTACTCTGCCAAAGATTTTTTATTATACTGTAGAACCTAAGGATAAAAACCGAGTAACACAAATTGTATCACCTACTGAACACATAAGGTAAAATCTCAACATCTCGGCCATGGAAAATTATGACTACACTTTTGGACATCAAATAAAATGCAACCGAACAGTTGTAACCACACAAACTGATACCAAAATAAGTGATATTTTATAAATTCAAACTGTCTGGAGTGTTTAATCAACAATGGCGTGGACGCTGAAGCAGGCAGCAGACATAAACATGCCAAATCGGCGATTATCCACAAGGACCAACATCATGTCATGCTGATCATTTTAGAAAAAGTCCCATAGCAATTTTCAAAAAGTAGTCGCTACAAACTTGTTTTTTAAAAATCTATTTTTAGCTTTGGCGGTCATCTTGTATTTCACATCAACATGATTTTTTTGCTAGGATCAACTAGACATCATGGGCAACATTTCTGTAAAGTTTCATGAAAATCCATCCACTAGTTTCAGAAGAGTAGTCACTACAAAAAAAAGTTTACGGATGGACGGACACCGCACCACGGCATAAGCTTTACTGATCTTTGATCAGCAGAGTTAAAGATCAGCAGAGTTAAAAATAACTAATAAAAAAAAAGTAAAATAAATAAATATTTAAACAAAAAAGTATAGATCTAATAATAATAAAAAAAAAGAGTAAAACTACTTAACGGATTTTCATGAAACTTCACAGGAATAGTACTCAAAATTTTAGGTCGGCCGGAAATTAAAGATGGCCTCCACGGCTAAAAATAGCTTCCAGATTTAACAGTTGAAGATTTGAAAGACAATGATGACGAGGTCATGTTTTATACAGGGTTCCCAACGTTTTTATCCTTTATGATGATTTTCAACATACTGAAACAAAGGGCTAGCTGCATGTCATATTGGAAAGGCAAAAAATCTAATCGAGAGAAAACATATCAAAGAAATGATAAGAAAAAACCCGGTCCTGGAAGGAAAATGAGACTAATAGACGAATTCCTCCTTGTGTTCATGAGACTAAGATTAGGCTTATTCGAAGAGGATTTAGCAAAACGATTTAAAATTTCAATCTCAACATGCTGTAGCATATGGAGGACATGGGTTCGTTTTCTGTCCGACAATATGGCACCACAACTGATGTTCTGGCCTAGTAAAGAAGCTGTCCAGTCTCAAATGCCAGAGTGTTTCAAAGTGCGATATCCTGATACTCGTGTCATTCTAGATTGCACTGAAATTAAAACAGAGACTCCAGAATCAACAAGGGCTAAAACACTCCTTTATTCAAACTACAAATCACACATGACTTGGAAGATACTGGTGGGGATCACACCAGCAGGAGTGCCAAGCTTTGTATCCGATTGCTATAATGGTAATGTGTCTGACAAGAAAATAACTGAGTTATCAGGAGTGCTAGATAATACAAAACCTGGTTCTCACGATTCACAATCAAGACTTTCTTTCACATAGTATTCTCCACAAATAATAAACGAATATAAAATACAAGACCTGTTTCTCACGAATCATAATCAAGACTTTCGTTCACCTATAATTCCCCACTAATAATAAACGAATACATAATACAAGACCTGGTCCTCACGAATCACAATCAAGACTTTCGTTCACCTATAATTCTCCACAAATAATAAACGAATACATAATACAAGACCTGGTTCTCACGAATCATAATCAAGACTTTCGTTCACCTATAATTCTCCACAAATAATAAACTATAATACAAAACCTGGTTCTCACGATTCACAATCAAGACTTTCTTTCACATAGTATTCTCCACAAATAATAAACGAATATAAAATACAAGACCTGTTTCTCACGAATCATAATCAAGACTTTCGTTCACCTATAATTCCCCACTAATAATAAACGAATACATAATACAAGACCTGGTCCTCACGAATCACAATCAAGACTTTCGTTCACCTATAATTCTCCACAAATAATAAACGATAATACAAAACCTGGTTCTCGCGAATCATAATCGGACATTCGTTCACCTATAATTCTCCACAAATAATAAACGATAATACAAAACCTGGTTCTCGCGAATCATAATCAGACTTGCGTTCACATATAATTCTCCACAAATAATAAACGAATATATAATACAAGAACTGCTTCTCATTAATCATATTCAAGACTTTAAATCACCTATAATTCTCCACAAATAATAAACGATAATACAAAACCTGATTCTCGCGAATCATAATCAGACTATCGTTCACCTATAATTCTCCACAAAAAATAAACGAATACATAATACAAAACCTGGTTCTCGCGAATCATAATCAAGACTTTCTTTCACCAATAATTCTCCACAAATAATAAACGAATACATAAAACAAGAACTGGTTCTCACGAATCATAATCAAGACTTTCGTTCACCTATAATTCTCCACAAATAATAAACGATAATACAAAACCTGGTTCTCACGAATCATAATCAAGACTTTCTTTCACTAATAATACTCCACAAATAATAAACGAATATAAAATACAAGACCTGTTTCTCACGAACCATAATCAAGACTTTCGTTCACCTATAATTCTCCACAAATAATAAACGAATACATAACACAAGACCTGTTCTCACGAATCATAATCAATACTTTCGTACACCTATATTTCTCCACAAATAATAAACGATAATACAAAACCTGATTCTCGCGAATCATAATCAGACTATCGTTCACCTATAATTCTCCACAAATAATAAACGAATATACAATACAAGACCTGGTTCTCACTAATCATAATCAAGACTTTCTTTCCCCTAAAATTCTCCACAAATAATAAACGAATACATAACACAAGACCTGGTATCACGAATCATAATTAAGACTTTCGTTCACCTATAATTCTCAACAAATAAAGAACGATAATACAAGACCTGGTTCTCACGAATCATAATCAATACTTTCGTTCGCCTATAATTCTCCACTAATAATAAACGATAATACAAGACCTGGTTTTCACTAATCATAATCAAGACTTTCTTTCCCCTATAATACTCCACAAATAATAAACGAATACATAATACAAGACCTGGTTCTCACGCATCATAATCAAGACTTTCTTTCACCTAGAATTCTCCACAAATAATAAACGAATACATAATACAAGACCTGATTCTCACGAATCATAATCAAGACTTTCGTTCACCTATAATTCTCCACAAATAATAAACGAATACATAACACACGACCTGGTCTCACGAATCATAATCAATACTTTCGTTCGCCTATAATTCTCCACTAATAATAAACGATAATACAAGACCTGGTTCTCACTAATCATAATCAAGACTTTCTTTCCCCTATAATTCTCCACAAATAATAAACAAATACATAACACAAGACCTGGTATCACGAATCATAACCAAGACTTTCGTTTACCTATAATTCTCAACAAATAATGAACGATAATACAAGACCTGGTTCTCACGAATCATAATCAGACTTTTTTCACCTATAATTCTCTACAAATAATAAACGAATACATAATACAAGACCTGGTTCTCACGCATCATAATCAAGACTTTCTTTCACCTAGAATTCTCCACAAATAATAAACGAATACATAATACAAGACCTGGTTCTCACGAATCATAATCAGACTTTCGTTCACCTATAATTCTCAACAAATAATAAACGAATATATAATACAAGACCTGGTTCTCACTAAGCATAATCAAGACTTTCTTTTACCTATAAGTCTCCACAAATAATAAACGATAATACAAAACCTGGTTCTCGCGAATCATAATCAGACTTGCGTTCACCTATAATTCTCCACAAATAATAAACGAATACATAATACACGAACTGGTTCTCACTAATCATAATCAAGACTTTCTTTCACTTATAATTCTCCACAAATAATTAACGAATACATAACACAAGACCTGGTCTCACGAATCATTATCTGACTTTCGTTCACCAATATTTCTCCACAAATAATAAACGAATACATAATACAAAACCTGGTTCTCGCGAATCATAATCAAGAATTTCTTTCACCAATAATTCTCCACATATAATAAACGAATACATAATACAAGAACTGGTCCTCACGAATCATAATCAAGACTTTCGTTCACCTATAATTCTCCACAAATAATAAACGAATACATAATACAAGAACTGGTTCTCACGAATCATAATCAAGACTTTCGTTCACCTATAATTCTCCACAAATAATAAACGATAATACAAAACCTGGTTCTAAGGAATCATAATCAAGACTTTCTTTCACTAATAATACACCACAAATAATAAACGATTATAAAATACAAGACCTGTTTCTCACGAACAATAATCAAGACTTTCGTTCACCTATAATTCTCCACAAATAATAAACGAATACATAACACAAGACCTGTTCTCACGAATTATAATCAATACTTTCGTACACCTATAATTCTCCACTAATAATAAACGATAATACAAAACATGGTTCTCGCGAATCATAATCAGACTTTCGTTCACCTATAATTCTCCACAAATAATAAACGAATATATAATACAAGACCTGGTTCTCACTAATCATAATCAAGACTTTCTTTCACCTATAATTCTCCACAAATAATAAACGATAATACAAAAACTGATTCTCGCGAATCATAATCAAGACTTTCTTTCACCTATAATTCTCCACAAATAATAAACGAATATACAATACAAGACCTCGTTCTCACTAATCATAATCAAGACTTTCTTTCACCTATAATTCTCCACAAATAATAAACGAATACATAATACAAGACCTGATTCTCACGAATCATAATCAAAACTTTCGTTCACCTATAATTCTACACAAATAATAAACGATAATACAAAACCTGGTTCTCACGAATCATAATCAGACTTTCGTTCAGCAATAATTCTCCACAAATAATAAACGAATACATAATACAAGAACTGGTTCTCACGAATCATAATCAAGACTTTCGTTCACCTATAATTCCCCACTAATAATAAACGAATACATAATACAAGACCTGGTTCTCACGAATCATAATCAAGATTTTCGATCACCTATAATTCTCCACAAATAATAAACGATAATATAAAACCTGGTTATCGCGAATCATAATCAGACTTGCGTTCACCTATAATTTTCCACAAATAATAAACGAATATATAATACAAGACATGGTTCTCACTAATCATAATCAAGACTTTCTTTCACCTATAATTCTCCACAAATAATAAACGAATAAATAACACAAAACCTGGTTCTCGCAAATCATAATCAAGACTTTCTGTCACCAATAATTCTCCACAAATAATAAACGAATACATAATACAAGAACTGGTTCTCACGAATCATAATCAAGTCTTTCGTTCACCTATAATTCTCCACAAATAATAAACGAATACATAACACACGACCTGGTCTCACGAATCATGTTCAATACTTTCGTTCACCTATAATTCTCCACTAATAATTAACGTTAATACAAAACCTGGTTCTCGCGAATCATAATATTCAGACTTTCGTTCACCTATAATTTTCCACAAATAATAAACGAATATATAATACAAGACCTGGTTCTCACTAATCATAATCAAGACTTTTTTTCACCTATAATTCTCCACAAATAATAAACGAATAAATAACACAAAACCTGGTTCTCGCAAATCATAATCAAGACTTTCTGTCACCAATAATTCTCCACAAATAATAAACGAATAAATAACACAAAACCTGGTTCTCGCAAATCATAATCAAGACTTTCTGTCACCAATAATTCTCCACAAATAATAAACGAATACATAATACAAAATCTGGTTCTCGCGAATCATAATCAGACTTTCGTTCACCTATAATTCTCCACAAATAATAAACGAATATATAATACAAGACCTGGTTCTCACTAATCATAATCAAGACTTTCTTTCACCTATAAGGCTCCACAAATAATAAACGATAATACAAAACCTGGATCTCGCGAATCATAATCAGACTTTCGTTCACCTATAATTCTCCACAAATAATAAACGAATACATAATACAAGAACTGATTCTCATGAATCATAATCAAGACTTTCTTTCACCTATAATTCTCCACAAATAATAAACGAATACATAATACAAGACCTGGTTCTCACGAGTCATAATCAAGACTTTCTTTCACCAATAATTCTCCACAAATAATAAACGAATACATAATACAAGACCTGGTTCTCACGAGTCATAATCAAGACTTTCTTTCACCTATAATTCTCTACAAATAATAAACGAATACATAATACAAGACCTGGTTCTCACGAGTCATAATCAAGACTTTCTTTCACCAATAATTCTCCACAAATAATAAACGAATACATAATACAAGACCTGGTTCTCACGAGTCATAATCAAGACTTTCTTTCACCAATAATTCTCCACAAATAATAAACGAATACATAATACAAAACCTGGTTCTCACGAATCATAATCAGACTTTCTTTCACCTATAATTCTCCACAAATTATAAACGAATACATAATACAAGACCTGGTTCTCACGAGTCATAATCAAGACTTTCTTTCACCAATAATTCTCCACAAATAATAAACGAATACATAATACAAGACCTGGTTCTCACGAGTCATAATCAAGACTTTCTTTCACCAATAATTCTCCACAAATAATAAACGAATACATAATACAAAACCTGGTTCTCACGAATCATAATCAGACTTTCTTTCACCTATAAGTTTTCACAAATGATAAACGAATACATAATACAAGACCTGGTTCTCACAAATCATAATCAAGACTTTCGTTCATCTATAATACTCCTCAAATAATAAACGATAGAACAAAACCTGGTTCTCACGAATCACAATCAAGACTTTCTTTCACCTAGTATTCTCCACTAATAATCAACGAATATAAAATACAAGACCTGTATCGCACGAATCATAATCAAGACTTTCGTTCACCTATAATTCCCCACTAATAATAACGAATACATAATACAAGACCTGGTTCTCACGAATCATAATCAAGACTTTCGATCACCTATAATTTTCCACAAATAATAAACGATAATTCAAAACATGTTTCTCGCGAAACATAATCAGACTTTCGTTCACCAATAATTCTCCACAAAAAATAAACGAATACATAATACAAAACCTGGTTCTCGCGAATCATAATCAAGACTTTCTTTCACCAATAATTCTCCACAAATAATAAATGAATACATAATACAAGACCTGTTCTCACGAATCATAATCAGACTTTCGTTCACCAATAATTCTCCACAAATAATAAACGAATACATAATACAAAACCTGGTTCTCGCGAATCATAATCAAGACTTTCTTTCACCAATAATTCATCACAAATAATAAAAGAATACATAATACAAGACCTGGTTGTCACGAATCATAATCAAGACTTTCGTTCACCTATAATTCTCCACAAGAATATACGATAATACAAAACCTGATTCTCACGAATCATAATCAAGACTTTCTTCCACCAATAATTCTCCACACATAATAAACGATAATACAAAAACTGGTTCTCACGAATCATAATCAAGACTTTCGTTCACCTATAATTCTCAACAATAAAAACGATAATACAAAACCTGGTTCTCACGAATCATAATCAAGACTTTCGTTCACCTATAATTCTCCACAAATAATAAACGATAATACAAAACCTGGTTCTCACGAATCATAATCAAGACTTTCTTTCACCAATAATTCTCCACAAATAATAAACGAATACATAATACAAGACCTGGTTCTCACGAATCATAATCAAGACTTTCGTTCACCTATAATACTCCACAAATAATAAACGATAAAATAAAACCTGGTTCTAACGAATCACAATCAAGACTTTCTTTCACCTAGTATTCTCCACAAATAATAAACGAATATAATATACAAGACCTGTTTCTCACGTATCATAATCAAGACTTTCGTTCACCTATAAGTTTCCACAAATAATAAACGAATACATAATACAAGACCTGGTTCTCACGAATCATAATCAAGACTGTCGTTCACCTATAATTCTCCACATATAATAAACGATACTACAAAACTGATTCTCACGAATCATAATCAGACTTTCGTTCACCTATAAGTTTCCACAAATAATAAACGAATACATAATACAAGAACTGGTTCTCACGAATCACAATCAAGACTTTCTTTCACCTAGTATTCTCCACAAATAATAAACGAATATAAAATACAAGAGCTATTTCTCACAAATCATAATCAAGACTTTCGCTCACCTATAATTCTCCACTAATAATAAACGAATACATAATACATGACCTAGTTCTCACGAATCATAATCAAAACTTTCGTTCACCTATAATTCTCCACAAATAATAAACGATAATACAAAACCTGGTTCTCACGAATCATAATCAGAGTTTCTTTCTCCTATAAGTTTCCACAAATAATAAACGAATACATAAAACAAGACCTGGTTCTCACGAATCATAATCAAGACTTTCGTTCACCTATAATTCTCCACAAATAATAAACGATAATACAAAACATGATTCTCACGAATCATAATCAGAGTTTCTTTCACCTATAAGTTTCCACAAATAATATACGAATACATAATACAAAACCTGGTTCTCACGAATCATAATCAAGGCTTTTGTTCAGTTATAATTCTCCACAAATAATAAACGAATACATAATACAAGACCTGGTTCTCACTAATCATAATCAAGAGTTTCTTTCACCAATAATTCTCCACAAATAAAAAACGAATACATAATACAAGACCCGGTTCTCACGAATCATTATCAAAACTTTCGTTCACCTATAATTCTCCACAAATAATAAACGATAATACAAGACTTGGTTCTCACGAATCATAATCAAGACTTTCGTTCACCTATAATTCTCCACAAATAATAAACGAATACATAATACAAGACCTGGTTCTCACGAATCACAATCAAGACTTTCCTTCACCTAGTATTCTCCACAAATAATAAACAAATACATAATACAAGAGCTGGTTCTCACGAATCATTATCAAGACTTTCGTTCACCTATAATTCTCCACAAATAATAAACGAATACATAATACAAGATCTGGTTCTCACGAATCATTATCAAGACTTTCGTTCACCTATAATTCTCCACAAATAATAAACGAATACATAATAAAAGACCTGGTTCTCACTAATCATAATCAAGACTTTCTTTCACCTATAATTCTCCACAAATAATAAACGAATACATAATACATAATACAAAACCTGATTCTTACGAATCATAATCAAGACTTTCTTTCACCTATAATTCTCCACTAATAATAATAAACGAATAAATAACACAAGACCTGGTCTCACGAATCACAATCAAGACTTTGCTTCACCTATAATTCTCCACTAGTTATAAACGAATACATTATACAAGACATGGTTCTCACGAATCATAATCAGATTTCCTTTAGTTTAAACTTATTTATTTTACATCGATTGTAACGAAAGCTCTATGAACTTTTTTGAATCACTCTCGATATCTTCCTGGGTAGAACCAGTAACAAGCAATGCAGATAAAGTGTTTTGCTCAGGGACACAACGCATATGGCAATGACTGGAATCGAACCCACGACTTTTGGATCATGGGTCCAATGCTCTACCACTAAACCACAGTGACTTCCTTTCACCTATAATTCTCCACAAATAATAAACGAATACATAATACAAGACCTGGTTCTCACGAATCATAATCAAGACTTTCTTTCACCAATAATTCTCCACAAATAATAAACGAATATAAAATACCAGACCTATTTCTCACGAATCATAATCAAGACTTTCGTTCACCTATAATTCTCCACTAATAATAAACGAATACATAAAACAAGACCTGGTTCTCACGAATTGTAATCAGACTTCCTTTCACATATAATTCTCCACAAATAATATATGATAATACAAAATCTGGTTCTCACGAATCATAATCAAGAATTTCTTTCACCTGTAATTCTCCACTAATAATAAACGAATACATAATGCAAGACCTGGTTCTCACGAATCACCTAAAATTCTCCACACACCAATGATGTTAAATGTATTCAACTGACAATGTACAACGATGACACGCATAAACAACTAAATAAATTCGTTTGTTATTGTCATAGGATCAGAAGGGGTCTAATCTATTATATTATCTATAGCCTTGTCTGACAGTTTTACTTACTTAAATTGTTGTGTTTATCCAAGTCAAATAGTTTACTCCAAGTTTCACGCTTATTGCCGGAAGTAGGTCCGCAATTTTGACAGTTCAGCCGTAGAATTTGTTTGCAGGACACTTTGACTGGTCACTGTTAGCCAATCAGATTCAGAGTTACATTAAAGTTGTTTATCGTATTTTTTGTCCAATAAAAATGGGGCACGGTGCTCTCTGTGACATGACCACGATATTAGTATTTAAGGTCCGACATAAGGCTAATTCAGTGGCAATCGTCTTATGACTTGTCGCCGCCAATTGTCAGTAGCACATACAGACAAACCTCGATAACTCTAAATTTGGCATCCCCTGTTTGCTTAACTAATAGAGCTATTTCCATAGGGAGATATGTGAACATCTATCTGCAGTAGATTGTCATATTTTCTATTTAGTTTAGATTACAAGTATTTCAAAGCTGGAATAACGACAAGTTATGGTATATAATCAGCAGATTCGATTGGCATTTAACATATAGGGGATTTAAGAAGGCTCATCCTCGTATAGATTCAGTTGTATATTTATATTTTGAATTATATTATAAATACAGTCGACTATTATTTATATTTGAACCCCTTATATTGAATAAGCATTGCAAGCGAGTTTAGCCCCAAGGTAATGACAATAGAGTGTTATTCTTGAGTCAGTAGAAAGCCGATCCTTTTACATAGGTGGATAATCCGGGTAAGGCATCGTTACGAGGTTCATACCCAGATGCCTTGGTGTCCATAGAAGTAATTATTTTCTGTAAAACCATTTTTTACAATAGACTAGTGTTATTTTTTTAGTTAATTTTATATATATACGTAATTTTTTTAGTGGTAGTTATTTATATAGCAGTAGAGTTATACTAGTGTAGTGCCCATTTATTAAGTAGCATAATGGGTGGCGTAGAAACTAAAACAGAGAAGCCGATCGACAATAGTGACTGCCCGATAATAGGTAGCGGCTGGTCGGAGGCAAATATAAATGAACGAGGACGAACCTCAGATACAACACAACACAATGCACGTGCACTCGGAGGTAGGAGTATATCGGCACTTCAAAAGGTAATGTTGACTCTTGTTTACTATGTTCTAACAATAAGGGTTTGCTCCATGGTTCTGCCATGGGACAAAGTGATAAGGGGTCTCCCCTTATGTATCTAATTGATGTGAATGTACAGTCTGTTGTTACATCCTATATGCACCCCACAGCTCAAACGTATTCAGTTCAGTCCGCCGCTTGTTATACATGCCCACCAGCGCACACACAGAGGGTAAACATATACGCCCCGCCATTCTCGCCACAGGTAGGATATAGTTGCAAAATGGCGATGCATGGGCACAGAACCCCGTTATGGTATGTTCCCAACCAGAACAAAAAGTTATGGGGATACAGAATTTCACTATCCGACCGTCAGTGCCAGCCAGGATATACAACATAGTAGGAATACGGCCAACTTAAATATTCCTCCATATCCCACGGTGTACTCGTATGTAGTAAACTATGGGATTTTTCCAACGACCCCCTCGACCCCGCAAGTGTACGAGATATACTATGTCTAAAAACTCGCCTGTGCTACACAAAATATGTCAACATGACACGCTTATACAGCACCTACGACACGTTAATACGATAACTATTGCAACCCTGCCATACGAGGTATAACTATGGGAAATGTGTTACCCGCCCCTGTTATGCCTCAAAAGAGTCCATTTGTAGTTAAGCCTTTTGACCAGGATACATATATCACTGATTATATTCAGCAGTTTAAATACATTTGTAGTATACACGGGTATTCCAATATCATGAAGGCTGAGATATTTCTAGCGAATTTATCACCCAATGCAATGTATATATTTAACGGTGTGTACGTCAATGCGAGATATGACTTCGAGAGAAATCTTTGCTAAATTTGTACCCGATGAAGCTTCGGCGATACAAAATTTTACAAATACAAAAAAGTGTTGATGAATATGGCGTTAGTTTACAAAAGGTATGTGCACTGGTTTTTCCAGGGTAGCACCACGACTGTCTGATCACTCATTTATTCATAAAAAGAGTAGGGTCAAGTTACGAAATAGAAAGACATATTGTGTTCGAAGACCCCAAAACTTTAAATGAGGCAATACGGGCCGCCAAACAGTATAAAAGAGTATGGTTGGGCAGAATTGACAAAATCAAAACTCATGATAAATACCGAGGGAATGAAAATACAGAATAAGATCGATAGGATAATGGACGAGGTCAAAAAAGGACCTAGGGGGCACAGAACTTCAATAATCCCCCAACAGGTATCTTCTCTGGTGGTTATCAACAACAGAATGATAGGCAACAGGTAGCCCCCGTACCCACTCCATTTCCATACGGACCCTCTCCATTCCCGAATGAACAAGTATCCCTGGCACGAGCCGCACCGCCATATGGTCAATACAATAATGCAGACAACCAGCAATATTATAGGCCGATGCCTAGCCAGATTATCTGTCATAACTGTCAGCCAGTTGGTCATATCGCAAGAGGTTATCCAAATAAGACAGGGAAACTAAAGGCCACTGGATTTGAGGCCTAAAGTCCAGTGTCTCAGAAAAGGCTCAAAAAGAAAGTACATTTTTCAGACACGTTAAAATCTCAGATTTGAAATCTGAAGGCCGGGCCTCCATAAAGGTAGACCCAGAATGTAAACACACTTTGGAATGTCCAGATCAAAGTTCAAATGTCATTCATGTTGAACAACCACTACATCCATTAAATGTACAAAAATAACATTTAGAAAAAACAATTTTCGGCAAATGCATATATTTACTGTCAAAATTCAAGAGATGTCTTGTGAATTTATGATTGATACTGGAGCAGCATCGAGTATATTTTCATGTGGCGTCTTCGATAGAATGAAGCTAGATAAAACATTAATACGGCCAACCAATGTGGTATTACGGTCTGCAGAGGGTTCTCTCTCTAAACAAAAAGGGCGTGGCAGATATTGAATTTGGTGTAGTCACAAATTTAAAAAATGATGATGTCTTACTTGCAATGGATTTCATTGAGAAATTCGAAGTGTCCCTGAAGCCACATAAGCGACTTATGAAAACAAATGTTGGAAAATTTAAGACCAAATGTAATAAATCCAATGTATGTGCACGAATTTTGTTGTCAGAAGAAATAGTTGTCCCCCAAGGTCAGAGGTCATTGTAAAAGGGCAGAAGAATAGATATGACCCCTGGGATAGAAGTATGTTAGAACCCTCCTTAAAGTATGTTGATAGGGGATTGGTCATAGCAAAATCACTGTTAGGCAGAGAAAATAGAGATAATGCTATGTGGACGAGCAAGAATTCACAATAAGACAGTATTCAATGTTGGGTTCTGTACATAAAGTAGATATTATGTCTGAAAATAATGCAAACCCCGAGCAGCCCGTGAGGCCCGAGTTTGATACTTTCCCGAACAATTAAAACCATTACTAGAAGTAGAGGGCCTGGATAAAAATCAGGAAAAGCAGTTAAAGACATTAATATCGGATTTCAGGGACATATTTTGTACCCCAGGTGGCCCTTTAGGAGAATGTAATGTTGCAGAGCACGATATATACACAGAGCAAGTTCCCCGTGTTTCTTCGGAAAGAAGTAATCAAAGAGGTAGACAAAATGTTAGAACAGGGTCTAATTGAACCCAGCACTAGGCCCTATAATGCGCCTATTTGCTTGGTGAAGAAGAAATAGAGGCTTTCGA
Source organism: Cyrtodaria siliqua (assembly GCA_037043455.1). NCBI lineage: Eukaryota > Metazoa > Mollusca > Bivalvia > Adapedonta > Hiatellidae > Cyrtodaria > Cyrtodaria siliqua. The sequence continues at coordinate 100,703 of JAWPHD010001325.1, forward strand.
GAACTAAACAAAACCACTATTAATACAACATATTGTAGTTTACCCAGTATTTACGATACGATCGATTGTCTCTATGAAAATCTTTGTTTTCATGTCTTGATTTAGTAAGCGGGTATTTCCAAATAAAAATGGCACCAAAACGTAAATATTTGACCGCATTTACTGTCCGGGCAAAGGCCATTATCAGTTTCGAAGAATGCCTATGGGATTAAGTCACTCAAACGTTCCAACGGATGATGGAAAAGGTATTAAAAAAATCAAAGATTTGAGAAAGCACTGGTATATTTAGACGATCATTTTTATTATTGTACCTGGCCGGGATTTTGAAAATGCTATTGAGAATTTGTCATGTGTATTTCAAGAGTTGCGCACGGCGGGCCTTATGTTAAAACTCACGAAATGCAGGCTGTTTTAGAAATCAGTTGTTTATTTAGGACATTTAGTATCTGAAGAAGGCGTAATTTGTGACCCTAAGAAGGTCTATGCATTAAGACCTACAACAAGAAAAGAGATAAGAAGTTTTCTATGTTTTACTGGTTATTTTAGAAGACTTATACCCAACTTTGCAAAAACAGCCAAACCCCTGAACAGATTAACAAGACATAATGATAAATTTGAGTGGAATGACGAACCAGAACAATCATTTCTTGTGCTTAAACAAAGCATGATAGAGGCCCCAGTTTTGGCATTTCCAAACGATACTGGTCACTTCATCCTGGATACAGATGCAAGCAATTTCGCAAGACAGAGAGGGATTTTGCAAGTTCAAAACGGAATAGAACATGCCATAGCACACAGTAGCAAAACCCTAAATACGGCACAGCAGAACTATTGTACTACAAAACAGGAAATGTTCAGTGCATTGTATTTTATGAAATACTTCAAACACTATATTTTAGCAAAAACGTTTACTTTGCGAGTAGACCATGCCCCTTTGTTGTATCTAAGGAAGTTTAAAGAAGTAGATGGTATCATGGCTAGGTGGATCTCTTTATTTAAGTCATTCGGTTTCGAACTTGTTTATCTAAAGTCGTCACAGGTAGTGTAGTTAGTCCAGTACGCCCACATGATAGGTATGATCAGTGCCATGTAAATTCACTCGAGTAGTGACGATTCATTCGATGACCATGAGTCAGAAACAGAAGTACCAAATTGGTTAAAAGTATGGTCAAATGAGCATTTAATTTCTCTTCAAGAAGAAAGCATAAGTATAAAATATATGTTGCAGGTTAAGCAATTTTCTGTAGAAAGACCCCCAAAATCAGAGATGGTTACCAACAATGAGGAAACCAATACTTATTGGAATCAACTGGAAAACCTTTCTGTTGTGAACAACTTGTTATATAGAAAATTAATTGATTCCAATTCCTTTTGCCATAAGAAAAGAAATCTTTTCGCAAGTACATGAAATAGAATGTCGGCCCATTCAGGCAGAGATCGTTCTTTAGAACTATCTCAGAGGACATTGCTAGGAGGTGTAAACAATGTGATTTATGTGCAAGAGTTAAACCTAACCCTGGGAGAGGTAAAGCCACATAAGGTCAATTTCGGGGGCGGGCCCACTTTCAAAGTAGTGCTAGATATTATGGGCCCTTTGACCAAATCTTAGAACGAAAATTAGTAGATAATTGTGATTGGAGATAATTATACAAAATGGATGGAAGCATATCCTACTAAATCACATACCGCATTAGTAGTGGCGGACAAAATAGTCACCGAATTCTTTCACAGATTCGGTCTGCCGGATCAGATACATAGCGATATTGGTCCTGAGTTCGAATCAGATCTTATTAAAGAAATATGCGCTTTATTGAAAAAATAGAACTACTAGTTACTATCCCCAGTCAGACGGTTTAATTGAAAGGTATACCAGGACTTTGAAACAATTTGCTCAGAATAGCAGTCCGAGATAATCCAAAATCATGGGATGATCATCTACCATATGTAATGGCCACTTATCGGTCAACCATATAGAGTATTACCCATTGTACACCCAACCTCCTTAAGTTAAATCAAGAATATATATGTCCAACAGATTTAATGGTGGGAGACCCCAAATAACGGCCGTAGATGCCCCATAGAGTATGTTGAATTGGTGCGAGAGGGTTTGCAAGAAGCACACAAATATGAAAGTATCGGCATTGCTGCTTTAAGGCAGAAAATATATTATGATATTGGTTTAAAAGCGAGGGAATATGACATTGAATCATGGGTGAGGAGATGGTATCCACCAGATGCAGCCCAAAAGTAAGGTAAAGGATGGAGAGGGCCGTAATTAGTAATAGACAAAATTGGCCCGGTAACGTACAGAATCCAGAAAGAAAGTCGTTACCAATAGCTGTGCACGTTGACAATCTGAAACCTTACGAGGGAAACTCAACTCCAATAAATAGGGTGGAATTACATGATAATGGTTCAGAATCAGACAGGGAAGAAGAAATGTTCGATGCCCTCCCTTCAATGTCCGAATCACAACATATACCTGTAATACAAACACGTAGTGGTAGGACAGTAACACCCCGGGATATTTATTCACCACAAATCGACATTAAAAAATATATATATAAAGAAATATATATATTGAATGAGGTGAATTGTATATAATAATGGTATAATTGTTTTATAATTGTATAAGATGATTTAGGATTTATGTGCAAATCAGATGTTATTATACCCAATATAAATATAATGCATTTCTGCATTATTTGTTATTTGTTATATGTAATATATACATGTGTTAGGGTCACATTTTATATGGGAAATCAAGAAATGATGAATTTCTAGGACTATATGCAACTAATTACAAACATTTCTTTTCAGCGTAGGGTTGTTAATATTAGATAGTTAAAGAAACATGTGTGGTTCTTACAGCATAACATGGAAAACGTTGAACTAATGGACGAAAGAGACGAGATCGCCGACTGGGTGGCTTTGGAAGGGCGGCAGGTGTGGAATGGACCATGTGAGAACCCGGTAGGAAGACCCGTGCAAAAAAAGAGTGGAGACAATGACGTCGTTGGCACTTGGTCAATGTGCACAGCCCCACGCACAGGGTTTACAAGTGTGTCACGTGTGGGAAGATCTTTAAGAGAAGCGACAGGGCTAAACACCATGTGACGCTTGTCGGGGACCGGTCGGAGGAGATTAAAAGACAGGACCGTAGGAATCCAGTATACATCAACATGGAAAGTACTCTCCCTTTCATTAGAAAATATGGTAGAATCCGTCCCTATCCAATGACAGAGTAGTTATGTTTTTCTCGTTCATTTTGGTATCATTTTTGTTGGATTTTTGTTATAACAAAGTAACATTCCATATTTCCCATTATAATTGTATAGACAAATTGGAGACAATTTTTTGAGAATGATTTAATACACCGATCAACTATGGCATGTTTCACTACGGACTTAAATGATGTTATACTATAACAATTCATAGTTGGATGTCATAAGTTACAAACATGTATGTTTACAAACAGATAGAGCAAGAATGGCTGTTGCCCACGTGCATGGATAATGGTGATTTTAGTGGTGTAACTTTGTTGACATACCTCGATCAGCTACTGTTAAATAATTTAATTATTATGTATATTAATCTAGTTGCGTGTTACAGTTTTGTTCTGCGTTAGCTGCGGGCTATGAGCTGATCTACTGACATAGACACAACATCACATAAGTATATCATACGCAATTACTTTAACTTGTTGTTCAATCGTTGCAGATGATCGTTTCGCACAGACGACTTACCATGAACCTGTCGGATCCCAGCAGGGATGTTTCCTCACCAATACAGCTGCATATGAGAGAAGAACGCTACGTTATCTAGTGGGGCACTATTGCTTCTCTCATTTGTTAATATAGAATGATGCCTTATTAAATATGGACAATACACTTATATGGTCCAATCCCCAATCCATTATATTTTATAATGTTTAATGTAACATCTTTACAGTTAAAATACAAAAAATCATATTGTTAGCAATAAGAGAGAATAACTTGAGTACGCATTGTAATCAGCCTTGATTTTTTTTGCTTTGACCCACACTCACTCTCTCCCAATAATGTGAAAGAAAAAACGGTTGCGCTCAAAAAGTACTTTTTTCCCTATTATATAATGTTATATGTTTTGGTGTAACTGAGCGTGGATAAGTTGGTTTTTTTGCTTGTTAAAAGTTTTGTGAAAAGGTTCGCCCCAACCCCAATAATTCAAAGATATTTTTTTGATTGTCAAATATCTGTAACGTTCCTACGCCCATTTTTTGAGGGTGGGGGGACATTATTACATTATTTAGGGAAAAAAGTACTTCTTGAGCGCTAACCATTTTTTTATCCAAATTATTAGGGAATGGGTGGGGGCACAAAGCATACTCTCCCTTTCATTAGAAAAGATGGTAGAATCCGTCCCCATCCGATGACAGAGTAGTTATGTTTTTCTCGTTCATTTTGGTATCATTTTTGTTGGATTTTTGTTATAACAAAGTAACATTCCATATTTCCCATTATAATCGTATAGACAAATTGGAGACATTTTTTTGAGAATGATTTAATACACCGATCAACTATGGCATGTTTCACTACGGACTTAAATGATTTTATACTATAACAATTCATAGTTGGATGTCATAAGTTACAAACATGTATGTTTACAAACAGATAGAGCAAGAATGGCTGTTGCCCACGTGCATTGACAAAATAGCTTAGTCGCAGATAAGCATTTAAGCAGACATAAAATCGATTGACCAAAAAGTGTCAAGTCTATCTAGTAGAGTTTCGGCTATTGAGTCGTCCATAGAAATAATAAATACGGACATAACAGACATCAAACCAGAGTTAAAGAAGAATAACTTGAGTATTGAAAATGCTATAAACACTCAAGAATTACAAAAGGCTGATACTTTAAAAATAAAGTCACTAACTCAGCAGTCTACCGAGAAACTCAACAATAAGGAAAATAACGTCACTTCCGTTCAAAGTACACAATCTTCCAACCAAAACACACTGACAGCGCTTGATGGGGAAATGAACGATATTTATAAACGAAGTCGATAGTTAGAGGGAGACCTCTCCTACGCTATCGGTCAGCTTGACAAGGCCAAAGACCACTGCAACAGGCTCGAGCGATTTTCACGGGAGAACATCTAACGTCTGGTGAACTTTAACGAATCACCAAATGAAAATCCAGTTGATATTGTGCGACGCGTTGCGGCAAAAATCGGTTTACCAAATGCAGAAATTATGAAGGCTCACAGAACTGGCAAACACGTTGTGACTGACGGTAAAACTATGCCGAGACATCTTATTTTTAAGTGCCTTCGTCACTCTGGTAAACATTATATGATTGTTAATCAACGTGAAAAACTTTCCGTTGTCCCGTTTTTTCTGATTGACGATTTAACTGACCAGGATTTACAGACACGGAGGTCATTCAAGGAGGTCATAGATCAAGCCAAACGAGAGAGAACACGATGGAAATTCCGTAACGGTAAATTGGTGATCGATGGTCAGATTTATAACCATGAATAGGACAATACCCAGTCTGATTACAACGGTACTTTAAATGTAGGATTGTGGAATGTTAATGCTTGGACAGCAAATAATAGGTGTTTCAGGGAAGATATTTTATTGCAACTCAATTTTGATATTATATGCATAGTTGAATCTAAGTTAAAAAATGATAGTGTTATACAATTAAAAGATTATAGGTGGATTGGCCATAATCGATCGAACATTCGTGCAAATGACAATGGGTCAGGTGGTTCAGGTGTTTTTGTTAAATACTATTTGTCTGATATTTATGACATTAATATATATGATAACAATTTTAGAGTGTTTTAGCTGTAGAATTCAAAGATAAATCTTCCGATTTTTCTTTATTACATGCGTATGTTATCTGTCACCCTGAAAATAATGTAAATGGTCGGGCTTCGCAAGAGTTATTTGATCATATAACGAATTTGATCTACAGAACAAATGACATTGATTTTTGTCTTTATCTAGGGGACATAAATGCGAGATGTGGTAACGAGTCTGACCTAGTTACACTAATCGATAATGGCCTTATTATCGACAGAAGTGTTGTAATTCTATCACTGGTGGATCGACACCTGCGATCCAGTCTAATCCATTGCGCCTGCGCCGAAGCGGGTGACGTCACCATTCACCCGCTAGAAGCCAGTTCGAGCTCACACACCAACCTGTAAAGACATCTGAAAACACTACTTGCCAAAGTACTCCGTTCCGGAACAAATACTTGGTAAGTATGTACAGATACTTTACAACAATGGGGCTGCGAGCAATTGAACTCCCAGCGGAGGAAGGTATTTATGCTTTTTGCCGCTGTGAAAGCGCCTTGTTGCACCCCACACACTTCTGAGTGGGTGGGGTAATTTGCGTGTTTTGCGCCACATTTGGGCGCGAAATATCACGCCACGTCGGCAGTTTACAGCGCTTACAATATTATTTTTTAGTGTGGATTCTTTCCACACTCATTTTGTTATTAATAGGAATTGAAAAAACTAAATTGGAATAGTTTTTATTTTTGAATTTTCCCGTTCACCGCCGGCTGGCCTGGCCACATGACCAGGTAACTGGCGGAATGAACCAAAAAGATAAATCTAATAGTCATTTAATTATATTTTTTTTTTTCCATCAACTTTACAATTCTATCTATCATTCCCAGGTGGCATGTGAAATTCACAACCTTTCACACTTTATAGTGTGTAATGTGAAACCACAATTCCAGTCTAGGGAGAGTTACATTTTTTTAAATAATTCATTCTATTTCACATATATTGAATTTTGATTTTGAATAAAATATCAGTTATCTGTGTTGAATGTTTATTTACTAACCTATTTATTTATGCAATTGTTCAAATATCCAACAAGTCCATATTGTACAGAGATTCACAACACTATAGTGTGAAGCTGTACAATATATTATTTGTATTAATTCCTTTGTGGTATCAATTATTCACAACTACGGTGTGAATTTGTTACAATACATTTATTATTTGTAGTCATTTGTCGATTGTATTAATTATTCACAACTACGGTGTGAAATTGATACAATACGCAATATTGAATAATCACAAATTCGTACTGTGTACTCAATATAAGAAAAATGACACAAACAATTCAGATTAATTTTTGCATGGAGGCAGAGTTGAATGAACTGCCGGGTGTCAGAGACAAGATGGCTGAAAGAATCCTAGAATTCAGGTCGACAATGGATAACATTAGTAGACAAAACATCAGCTCCATCCCATATTTAAGGGTGACTGACGAGTTGCTGGACAGAGTTGACTTTTCCAAAAATGGCAACCTGTCCGTCAATGTGCCAGCCGACACAAGGGAGGCCCTATCCTCCATGCAAAATTTTAAAGAGGAAAGCGGGGATGAGGATGACTTAGCTGCACCAGCAAGTAATTCACATGTGGGTACGATGGAGATGGGCAATGTCTCAGTTAAACTGGACATTGAAACCACCAACCCAGTGGACGAAGGGGCTAAAGCATTAAGCCCCATAAAGTCAAACCCAAAAGGTCAGCAGCAGGTTATCATTGACCAGGTCACCGAACAAATTAAACATTTCGAGGCGGGAGAGGCTAAACCAAAAACGGGACCTAAGTTCAAACGTGAACTAGAAAAAGGTGAGATGCCCAAAATGGCCATGCCTAAGTTCACGGAGTATAAACCATCCCCGGGTACGACCACGTTTGAAATGCAAAATGCATTAAATAAAGAGAATCATGCCCGAATTGAGAATACGGAAACTGTACTGATTAAGCTATTAGCTAACACAGTAGAGATTCTGTCAGCTCAAAATCTTAAGAGCACCAAGGGCACTAAAGACGCACAGGGTATTAAACTCCCGCGGAATTACGAAATTCCCAAAACACTGAGGTTTGACGGAACCTCGGAATGGGAAATCTTCTTGCGGAAGTTTACAAGCTTCACTGATGCGATGGGATGGACACCGGTTATGAAACGGGAGGCACTGACTTGGAGTTTGGAAGGGAAGGCAAGCAAGTACTTGACCAACCTTCTAAACAGGAACGAATCAATTAGTTACGCCGAAGTCATTCAGCGACTAACTAAAATATTCGAAAATAAGGACTTGGTTCAGGCACTGATGGCCAAATTTATGTCCGAGGTCCAGAAACCAAAAGAGGACCTCGAGGACTGGGCAGACCGCATTTATGACTTGGCGTGCCGCGCTTACAAAGGCCTGCCAGACGTACACATTGCCAAATTGGCAGTAGTGCGCCTCTGTCAGGGCTTTGAAAACAAAGCAGCGGGCCACCAGGTTATAAACTCGAGGCCTGAGACTGTTGAAGCCGCCGTAGACGCAATACGGTGGTATCAACTAAACCAAACTGCCATCTATGGCTCTAAGACGGAGCCGGAACCCGTGAAGCCTGTGGACACAATATGTGAACAACCCAAAGTACAGGCAGTCACGAGTCCAGCTCTGTCCCGTAGAGATTCCTCCCCAAAACCCAGACCGAGGTTGGAGGACAGAGTCTCTATGTTAGAGACCAAGATGGACAAAGTCCTGACAATACTATCGGACGTCAGTACAACGCTCAAAGGCCTAACTGAACAGTCCAGGTTCCGACCCAGGTCACCCTCCCCCACCCGAACCAGGTGCTTCATATGCAATGAAGCAGGACATTTCGCTAGGGAATGTCCAAAAAACCGGAGGGGTGCAGCTCATAACCGGAAATCAGTTTCATTCGTCCAAGATGATGAACATGCTCAGGAAAAGTCCGACGATTCTTTAAACGAGTCCGGGTCGGACCGAGAGGCCTAAATCCGATTCCTGACATCAAAGGCCACATAACCAAAGCTCCAAGCATTCACAAATCAGGCCTAAGGCAGTATGTGAATAGTAATAGTTCTCACATTTCCCAGGACAAGAGGTGTGATAATATGGAACTTTATAACAGGCCTATTCACAATCTTAAAGAGCGTGAAAAACAGCCAGAGGGGTCGCCTCTCAACCCTATGGACATGCTTAATCACAATCGTAAAGAGTGTGAAAAGCAGTCAGAGGGGTCGCCTCTCAACCCTATTGACACGCTTAATCACAATCATAAAGAGTGTGAAAAGCAGTCAGAGGGATCGCCTCTCAACCCTATTGACATGCTTAATCACAATCATAAAGAGTGTGAAAAGCAGTCAGAGGGGTCGCCTCACAACCCTATTAACAGGCATAATCACAATCTTAAAGAGTGTGAAAACCAGCCAGAGGTTAATAACCAGGGGTGTGAAAACATGTTAAAGGAAGAGAAATTATCAGCTAAAGATTCTCAGAACACTTGGTCCCAAAGCCCTGACGACATAACTGTCTGTCAATTAAGGTCTGGGTCTATGTTCCGAGTAGCGGCTGTGGTCAATCGACAGCCTACACAAGCAGTTGTTGATACTGCAGCTGAAGTCACTATAATTTCGGATTCCTTATACAGACATCTAGAACCTAGACCACCAGTGCTCAAGAACATCAGACTACACACAGCTGGTAAGAAGTTGAGCATGATAGGCTTTATCGTGGGACCCGTGGCCCTCAAATTGGGGAACAAAGTGTACCACGAACGAGTCTATGTGGCTCCAATACAAGATACCATGCTGTTAGGTCTGGACTTCTTGAAAGTGCATGGCACCAAAATTGATCTTTTAAATTCCCAACTAACGGTGGGAGAGGAGATCATTAAAATGGAATTAGAGGGTGGGAATGACTCCCAACCTACTGTAGCTAGGGTGTGTGTAGACCGGCGAACGGTAATTCCACCTAATTCAGTAGTTCTATTTGACTGTTCGGTAGACCATGTACTACCACAATATGTTGTGGAGCCCATAAAAGTAAAGAGTAATAAACTGTTGGTACCTCGCACCATACATACGGGCAATAAAAACATTAAAGTGTGTGTATGATTAACATTACCGACAAGTTTATTACCGTAAAGAAAACGCTCAACATTGCTGAGGCACACTTAGCACATACTGTAATGCCTGTTCCAGATGAACTTTTAAGTGGAACAAATCATGTACAGGTGCAGAAGGTCAGCATGAGCAATGTTGAAGCTAAAAACAACATTCCAGACCATTTATCTGTAATGTTCCATCAGTCCAGTGTCAATCTAAAGGCAGAAGAAGTCGAAGCCTTTGCAGAATTGATAACTGAGTTTCAGGATGTGTTTGCCAAGGATGAATTTGCCTTGGGTAACTTTACTGAAATTCAGCATCATATTGATACTGGAGATGCCAGGCCGGTCAAACTTAAAATGCGTAGAACCCCTGCCTGTTTTGTTTCGGAGGAAGAAAATCATTTAGAAAAAATGTTGAATGCAGGGGTTATAGAACCATCAAATTCTGACTGGGCGGCTCCTGCAGGGTTAATAAGGAAAAGGGATGGAACTGTCAGATGGTGTTTGGATTATCGGGCTCTCAACAATGTCACTATTAAGGACAGTTTCCCGTTACCCTTAATAGAAGATTGCATAGACACTTTGGCTGGTAACAAGTGGTTTTCCAAATTGGATGCAAACTCAGCTTATTGGCAAATACCTATAGCTGAGGAAGATAAAAAGAAAACAGCTTTTACCACCAAATTTGGCCTTTTCGAATTCATAAAAATGGCCTTTGGTCTGTGCAACGCCCCAGCGACCTTCGCCCGAGTAATGAACCTGGTTCTGAGAGGGCTCACATGGAATATAGTCTTGGCATTCTTAGACGACATAATGGTCTTAGGAAAAACCTTTAACAATCACTTAAACAACTTGAAACAAGTGTTCGAACGTCTGAGGCAATATAAATTAAAGCTAAAACCAAAGAAATGTGAGTTTTTTCGGAGAAAGGTAGAGTTTCTGGGACGAATGGTCACAGGCGAGGGTATGGAACTGTCCGATAAAGACATTTCTGTGGTTCGGGAATGGCCTATTCCCAACTCTACGAAAGACGTAGAACGTTTCGTGGGATTAGCCAACTACCACAGAATATTTATCAAAGACTATGCAAAGTTAGCTGCACCTTTGTACGGGGTAACTGGGAAAAATGCATTTGTGTGGGGTAAGGACCAGGAGCAGGTATTTCAGAACATAAAACATGCCTTAACTCATGCTCCTGTTCTTGCCCTGCCGAATAGTACAGACCTGTTTATCCTAGACACGGATGCATCTAAATATGCAATAGGAGCAGAGCTTTCCCAAGTACAAAACGGTGAAGAAAAGGTGATCACCTATGGTAGTTATGCCTTATCACCGGAGCAACAGAGATATTGCACGACCAGACAGGAATTACTAGCTGTGGTACGATTCACTCGACAATTCCGACACTATTTGTTGGGACGAAAATTCGTTGTTAGAACGGACCACAGCAGCCTGACCTGGTTACTGAACTTTAAGAACCCTCAGGGTCAAATTGCCCGTTGGTTAGAGGAGTTAAGTCAGTATGATATGGTTGTGCAACATCGTCCCGGTGCAAAACATGGTAATGCAGATGCCCTGTCAAGGTGTGTACCAATATCGGGAACTTGTAGACATTACACGTTGGGTCAAGACCCAAAGCTCTTGCCATGTGGAGGATGTACATATTGTCAAAGACTGCACAAAAATTGGTTCAATTTCACCTCAGAAGTTGATGATGTACGTCCGCTATCAAAAGGCGCCTTGCACAAAAGCGTATCACAAGCAAACACTTGCATGTGTCTCGAGTCATGCAAATCAACCCAACCGGTTGAGGGCCTTATATCACCCCAGGACCAAGAGCTAGATGACATGAGTTGGCCCTGGGACCCTGGTGGAGTTTTATAGCCTATGACCCACAACCCAACATTTGTGATGGACATTTGCCCAACCTTTGCGATGGACTTTTGCCCAACCATTGTGATGGGAGTAGGGTGAACATAGTCAGGGACCACCAAGGTGTGTACTGGGGTCAGAAAAGAACGGAGCTAGTAACACTGCAAAATCAAGACCCAGATTTAACATTTCTGTTGGATTGGCTAAAAGACAAACAGGAACCCGAAGAGGGAGTACTGTTTGCAGCCAATCAAGCGGTAAAATATTATTGGATTAATAAGGACTTATTCTTCCTAGTGGATGGAGTGCTATGGAAGCAAAGGGAGGAAAACAAAGATAAGGTCTTAGTCATTCCATCAGACCTAAAAAATGAAATCCTTGAAATGCACCATGACATTCCGTCCGCAGGCCATCAAGGTATAGACCGCACAAAAAGTAAATTAAAAGAAAAATATTTGTGGTATAAAATGTCACAAGATATAAAAAAATTCATAGGTTCATGTGCGGTCTGTAACCAAAGCAAATCTGTCACGCGTAAAAGTCGAAGTCCAATGATACAATTCCGCTAGGTCTCCAATGGAAAGGGTACACATCGACTTCCTAGGTCCACTAACCTCAACTGATCGGGGTAACACATACATATTGATGATAGTGGACCAATTCACTAAATGGATAGAGTGCGTACCACTTCCATCACAAACGGCAGATGTTACAGCTCACGCGTTAATAAACGAGTTCTTCTCTCGTTTTGTCTATGCGTTAGAGATATTTAGTGATCAGGGTCGGAACTTCGAAAGCGACCTATTCACTAAAATCTGTGAAATGACCAGAATTCACAAGGCCAGAACTACACCCTTCAGACCTTCTGGGAATGGACAAGTGGAACGGTATAATAGGACTCTTATGGACGCCGTGCGCTGTTATGTTCAGAAATCCCCCAAAGACTGGGACATATTTCTAGCACAAATTTCGAGTGCCATGCGATCTTGCGTCAACAGGCAAACGGGCTTCACACCTAATAAATTAATGTTAGGTAGAGAGGTAAATCAACCCCCGGATCTTATGTACCCAAAAGGTCATGATAACTTAAGGGATTCTGATCCGGACAGCTATGTGCGTCTGTTAGAGAATGCCGTTTCATTAGCCCATAAAACAGCAAGGGACACCTTAAAAATGTCACAAAAGAGAATGAAAAGAGATTATGATTTACGGACACTGGAAAAATCATACAAAATAGGCGATCTAGTTTATATCGAGAATAACGCCCCAAAAAAAGGGGTCAGTAAAAAACTACTCCCCCTTTGGAAAAGTCCCGGTATAATCATTGCAAAATTATCGGCAGCATTATACCGAGTCAAATTAAGGCACTCGATAATCACAACTCACCATGACAAAATGAAGCTGTGTATGGATCGCCAGATTCCCAAATGGTTGCAAAATTATAAGAAAAATCTAAAATCCACAACTCAGAAGGGGAACGAACCATCAAAAGATGGTAAGGAACTTTTCTGTGTATGTAGGAAGCCATATTCGGGAGAATTTATGATTCAGTGCGATAAGTGTGCCGAATGGTATCACGGAGCCTGTGTGAATATCACAGTACAAGAGGCCCGTGATATCAAAGAGTACCAATGCCCTATTTGCAAGGGCTAATCTCTGCTCAATCTCTTTCAGGAAAATGGCCTACACCAACACTATAGAGCTGGTGGAGGGCCACCTGATGCTAGGGAAATTAATGAATCCCCGGTGTCTTATCCGCGACACTTTAGGCATGGCTCATGGACTACCCGGTGTGGAGTTCCAAAGATTGCTAATCTCTATGTACCAGCTGGCCGTAAAACAAAATAACTGGTCTTGGGTAGAAAAAGCTCAATTGGAATCCGTAACTTTCCTCTCGGAATCATGGATTTTACAAAATCTTCCGCACAAATCCAAAAACAGGAACCGAGTATCTATACCCAAGATCAAGGAACAGGTTTATGAGCCATCATCCATCTGTAAGGACATTCGCTTGGTGGATAATCCATCACTCCCCAAGCAGACTACATCTCTGGTTGGGGGAGCGATTGTTCTCACAGGTGGAACTGGGCATGAGGAGGAGTTACCATCAGATCCTGAAGTGTATGTGGGTCCACCGGATGTGCATATGGAAGATCACAATACCGTTATGGGATGTGAAATTCATGCAGCATCAGGACCTGTTGTGGATGTTTGCCTTAATATTCACAATACTCCTATCTCACCTGAGAGAATTGAAGAATGTGTCAAAGGCGAACATCCAATTGTCATGGATACTGGCGCTGTTCCCAATGCTATACCAAGCGATGGGATAAGTAGTCAGCGTAAGCGTAGGAATCGGGGGGCAAAGAGGAAGGGTAGGGGTATCGGAGAAGGGAAACAGACCAAGCCTTTGCCCTTGATGAAGGTCACTATTCAGAATGTGTCATATGTCCCTTGTCCGACTGCCTCGACCTTGCCTTCTCGTCCTAGTAATGACGTTGAAGTGGAGGATCGAGCTCAGGACGTTATTGCGGAAGTCCCGGAAAGGCCTCCCAGGGCAGCCTTGTTTAAATTTGCGAAGTACTCTGCATGCCCAATAACTGGTTGCAACAGGAAAACCAAATCCATGAAGCAGCATGTAACATCCAGACATATGCCGGAGCTGTTTTGGGAGACTTGGTCGACAGAAACAGTGGCAGCCCCAGAGTTCCAGGCTAAAAGAATGGCGGCCCTGGGGCTCCTGAGCTCGTGGTTACTGGGAACTGGTGAACCCATAGATCAGCTGGTGCACGTAATAAATGATCGGGGTTTGGTCCCGTCTTTGTCTACCATTACCAACAGATCTGCAGAGGCCATGCATGAGCTCTGTAGATTTAATGGGTGGAGAGTGCCAGTTGAGGGGTTCACCTTGGTTCCTTTAAATTCCCCCGCCACTTTAATTCATTGGCGTCCCCTGGCCAGCTTACTCAATCTGGTCTCGGTGAGCCAATACAAGGAGTTCCTGAAGACCTATAGGGATGAATCAACTTCCTTAAATCTGACGGAAACAGTGGCGGAGGGGTTATCGGAGACTAACCTCAGTATAAACCCTATCACAACTCAGTATGGAGTGGGGGATTTACCCCAAACCTCAGAGTGTCAACCACTTGGGATACAGAACAGGGTCCCCAACCCGATGGGTGTATTCGATGCCATTGACAGTCATATGCATCTGGACAGATCTAGACGGGCATTGTGGGGGAAAGAGTCAAACGCCTCGGTAAGTGACCTTTTGTCCGCACAATTGGTCGTACAGCCTTCTGTCCAAGTCAATATCAAGGGTGTTGTGACTGTTTATTGTGATCCTGAGGATTATCCTAAGTCTCTCTCAGAGGTGCCCGGCGTAAAGGTAGCAATAGGGGTTCACCCTCGTAAGGTACACCTCTTTTCAGAGGACAGAGAGAGAGAATTTATAGCTCTCTTGGGGAACCCCAATGTTACTGCCCTGGGAGAGGTGGGTCTGGACATGACTGAACCCTGTCACACCTGGCAGCATCAAGAGGATACCTTAAGGCGTATCCTACCCCAGAGTCGTGTAAGTTTACCACTTGTCCTCCATATAAGAGGGAACAATAGTAGGGAGGGATCAGACCTGTACCTAAAAGCATTCCATATAGTCCAAGAGTACTGTGGCTGGTCCCAACCTATACACTTGCATTGTTTTGGGGATGGTGAGGACGATGTGAACGGGTGGCTCAGTTACTACAGGAATTGCTTCTTCGGATTCACAGCCAATGTTAAGCACTTCTCGGAGGTTCAGCTGCTGGGCTTGGCGGCAGTCCCGGAGAACCGTATATTGCTCGAGACTGACTCCCCTTACCTGTCTCCGGCCCCGCATCAAAAACCAAACAACCCTCTATTCATAGGGGATGTTGGCCGCTTGGTGGCTGAGAGGCGTGGTGGGGATCTGGCCGGCCTAATAGGTGCATCTCTTGAGAATGCGAAAGTTCTGTATGGGTTCTAAGAGGCAATTCGGATATCCGCAGTGCACCCACTGGGACGATACACGCATACGCCATACTGTCTCTATAACCGTCATTATAGAGCCATCAATACTATTACTAGAGACTTGTGATTCTTGCACTTTTAAGGTAAACTAGTCACAGTACTCTGTTGAGATGTGTGAACCTCTTTTATATATAACTTGCACCTTTGCAACTTCATCACTTGTAATGTAAATAATCACAGGACTCTATTGAGATGCGTGAAAGTTTTTTGTATACAAGTAACTTTTACTTTCACAACTCCATCGTTGAGGTGTGAATATTTTAACATAACTTTAACTTTTATAATAATACTTTATAATTCAACGTCTGTTGGTAACTCGCGACCTTACTCTAAACCCATACTATAGTGGGTATTGTAAATCTTCCTTATTACAATCTTCAGGCTAATGATTTATATGAAGTCTGGATTGTACCGCCACTGGTACACGGAGTGTACACTCTTGGTAAGAATGAGCCATTGCTGACGGTGTCGGGGGACCAGCAGGCATTGGGGGCTTTGCCCTTTTTAAAAGTGACAGGAGTGTTGTAATTCTACCACTGGTGGATCGACACCTGCGATCCAGTCTAATCCATTGCGCCTGCGCCGAAGCGGGTGACGTCACCATTCACCCGCTAGAAGCCAGTTCGAGCTCACACACCAACCTGTAAAGACATCTGTAAACACTACTTGCCAAAGTACTCCGTTCCGGAACCAATACTTGGTAAGTATGTACAGATACTTTACAACAGAATCAATATCGATGAGACAAAAAACCCACGAGGGCATGTGTTTCTTTATTTTCTTAAAAGTGTTAACTATTGTTTGTTAAACGGACGTGTAAATCCCGAACTTTATAATTTTACTTGTATTTCTCACAAAGAAAAATCAGTCGTTGACTACATGTTTGTACCGCACGAACACTTAGCAAATATTGAGTCGTTTTGTGTGTTTCTTTTGCCATACATTAAATGTTTTACCAGGGAGGGCCATGCCAGATCATTCTATTTTAAAAACAAATATTCACGTACATAGTTATCTGAAACCAACGGGATCCATCTTGCGCAATGATGAACATGACAATTTTACAAATGTTCCGAACGATAGAATGTTTTTAAAACACAAATGCGATGTATTACCAAACAATGATTTTATGTGCGATGACGACATTTTACACAAAATAAATGACGCTATCGAAGATATTGAGATACGAGAATCAAATCTTGAAAATATCGATTCTATGTATAATAACATTTGTAATATTTATTACGAAGAAATGGAATTGAATTAAAATATTTCGACTCCAGATATCCAAAAAAGGCACGACGTATCCTCAAACCCTGGTGAAATGAGCATTTATCTTTATTATTTGATGAGTATAGAAAAGAGAAAAGTGTTATTTAAAATGTACTTATCGAGCTGAAAAGTCAAGGTTACTTTTAGAATTTCGTATAAAAAGGAAAACGTTTGATAAGGAATATAGAAAAGCAAAAAGGCTATTTAATGACGAGGTCAAAATTGGAATTGCGGAAAGTGAAACTAAAAACCCAAAAGAATTTTGGAATAAATTGAAGAATCTAGGTAGAAATAAAACAAATAACAAATTACCAGTGGAAGTAAAGCTTGAAAATGGGGAAATTATTAATGATAAAAACGAGGTGTTACATAGATGGCAACATGATTTTTCAGAAATTTATAATGCTGGTGACTCGAGAAAAATGTTAACACCAGTGGCTTTGAAGCTGATGTTAATATCAATTTAAATCATCAAGATGAATTGAATGTACCGATAGCTCTTGCAGAGTGTAGAAAAGTTATTTCTCTGGCCAAGTCAGGTAAAGCCGTAGGCATAGATTCTTTACCATATGAAGTATTTAAAAACGATTTGTCTGGTAATCTTTTATGTAATTTTTTTAATAAATGTATGTCAAGTCACTGTGTCCCACTGTTTGGTCAAGTCCGTTATCAGACCAATCCCCAAAAACGCACAAATTGATTCAAGGATTCCTTCTAATTACAGAGGTATTTGTTTAATACTTACGTCTTGTAAATTATACACAAACGTTTTAAATATTCGCCTAGTAAAATATCTAGAAACAAATGATTTATTAGTCGACGAACAAAACGGTTTCAGACAGAAAAGATCTTGCGAAGATCATATTTTTTCCTTGACATCCATTATTAGAAACAGAAAATCTGAAAATCTGCATACTGTTACAGGTTTTGTAGATATGGCGAAGGCGTTTGACCGGATAAATAGGGATATTTTGTATATAAAATAAGCCAATATAGGTGTTTCTGGTAACTTATTAGAAGCTATAAAGAGTCTATATATTGAATGTAAAGCAGCAGTTAATGTAAATGGAAGCTGCACTGATTTTTTTGATATACATTCAGGTGTAAAACAAGGGGACGTAAATTCTCCGACACTTTTCTCTATTTTTATCAATGATCTTGCGTTAGAAATTAAACATTTGGATCTTGGTGTTGAAATAGGAAATGATATCAAATTAGGAATTCTTCTTTTTGCAGACGACATTGTGTTAATAGCTCCGTCTGAACTTAATTTACAGTTAATGATAAATTTTCTTAACACCTGGTGCTGTAAAAATCAAATGTTAGTTAATATAAGTAAAACGAAAGTAGTACAGTTTCGCAAAGAAAGCCAACCAAGGACAGCTTTTGAATTTCACATAGGTAATACTAAGCTTGAAATATGTAAAAACTACAAATACCTTGGTATCATATTAAATTAATTTTTAGATTTTACTGAAACAGCAAATGTTTTGAGCGAATCTGCTGGTAGAGCATTTTCGTCATTAGTCTCAAATTTATATAATAAGGTTGATATAATGTATTCATCATACTCCAAGATATATGATTGGAAAATTGTTCCAATTATGGATTATGCCTCAAGCGTTTAGGGTATAATTGTTACTCTAAGCCAGACACATTACACAATAGAGTTATACGATTTTTCCTCGGTGTACATAAATTTACTTCTAATCCCGCTATTCATGGTGATATGGGCTGGATACCGCCTAAAATTAGAAGACAATTAAACAGCTTTCATTTATGGAAACGACTGATATCTATGAATAATATTAGACTTACAAAAAAGATTTTTCTTTAGGATTATTCAAAATGTAAAAACAATTGGTCGCATGATATTAAACAATTTTTTAAATAAATTAACTGTGTTTCGGCCTTTGATAATTTGTCACTACAAGATTTTAACAATACGTCTTTTATACACGAAGTTAAAGCAAAACTGATGACAATATATAAGGAAAAATGGCTCAATGATGTTAATTCTCAAACCAAATTGAGCAATTATAAACTTTTTAAAGATACATATGAACGCGAAAATTATGTTCAGTCAAATTTAAGGAAACACATACGCTCTGTGATTGCTCAATTTAGAGCAGATTCGTTGCCAATTGAAATTGAATTATGCCGATACCACAGAATTCCAAGACAAGATAGAATATGCAAACAATGTCAGG
Source organism: Cyrtodaria siliqua (assembly GCA_037043455.1). NCBI lineage: Eukaryota > Metazoa > Mollusca > Bivalvia > Adapedonta > Hiatellidae > Cyrtodaria > Cyrtodaria siliqua. The sequence continues at coordinate 120,029 of JAWPHD010001325.1, forward strand.
CTCAGTGTGTAGAAACAGAACATCACTTTCTCTTGTACTGCGAGAGGCACAGTGCATATCGAATTGAACTATTGCATACATTAAATGAACTGTGTCCAGACACAGCTACCGAGGCAGACAAAATTAAAGTGATTTTAACAAATGAAAGGATTCTATTAAAAACGGGACAGTTTATTATAAATCCCTTAAAAAATCGTACCAGGGAATATGACATTGAATCATGGGTGATGCAGCCCAAAAGTTAGGTAAAGGATGGAGAGGGCCGTAATTAGTAATAGACTAAATTGGCTTAGGTAACGTACAGAATCCAGAAGGATGAGAAGTCGTTACCAATATCTGTGCATGTTGACAATCCAAAACCTTACGAGGGAAACTCAACTCCAATAAATTGGCTGGAATTACATGATAATGGTTCAGAATCAGACAGCGAAGAAGAAATGTTCGATGCCCTCCCTTCAATGTCCGAATCACAACATATACCTGTAATACAAACACGTAGTGGTAGGACAGTAAAACCCCGGGATATTTATTCACCACAAATCGACATTAAAAAAAAATATATATATAAAGAAATATATATATTGAATGAGGTGAATTGTATATAATAATGGTATACTTGTTTTATAATTGTATAAGATGATGTAGGATTTATGTGCAAATCAAATGTTATTATACCCAATATGAATATAATGCATTTCTGCATTATTTGTTATATATAATATATACATGTGTTAGGGTCACATTTTATATGGGAAATCAAGAAATCATGAATTTCTAGGACTATATGCAACTAATAACAAACATTTTTTTTCAGCGTAGGGTTGTTAATATTAGATAATTAAAGAAACATGTGTGGTTCTTACAGCAAAACATGGAAAACGTTGAAGTTATGGACGAAAGAGACGAGATCGCCGACTGGGTGGCTTTGTAAGGGCGGCAGGTGTGGAATGGACCATGTGAGTACCCGGTAGAAAGACCCTTGCAAAAAAAGAGTGGAGACAATGACGGCGTGACATCGGCACTTGGCCAATGTGCACAGCCCCACGCACAGGGTTTACAAGTGTGTCACGTGTTGGAAGATCTTTAAGAGAAGCGATAGGGCTAAACAGCATGTGATGCTTGCCGGGGTATTGAATAACGGGACCTTCGGAGGTTTTTACGCTATCAACATTTTAACCGAGTTAAAATATTCTTTCTCACTTTCTCAATTGCCGTATCAATAAGTATTGCACTCAAACATTTGTATTATCTTTCCTGCGTTTAAGGTTTTAGAAGCTTTCATTTTTTTATTTACCGACATTCACACTAGCGTTTGCTGTGTGGAGGCTGTCAAAAAAGATCCTGACTACAAATAATTATTTTGTGTTTGTGATGTCTTATTTGGCCTTTTATTCAACTTTAATTTTGTTCTTTGTGGTTGACTGTCGTCCTTGAATGCTGCTTTTCCTGTTCGATTTTTGTATCGATATATACTACTTACCTGTTACTGGTCATGTGGCCAATATTATGATTTTGAAGTAGACTATCACTTAAACCGGTTCTATAGGGCGTGAGATATATTGCACCTTACACGTGTATTAGCTCTCAAGAACAGACTCAATAAAACACAGCTTGCTACGTTTATCCCCTTATTTTAGCTCTACTGGCCAAGGGCCAGCAGAGCTTATGGGATGGTGTGTTGTCCGTCGTCCGTCGTCCGTCGTCTGTCGTCCGTCCGTCCGTTAACTTTTACCTCGTTAAGACGATAGGGCCTTTTTCATCCTATCTTTACCTAACTTTACCACACTGTTAATATCAATGACAGCTCGGACAAGTTCGAAAACCAGCCATATCGGACTAGTAACAGCGGAGTTATGGCCCTTGATTTAGTTAAAAATCAAAAAATGTTCCTCGTTAAGACGATAGGGGCATCATTATGCATCCGATATTTACCAAACTTTATCAGATCGTTAATATCAATGAAAGCTAGGACAAGTTCGAAAACCAGCCATATCGGACTAGTAACAATGCTATATTTTTCCTCTTTAAGAGGATATTTTATCCGATCTTTACCAAACTTTATCAGATTGTTAAAATCAATGAAAGCTCGGACAAGTTCGAAAATCATCCATATCGGACTAGTAACAGCAGAGTTATAGCCCTTGATTTAGTTCAAAATGCTATATTTTGCCTCGTTAAGACGATAGGGCTTCATTGTTCCTCCGATCTTTACCAAGCTTTATCAGATTGTTAATATCAATGAAAGCTCGGACAAGTTCGAAAACCATTCATATCGGACCAGTAACAGCGGAGTTATGGCCCTTGATTTAGTTAAAAATGCGATATTTTGCCTCGTTAAGACGATAGGGGCTTCATTGTTCATCCGATCTTTACCAAACTTTATCAGATCGTTAATATCAATGAAAGCTCGGACAAGTTCGAAAACCATTTATATCGGACTAGTAACAACGGAGTTATGGCACTTGATTTAGTCAAAAATGCTATATTTTGCCTCGTTAAGACGATAGGGCCTTCATTTTTCATCCTTTCATTACTAACCTTTACCACATTGTTAATATCAATGACAGCTCGGACAACCAGCCATATCGGACTAGTAACAGCGGAGTTATGACCCCTTGATTTTGTTAAAAATGTCATATTTTGTCTCGTTAAGACGATATTTCATCCGATCTTTACCAAACTTTATCAGATTGTTAAATCGGACAAGTTCGAAAACCATTAATATCGGACTAGTAACAGCAGAGTTATGGCCCTTGGTTTAGTTAAAAATGCTATATTTTGCCTCTTTAAGACGATAGGGGCTTCATTGTTCATCCGATCTTTACCAAACTGTATCCGATTGTTAATATCAATGAAAGCTCGGACAAGTTCGAAAACCACTCATATCGGACCAGTAACAGCGGTGTTAATGCCCTTGATTTAGTTTAAAATACTATATTTTGCCTCGTTAAGACGATATAGGGCCTTCATTTTTCATCGATTGTTAATGTCAGTGAAAGTCAAGTTCGTAAACCAGCCAGATCGGACCAGTAACAGCCGAGTTATGGCCCTTGATTTTGTTAAAAATGCTATAATTTGCCTCGTCATATGATAGGCCTTCATTTTGTATCTGATCTTTGTCAAACGTTACCGGATTTTATGACTTTCTTTTTTTCATATTATGATTATTTATTTATTTTTTTTTATTTTTTTTTTTGAATTTATCTGTTGAATTTTAATTTTTGTTTAATTTTTGTTTTATAATTTATTTATTTTTTGTGATTTTTGATTTTTTTTTTGAATTTGTTTTTTGAATTTGTTTTAGAATTAATTTTTTTAGAGTCAACCACAAAACACAAAAACAATCACGCAAACAGACAAACGAGAAGGCAAAAGTAATAACAAATGCAAACGACATCACAAACACAAAAGGGTTGACAATAGGACTACCGCCTAGGAACGGTCAGTGGCAACAAAGGCTACTGGGGGGTTTAAACCGGTTCTAGGGTGCACCAAACCTCACACTTACCCTACTTCATCCCATTAAAACAGGACAGTGTAAATAAAGAAATCCCCGCCATGATCTAATAAGCCGGTGCTAGGGGACGAGAGGCGTTGCACGTTATTTTTCAATAAAACCGAGTCAGCTGATTTACTCTCTAGTTTGTGGTTGTTGCTTTCAAGGGATCCTCTTTGCAGTATTTACTGGCATTCACACTAGCGTTTGGGTTATGCTGTGTGGGGGCTGTAAAATGTTGCTCCTGCTACAGATCACTAGTGTTATTACTAACTGGTCATTTGGTATAATCAAGCCCATTTATTGTGGCTTGTAAAATCGAATACCACGTAAACCGGGGATAGGTGGCATGAGAGGTGTTGCACGTAGCTTAAAGGCAAAACACAAGTTACATCATACTTATCTCTCATGAACAGATTCAATAAAATGAGATCATCAAGCCCAATCTTTGTGGCTTTAAAGTATAATATCGCCTAAGCCGGTGTTAGGAGGCATGAGACGTGTTGCACTTTACATAACCCCCCATGAACAGACTAAAAAAATGAGTCTGCTACTTTTCTCCCTTCTTTGTGTTGGTTTCTTCCAGGGATCCCCATCGACATTCATACTAGTGTTTGTTTAGTGCAGTATTGCGGCCGTAAAACGTCGCCACGGCTATAAATCAGAAGTGTTATTTGTTACTGATCCTTTTGGTATTACCCAGCCTATCCTGTGTGGCTTTTAAAGTAAACATCCGCGTAATCCAAAGGATCTCCTTTTCTGTTTGTATTGGATTTCGCCCTAGCGTTCGTTTACTGTTGTATGGCGGCCGTAAAATGTCGCCCGACTATAAATCAGTAGTGATATTTGTTACTGGTCCTTTGCTACTTTCAAGAAAATTTTGTGTGGCTTTTTTTTTCGCGTAAGCCAGTGATGTGGGTGGAGCTAGGGATTTGTTTTACGTTATTTTACCTCTCATGAACAGATTCAGCAAAATCGAGTATGCTATGTTTCTCATTGGTTTTTGTTTGTTGCTTCCAAGGAATATCCTTTTCGGTTTGTATTGACATTCACACTAGGGTTTGTTTAGTGCTGTGTGGTGGCTGTAAAATGTCACCCCGACTACACATTTGTAGTGTAACACTTATTTACGTTTCCTTGGGATCATCAGGCCCATTCTTTGTGGCGTTTAAAGTAGAATACCGCTTAAGCCGGTGATCGAGTCCGTGAGAGGTTTTGCACGCTATATAACCTCTTATGAAGAGATTCAATGAAACAGTCGGCTTTATTCTCTTATTTGTGTGTGTTGTTTCCAAGAGATGCCATTTTCAGTGTTTATTGACATCCGGAGCAAAATAAGCACTGTGAATTATGGCAAAACGTGAAATGAAAACGGTGTTGTTAAGGATCTACTTGACAGCTAAATGGCACACTAGAACCGGTTAAAAACCTAAGTGGCCTACTTTGCCACTAACCGTTCCAAGGCGGTAGCCCTATTGTCAACCCTTTTGTGTTTGTGATGTCGTTTGTATTTATTAATTTTTTTGCCTTCTTGTTTGTCTGTTTGCGTGTTTGTTTCCGTGTTTTGTGATTTACTGTCCTCCTTGAATGCTACTTTCCCTGTCCGATATTTTTATATTTCTTTGACAGCTAAATGGATATCATTTTCAAAATAAAGAAGTCGGGGGAAATAACTTTTAAGTAAGTAATAACACTACTGATTTGTAGTCAGATAGACTATTTACGGCCACCACAAAGCACTAAACAAACCTTAGTGTGAATGTCAATAAATACTGAAAAGGGGATTTGACTAATACACACTATGCCATCGGGCATCCCCAGTTGTAACGTAAATAAGTTGTTATGTTTCTTGCAGGTATTTCCTGAGTTTATGTCTAAATAAAAATAAAAACATACTACTTAGAAATAAATCATATGTCCACTGTCCTCGAAAAAACAATACATAATTATCTACTATTTTAAAACGAAAATTATAGAAGAAATAAAAACAATACCGACCACCATTATGAGAACAGCTTTTGGTATTGGAACCCCTCGATTTATGGACAGACGGAACATCGATCTGAGTATTGTGTTCTGTCAACATGATGTTGTTGTTTTTCTATTCCGTTGGTGTTGTTTACTTATTTAAAACAACAACCGCTTTATGCAAACTTGTACAGTAACTTTTCAAAATCAAACTGCATTGTGGCTTTGTATATCAAATTACGTCATAATGTTGTACCCTTAACTGTTTGTTCTCGTGTTGTTCTGACTTATGCCAAATCATCGAGTATTTATTTTGCGGCGTTTTATGCTGTTATTTTATGTACATGATCATTTATGTGTTTTACTTCTATTGCCTATTAATGCGGCCTTGTTTGTTACAGATTATAACCTGATTGGGATATTTTTATTTACACTGTCCCGTTTATTGGGATGACAATAGGGTAATAGTGAGGTTTGGTGCATCCTAGAAAATGGTTTAAAGAAATATAAAAAGATCGGACTGGGAAAGTAGCATTCAAGGAGGACAGTAAACCACAAAACACAGAAACAAACACGCAAACAGACAAACAAGAAGGCAAAAGCAATAATAAATGCAAACGACATCACAAACACAAAAGGGTTGACAATAGGGCCACCGCCTTGGAACGGTCTGTGGCAAAGTAGGCCACTGGGGGTTTAAACCGGTTCTAGGGTGCACCAAACCTCACACTTACCCTACTGTCATCCTATCATAACAGGACAGTGTAAATAAAGAAATCCCCGCCATGATCTAATCTCTAACCAACAAGGCAGCATCAATAGGCAACGCTACCGGCCTCTTTTGCCACCGACTGTTTCAAGTCGGTACCCATATTGTAAACACTTTAGTGCTTGTTATGTCATATCTTAGCTTTTATGTGGCTGACTGTCGTCCCTGAATGCTATCTTTCCTTTCGATTTTTATATCTACTTGTACGGACTGCTAAAATGTGGCCCATATTTACTGCGATTGTTCAATTTTGTGCATTTAATTAAATACATGTTGTCAATAATCTACTTTACGGCATTTAAATCATTTAAAACAACATTCTTCATTATGTCTCCAGGTCATGTCATTATAAACTCGTGTGTATTAGTGTGTATAAGCAAATAGAAAATTAGCACTTTAGTCTTAGCGTGGTATAGTAAAAATAGTGGAGACCATTGAAAAAAAACACATTTGATTTCCATGTAGTCGACACACGAAATGATAACCCAGCCGGTCACATTTTACTGACACCAGGCCGACCAGATGCTGATCGTCAAGCGAGGGAGTTACTATATTTATGGTAAAGTCTTCCATATGATCCGATCGGGAAAATAACTCAGACCTTCCACATTCGAATCGACATTCTAATATTACCCCACCGCCGCAGCATAAAACTGGGAAGGAAACCAGGCGATTCAGCGTATTAAAGTATTTCCACCGATCATATAATACAGCGAGGTCATTGTATTCGATTGTAATTGTAGGATTGTGTAGGATTCGTTTGTTTTCAATCCCTTTACCTTGGTGTTGCTCTCTACATGAATAAACCACGTGAACCTTTATGATTCAGCAGTTGCAATTTGGCACGGTTGAAACGTAAAATGCTACATAATTCAGGTTATTTTGAACTTGGCATATTTGTCTGTTAATTACTCACGCCGTTATCTAACGTTTAGCGCATTTTAGCAACATTGCTCAGCTGATGGGAAAACATATCTTATTACAATATTCTTTGTAGGTTTATTGAAAATCCACCGTTATGTCAGCAGTTAAAAGTAGAATGTTTTGTGTAAATCTAGCTTCTAATGTTGATTTATGTTTTGACTTGAAATGCACCATGTTGCGGTATACAATATGGTGGATAAAAAGGTCGATCTTTAATAGTTTGATTTCGTGAACATAAATATAATGCAGGTAATCCTAAAAAGTTAAAAAATGACTTATACCAACACTTTCGTCAGTCCTCTCACACTTTTAGTAACGTTACTATTCAACCTGTTAAATATATAATTTATGATAACGATGCTGCTAAAAGCTTTACAATACAATCTAGACATATTGCAGAACTTAACTGGATGAACAACTTGCAGACATCATATCCACCCGGCCTTAATGACAATATTTATCAACAAGCAAATATTTCAAAATATCCTAATATTGACATTTTTGATATATTTCTATTCGAAATCGTAATTCTAGGTCTCATGGTCGTAGGCGTAAATGTAACACCAAACGTAAATCGCGTGTAATTATTTCAGTCGCTATTTTTAAACAGTCTGGAAAGCACTCTATGCTTTCATGACTTACCTTTCTGTCCATTTCTTCACTTAAGTTGATCGGCGAGGAAGCAGACACAATGTTCATTCTACTCACAACACGTTCTCCGACCCATTAATGACAAGGAGTCTGGTCACGTCAGGCGTTTTCCAAAAATACTTTATATAATAAAGGTATTGATTCCATTGACATGCCTAGTATTTTTTCGAGATAATCATGTAGTTGATTCTATCCCTTAATATTGCAAACATTCCGAAAGTTCTGTAATTTGTTGTAAGTATTAAAACAACTATTAGAAATATTATTTTCAATTACAACACACTAATTTCTGACCTTGATATAGTAAAAAACACCCGTAAGGAGTGTGAATGTAACACATCAATATTTTGCTATGATCCAGCAGATCATGTCATCACTTATAATTTTGATATTGTTGCTTAACGTTTTCGGCATATTTTTCTGAAAGGTCCTAAGTATAGATTACATTCAACTATCGATTTTAATGCATGTCGTGCTCAGATCGCCCAATCCATTGAGGATTTTAGTATAAAATGGTGTCGTAGAGAACCTGCGGACCCAAACTCTCTTTCTACTTGGAAAAATTCAAGTTTTAAAATGATAGATTCACGTATTAACTTTTATAATGCTAACCCCTATTTACTTACTCCGAGACCTAGGTTTTCCTTTCGCGTAATTTGAAATTGGGAATTGAAGAATTTCATAATAAATTCATTTTAGTTCCTGCTGATGAAACAGTTAATAAAGTTAAGCCTACATTGAAGCCTACATTAAGCCTACATTGAACCCAACATCGGTATCTGGGTGACATATTGAATATTGACAACCCTTTCTTTCCAACTATGGTTAATAATATTTATCCTAAAGAACTTCAGCTTAACAAAGCTAATATATCTGATAATAACGCTTCTTTTCTTGATTGAGATCTCTCGATTGAAAATGGTGAAACAATTAGCAAAATCTATGACAAGAGAGATGATTTTAATTTTGACTTTTAATTATCCCGGCTTGGATGATGGAGATGTTTCCCGAGCAACTTCTTATGGGGTGTATGCGTCTCAACTTATTCGTTTTTCAAGGGCTTGTACTCGAGTTAAGGACTTTAATATTCGTAATCTTTGTATAACTAAAAAGCTACTCAGTCAGGGTTACCATAAACAAACTTCGTAAACCCTTTGCAAAATTGTATTATCGTAACCCTGATATTCTTTCCAAATATAAAAGTAATTTAAGGACTCTTCTGCGACAAGGACTATCACAACCTGACTTCTATGGTGATGTGATTCTTGGTCATGATCACTTTCATACTATCTTTGTTAAACTTGTTAAAAAGTTTATCAAAATAGGTTATGACCCTATCATTTTGAAACGTACTGCATGCTTGATGGTGAACCCTTTTACAGTTCGCCACAATGCTTTCCTCTTTAAATGTACGATGACCGGACAGGCTGTGGACCCTATGATGACGCCTACCCAAAGCTCATTGGAACGATGGCGTTTGGTGTTTGTCTATGATTTTTCTTGTCTCGCCCTTAATGGTTTATCTTTTGTTGCTCTGGCTTCTGCCACATCACTGAGTACCTTTATTGTGGGTTTCTAGGCTATTGTTTTTCAGTATTATATTTACACGAGCATATTTGTGTTTTATCTGGACTACCTCTTGGGACTCTATGATTGTACCTACTGAAACCCCAACTAAGGGAGGTGGGTGCATGAACTTTCGTCCCTCGGGTTTTCTGGTCGTACCCTAGATTGGTTTTTTCTTTAGCTGCAACTACTATGGTTGTTCCGTACGATTCTGGATACATCCTGAGATGTTTATTATTTTGTATGTGTATCGTTAGTTAGTTTCTCTGGATGTGGACTTTATTGTTAGAGATTTCCGTTTAATGGGATGTAGTTTTGTTTACACTGTCTTGTCTATTTGGGCACTGAAGACAGGATAATAGCGAGGATTGTGCGCATATAAAATCGATTCAAGCTAACCAGTAGGCCTTATTGCCTATTGACCGTTCCAAGTCGGTAACCCTGTCTCTACCACCCTTTCTGTTGTTTTTTGTCTCTTTCATTGTAGTTTCAAGTCCTTGTTTACAGTACAGTGCGGACCTACGATGCCATTGCGTTCGGACACTGTGGTTTCTATAGGACCTTATATATCAATTAACTTATATTGCCTAATGATGCCGCCTTGTTGGTTAGAGATTAGATCATGGCGGGGATTTCCTTATTTACACTGTCCTGTTTTAATGGGATGACAGTAGGGTAAGTGTGAGGTTTGGTGCACCCTAGAACCGGTTTAAACCCGCAGTGGCCTTTGTTGCCACTGACCGTTCAAAGACGGTAGCCCTATTGTCAACCATTTTGTGTTTGTGATGTTGTTGGCATTTTTTATTACTTCTGCCTTCTCGTTTGTCTGTTTGCGTGTTTGTTTTTGTGTTTTTTGGTTGGCTGTCGTCCTTAAAAGCTGCTTTCCCTGTCCGATAGTTTTATCTTTCTTTACAAACTTCGTAAGATCCTTGGACATGATCACTTTCATACTCTCTTTGTTAAACTTGTTAAAATGTTTCTCAAAAGAGGTTATGACCCCATGTTTTTACAACGCACTGCATGTTTGATAGTGGACCCATTTACAGCTCGCCACTATGCCTTCCTCTTTAATTGTGCGATGAGTGGACAGGCTATGGACCCTATGATGACGTCTACCTAAAGCCCAAAATGATGGTGAAGTTTGATGTTTGTCTGCAGTCTTGTTTAGTCGTGACCTCAATGGTTTATTCTCGTGTTGCTCTGGCTTATGCCAAGTCATTGAGTACCTTCTTTGTGGCTTTCTCTTGCCTATTAAGTCTGCCTTTTTGGCTAGATAATAGTTCAGGACGGAGATTTCTTTATTTACACTGTCCCGTTTTATTGGGATAACAGTAGGGTAAGTGTGAGGTTTGGTGTACCCTAGAACCAGGTTTAAACCCCAAGGCGGCCTTTTTTGCCACTGACTGTTCCAAGGCGGTAACCCTATTGTCAACCGTTTTGTGTTTATGTCTTATTTGGCCTTTTATTCATCTTTAAAGTTGTTCTTTGTTTCTGTGAGTGTTTGTGGTAGCCTGTCGTCATTGAATGCTTCTTTTTATGTTCGTTTTTTTTCCTATATTTATTGTTTGTAGCATGGTCGGTGATATTTCCTTTGATGAATGCAGAGCATTGAATCGTTTAATTTAGGGTAACTAAAGGGGCGTGGCTATGCCGTATTACAACTACCGGATATTGGAATTTAGAGTTAGGTCACTATGACGTCACAGTGTTACTAAGTACACCATGCTACAAAAAAGATAGAGTCTGTCTCAGCTCGTTGTTTATTTAAACAACTACCGGATATTGGAATTTAGAGTAAGGTCACTATGACGTCACAGTGTTACTAAGTACACCATGCTACAAAAAAGATAGAGTCTGTCTCAGCTCGTTGTGTTTAAATAAGCCAACTCGTTGCGACCAGACTCTATCTATTACTTATACTAATATTCCACAAACACAACGCATACATTAAGATCGGAGAGTGGCAGATAACAGATGTCATCTGATTATCTATTTTAATGTTAATGTTGTTAATACTAATGTTTGGGGCGCTTGTTTCTGTCAAAGGTTTTTGGACTTTTTAGACAAAATTCATCTATTACCTAAAAAAGTTGTATATCAATGAAACAGACATTCTTAGTGCTAAATAAAAATACATTAATTTTCAAAATCGGTTGAGAAATAAATCAATCATGTGCGACAGCTGTTTTTGTCTGGGCATTTTCAATGCAAAATGCTGATGCAGGAACAATTTGAAAAACGATAGAATTTTGTTTAACATGTTTTTATTTTGTTGGATATTCGTAAATTAGGACACACTGAGCGCTGTATAGCAACAAACGCAGTCTAGCTGAAGTTATTGGAAGTTTCTTAGTTTCCTGCTGTCCGACAAACATGGAGCTGACAAGTACATGGGGAAAGTCCCATCAAAAATTCATTTATCTTGCACAATGTTTATTTCTTAACCGACTTTCAAAACAAAGGTAGTTTTATTTACCACTAAAAATATCATTTCTAGTGATATGTAATTGATGTACATATTTTATAAATTGCTCAACTACTGAAGAAAAACCTTTTGGCTGAAACGAGCGCCCCGAAAAATAATAATGTAATTAATGATGCTGTGTTTCTATGTTTAGAGAGATAAAGAAGAAACACTGTGAAATAATTGATTTAATATCGTTTAAGGCGTGTAATCATCAATACATGTTATCAACGTGCAAAGGATTTAACACCATGTAGGTAAAAGTTATCAGATAGTTAGAATTGAAATACGTTACAATTAAAAGATAACCATGCTACGCTTTGCAATCTGGGACGGTATGTGAATGGTTTTACGATTTGAGAATTTCGTTTTACGGCGACGCGGAAGCGGCAATTTCAGACCGTAAAACAAACCAAATACTGTCCCAGATTGGAAATCGTAGCATGGTTATCTCAGTTCTAATGCTTTTCCATTGAAATGCCTGATTAAGAAAGTAAACCCATACATCATGTAGATACAGACTTGTTTTTCTATGAAAATTCAAAGTCAACTGTAACGGCATTTTGTTGAAGTCATCAATGACGTCGCTTTTCACAACGTTATGTTTCGTCACGTACTTTTCAGAAGGTAAATCGGACGTTTTACGGTCGCAAAATGTGACACAATTGTCATACGCGTTACATTATAGTTGCAGTACAAAACAAAATTCGTTGAATTAAACTGAGGTTATTGTATGACGATGCACTCACCCAACATGTTTAATAACTGTAACACGTAATGCTCTAAATGTGATACAGTGTATTATATGGGCAACTAAGTGTAATATTCTTTCCTAGAAACCAGCCTATTAAAGTGCACTATGTGGAAAAAATGCAATGTGAAATATATGTACATATACAAAATACATTGTCTGTATGTCTAACTGAGAAGTTTGGTTACAGTAACACATTCGGTAATCCTTTAGGAATTGGTTGATAATTTTTTTAATATACTACATGGCAAATTCAATGAAGCGCAATAGTCATTGTCTATTGAGGTACGGAGGATCCATGTGCAGTTAGCTCCGCCTACAGAAAAGTGAAGTTTATTCAAAAGTGGGCGCTTGTTTTTATAAATAGTATTAAGTGAATGGAAATATTAATCTGCACATATTTATATTGACGATGAGATTATATGTATTAACCATTAACCCGCGCAGCACGACAATATTAGCCTTTGCGTCCATTGTAAACCCAGATCAGCCTTTCACATATATGGAATGGTCTTAATTCGAAAGAAAAAGAACAGTCCATTATATATATATATGAATATATATATGTAGCGGGTTGACGGTTAAATAAAGATAAGCTGATATTTCATCAGATATAGTTTATTGTGTTTGAAATCGTCTAGCAGTTATATACGGTTGTAATACCCGGCAAGGGTTAATGTTCTGGTTGATGGTACGTCTTACCATTTACACATGTTGTATTGTATAATTAGCAGTGTTTTCTAAGAAAACAACTGTTTCATTCTACAAGGCAAACGACAATGTTACATCTTGAAATAGTCAGAGAATATGTTATATTGCGGTGTCAATTTATGTTAGTTAATAAGTGTCTGGTTCTTTGAGAAACAGTCGCTACTTCTTTTTTCGGTATTATATTGCACTTGTATTACGCATTTCGCACATAAATAACTTTAAAATAACACATATGTGTATCGTTTCCTAACTGATCTGGATATGGACTTTATTGTTAGCAATTTAAAGAATGTACATTTATTTACACTGTCTTGTCAATTTGCCCACTGACCGTTCCAAGTCGGTAAAGCTGTCTTCACCACTCTTTCTGTTGTGTATTGTGTTTTTCATTGTATAGTTAATGTTCTCATTGTTTTTGGTAAAATGCGGATCTACGATGGCATTGCGTTTGGGTGCTGTGATTTTTAGGGGACCAATTTTCTCATGTGTATACATTTGCGGACTCTTATAGAGTGGAGTCGTTTCTAAGCTTAATCCCTAACATTCAAGGACCACAGACAACCACAAGCACACAGAGAAACAAACACCAACTACCAATATGAACAATAAATGACATCACAAACTTTAAAGGGTTTACAAGTGATCTACCACTTTGGAACGGTAAGTGGCAATAAGGGCCGCTGGGGGTTAACACAAACTGATTGGGTGCACTCTAAGTACTATGTTTGTGGTGTCGATTGCTGTGTTCCTATTAACATTTGCAATTATAGTTATTCAGTCCGATCTGTGGAGATCGCTGAGCCTGATATTTACAGATATCGGCGGTACATTCTCAAATACTTTAGTTTTTTTACTTGAATTTCGAATAGGTGGTCCCAATACTCCAGTCTTTGAAGGTTCTGAATATTGTTTAATCACTCTTAGGATATGTTGCCTGCTTTTTATTTTAGTATTGTGACTGTTACCTGTGATACTCAATCTTCATAACTTCTGCTCCGAGCTAAATTCCTTTTGTTTTCGCCCAATGTTTTCTTGGAAATAAGCGTTTTTAAAAATTGGACCATACGCCGCTGGCGATGAAATGGTTTGAAAATACCGCATTGAAGTTTCCACGTTCAGTGGCATATGCATACTATCTTCGGGATGGTGCTCGACGATATCCAAAATTCTCCTTTCATACTTTTTTTATATATCATAGTAGCGTTGCCTGTGCAGTATGGCGGCGGTAACACATCTACCCGTGCTTGCACTCAGAACTGTTATTCATTTCGATCTTTGTTGATCGCTGAGCCCGATACTCACACATATCAGTGGAACATTCTCAAATAATTTTAGTTTCTTACTTGAATGCGGAATAGGTGGTTACACTATTCAAGCCCTTAGGTTATGTTGCCTGCTTTTTAAATAGTATTTTGACTGTTACCTGTGATACGCAGGCTTCATAACCTCTGCTCCAAGATAAATTCTTTTCGCCCATGTTTTCTCGTTTAGTACGCCACTGGCCATGACTGATGTGAAAATACCGCATTGAATGTTCACCGTCATATGCCTACCATCTTCTGGATGGCTAAAATGTACGTACTTTTGCCATTAAATATTGAGTTCTGCTCAACCCGGGGCTATTGGGCGTGAACGGTAGCAAGCACTTTCCACTACCGTTCATGAACTTTATAAACCAAACCGGGACTGCAATATGTTTTTGTGTTTATCGTGTTCGAAGATATCCAACTCCTCCTTTCATACCTTTTTGAATATGTGCTTTTTAGATGACTTTGTTCTGTGAACATGGTGAATACTACATTTCCTGTTCGACTTGTATACCTAATGTTTCTGTGTGTGCAGTATGGATCGATGCAATATAGAGGAAGCATACAAAGCTAAAGTGGACTTCAACCCGGAACTGACCTATTACTTTATAACTACTGACACGTTATTCGACAAAATTCGGAGAACATGTTTGCAATCAGGCATTGTATGCTAAACAGGTCATCATCAAGTGTCATATGAGAACACACGCTCTTCAGCTGAACAATGTCTGTCTTGCCAGTAAACATGTTTAAAACAACAATCAGCATAGCATGTCCATTCAAACAAACAAAAAAATCACTTCACGTATAGTGACATTTATATTCTTCTTTATTGCGCTTCTGTTTTATAACCGATGCATAGCTTCAGATTCAAATGGGATGAGAAAGAGCGAGGTCTGGTGCACCTTTTAAATCCCCAACGGCCCATTTGCCATTTACATTCCAAAAACTGTCACCCTATTTCCCACCCTCCTTTGGAGGTGATTTCGAATACTATTCGTGGATTTGGTTGACCATGTTCGATGAACGCTTCTTATCCTGTTTGACGTTTATACATGCTTCCACTGCAAATTCGTTTTCACCAACTCACCTCATATACTTTTGTAATTTATTAGTGATATGAATCATAATCACATTTATTCTGACGATTCCCCGGAGTATCTGCTTGAATTGTCTGGTTGTATTGTATTCTGAAGCGACTCGAGCATTTCCGCTATATTTTTATATACTGCACACTTAATTCCACATAATATTCCAAAGTTTGCTCACATGCTCAAGTCAAACGCGTACTCTGTCAATAACGAAACTATGAAGGAATGCTGTGTTATGTGTCGCTTTAGTTGTTTTTTCCGAAAGGAAATGTCTTACGTAGCCATATACCATACGATTAACAGGAGCATATTGTACATACACTATACAACGGAAATTCCCGAATTGCGTGTCATTTTCGTTTCAGTATTTTAGGTTCCTTAAAATAAATAAAGGACTGCTTTCGACACCCATTCCAATCGCCTATATATACAGACATATGTAGACTATGCTTTTAATATAATTTTCTTTTATGTTCCACCTGAAATATAGAGCTTATGCGTGTAATATGTGATTAAATTAGTGTGTTATACATCATTTTTCATTACATTATAGTCCTTTTAATGATAACAAATCACATACTTATTTACATCAAGCTTCGTTGCTCTCCTTCTTCCATTGATTTAACAATATGCGATTCAACTCTCATGACGGAATTTGCGTGAAGTGTTGGTGACGACCTATATGGAAGTGACCACTTTCCCATATGTCTTGAAAATATCGGCACTACACCTCGAAAAATGATTACGTTTCAGTCTCTTTGTGAAGAACAATTAAAACTTTCCGTTTTCGAGGATGTCGAAGACGCAACTACTCTGTGTACAAAAACAATTCATGATATAGCTGATCTAACTATTCCAGAAACTCGGCAAATCCAAAACTCCCACATAAATAATGGTTCGGTGATGACTGCAAAAAGGCAGTCAGCGATCGTAAAGTTGCATTAAGTAAGTTTAACTTGCGGACAAACTCAAAATAATTTAGAATTTGTCATGCGAAAACCCGTTGTACTATTATGGATAGCAAGAGGAAATCCTGGAGATCTTATGTCTCTAGGCTGAACTCTCTTTCATCTCTTAAGAAGACATGGGACATGGTCCGGCAAATAAACGGTAAAGGTAATTCTAGTTGTGTAAATCATCTTAAAATTGATAATGGAGATATTCCATCTGTCAAAGATATTATAAACACTTTGGCAGAACGATTTTCAAAAAACTCTTCAGAAAATTGTCAAGCAAATTATTTAAAAAATAAGAAACTAAAAGAACTGAAGAATGAGATATAGGGTTCTATAGAAACCATAGCGTCCGAAAGCAATGGCTTCTTAGGTCCGCACTGTACTGCAAACAAGGACTTGATAATACAATGAAAGAGACAAAAACAACAGAAAGTATGGTGAAGACAGGGTTACCGGCTTGGAACGGTCAGTAGACAATAAAGCCTACTGGTTAGCTTGAATCGATTTTATATGCGCACACTCCTCGCTATTTTCATGTCTTCAGCGCCCAAATAGACAAGACAATGTAAACAAAACTACATCCCATCAAAAGGAATTCTCTAACAATAAATCCACATCCAGAGAAACTAACTAAAGAAACACATACAAAATAATAAACATCTCAGGATGTATCCAGAATCGTACTGAACAACCACAGTAGTTGCAGTTAAAGAGAAAACCAATTAATATACGACTCAAGTTTTTATAAGGTGTAAACTGTTTAACGTACAAAGCAAAAACGAACTTTAAGTTGAAATAACTTGGAGAAATAAAATAAACTGTTTACTTTACTCTCAAAGAACTCCGAGAACTTTAAAAAGGCTCATGATACATCAGCTGGTCCTGATGCTATCTAGTATCAATTATTAAAATATTACATCTGTCAAAGATATTACACTTTGGCAGAAACGTTTTCTAAAAACTCTTCTTTTGAAAAGTGTCAACCACATTTTCTAAAAAATAAAAAAATAAAAGAACAGAAGAAGCTGAATTTCAAGTCTAAAAATGTGGAGAAATACAATACACTATTCACTCTCAAAGAACTTCGAGAATCCCTTAAAAAGGCTCATGACACATCAGCTGGTCCTGATGATATCCATTATCAATTATTAAAACATTTGCCTGAAACCTGTCTCTCTACCTATCTTGATATATTTAATAAAGTTTGGGTGACAGGAATCTTCCCCGATCCTTGGCGGGAAGCAATCGTTATTCGAGTCCCAAAACCTGGAAATGATCATACGTACCCAATACATTATCGCCCTATTGCTTTAACGAGTTGTATATTTAACGAATCATTAATGAGAGACTTGTTTGGTACCTGGAATCCAACACACTGATAACAAAGTATCAAAGTGGATTCCGGCGCCATCGAGGAACAACAGACAATCTCATTCGATTTGAATCATTTATTAGGGAATCTTTCATAAAGGAAGTACATCTAGTCGCTGTATTTCTTGACTGGAGAAAGCTTATGATACTTCATAAAAGTACGGTTTTAATAATGATCTTTATGACCTTGGTCTTAGCGGCCGATTACCATTTTTTTTTTATAGAGAATTTCTTAGATGATACACTGTTTCTTGTCTAAATGGGTTCAACCCTCTCTGACATTCATGAACAGGAGATGGGTGTGCCATCTACTCTCTGTAACTCTTTTTAATATAAAAATAACTTTATATTTAAAAGTATCAATCCTGGTGTGGATTGTTCTGTATATGTTGACGACTTTGTTATATGTTATCGTGCAAAACACAAGAACACTATTGACAGACAATTACAACTGTCTCAATAAACTTCAGACCTGGTCCAATGAAAATTGTTTCTAAATCTAACACTAAATGTATGCACTTTTGTCAACTGTGTAAAAATCATGAAGACTATCATCTAACGCTGAAAAGGGCACCAATACCAGCAGTGGATGAGACAAAATTCCTTGGTCTTATTTTTGACCGTAAATTGACGTTGATACCACACCTTAAATACTTGAAGACCAAGTTGTTGCAAACGCTAATTGGGGAGCAGATCGAAAAGTCATCTTGCGACTTTTAGATCTTTGGACAGATCCAAGTTGGACAACGGCTCGATAGTATATGGATCTATTCGGAAGTCATACTTGCAGATGCTCTATCCTATACATAATCAAGAATTACGACTCGCTTTAGGTACCTTTTGTACATCACCAACCGAAAGTCTATATGTTGACGCTAATGAACCATCCCTGTATCATCGACGGGCCAAATTATCCCTTCAATATGCCATTAAATTACAATCTGACACTTCAAACTTAACTTTCTATACCATTTTTAACCCTAGTTATGAACCTCTTTTTTATCGAAAACCGAAGGCCATTCGACCATATGGTCTTAGTATTAATCAAGAATTAAGAGACACTGGAATTGACCTAAATACGATTGCCAAGTACAAAGTACCACAAATTCCACAGTGGACCCTGTCTTCACAACCCTTTCTGTTGTTTTTGTCTCTTTCATTGTATTATCAAGTCCATGTTTGCAGTACAATGCAGACCTACGATGCCATTGCTTTCGGACGCTGTGGTTTCTATAGGACCCTATATCTCAGTTTTGGGGACACCAACAATTATTTTTGATCTTTGTGATAGTAACACATCCAGTAGAGATTCTACTATCTTTCAGAGGAAATGTAATTCAATTAAATCGAAATACAGTAACTTTCAACGTATATACACATATGGTTCTAAAGATGGAGATAATGCTGCTGCAGCAGCTATTGTTCACAAACACAGCGTGACAAAAACGCCTGCCTGACAAGGCCTCTACTTTATAGCTGAATTTAAGGCGATTGAACTTGCCTTAAACTATATTCAGTAAACTCATACACGGAGGCATACCAACAACATACCGACTGTGGTTATGGGCACAAGGTTGTTTGTTGTTAGGATGATAACTGTTCCATGAATCTAACGATGGTCATTTTTTATTATGTGATGATTTTCTTTATTCTCTTCAAACTCTGGGTAATATGAAACATGAAAACCCAGTTGTGCTTCAACATTTAGAAAACTACAAAATCTATTATAGTTCGTAATGTAATTATTTTCTGCTTGTTTCCACGCCATGTAGGAATACGTGGTAATGATAGAGCTGATAGTGCTGCTAAGACAGCATTATGTTTACATGTATCTGATGTCAAATTACCTTATGCTGATTTTCCCGCTTAGGATTTGTCAGTGAACAATGAACTGCATTCAATTAAACCGTTACTTAGAGAATGGCGTCCTTCCAGTAGACGTATTCATCGAGCCGAAGTTGTTCTAGCAGGATAGGGCATACACGTTATACTCATTCATATTTATTACAAGATGAACAATTACCAGATTGTATACCCTGTTTTGCACCGTTATACGGTTAAACATATCGGGTTGGAATGTGTAGAATGTGATCCTGTGCGACAAAGGCACTACACAGTAAATACCATGTAAGAGTTATTTGATACTATAGATTTTAGTATTGTTTTGTATGTCATGAAAGAAATCAGACTTTATAAATCATTATCATGATTATAATATATTCTTATATCTATTTATATGTTTACACACCCGTTGAGGACATTTGTTTCTTTACATATATACAGATTAATACGTTTTTGAAAAAAAAGAAGGTATATTAAAATCGCCTCCGTTTGTCCGTCTGTGCATCCGTCCTCTCCTCCTAATCCGCTGAACGGAATTCAACCAAACTTAGGGTATGACTCCACCGTATGAAGACGGCGTGCAAGAGCAACACTGTTTTGGCTCCGATCCCAGGGGTCCCAGGGGTCCCAAGGGGCGGTCAAAGGTCAAATACACTAACAATTACACTGTCATTTTTCATTTTTTTGAATATTACTTGGTGTATGTAATCGTATATGAAAGATAAACAACTTATCAAACGATTTTATTATTATAATTATTTCGAACTCGGACGTCTTCCCCGGGGCCCAGGTTGGGTGTTGCGGGGAGTGGGGGTAGGGAGGGGCTGGTATGGTGTGAGATTTGAGGGATTATTTTGTATTTGTAATTATGTCTAAAATAAGATGATGGCTCCGCACCCAGGGGCCCTGAGGGCGGCAAAAGGTCAATTACACGTCAGACAATTCAATTACACTGTAACTTTTCCATATGTTTGGACATAACACGGTGTATGTAATTGTCTATGAAAGATAAACAACTTATCAAACGATTTTATTATTTTAAACTAGGACGTCTGCTCGGGGACCCATAGTGGATGTGGCAGTGTGGAGTGGGGTTGAGGTGGGATTTAATTGTTTTTGTAATTATGTCTCAAATGAAACATTATGATGATAGAATTACACTGTATACATTTGTTTCCTCCTACGTCATCAGTGTTAGCCTAGGGGAAGGGGCAACAAATTCACTAATACTTCAATTAAAGTGTTATTTTTAACATACTTTTGCACATTAGTTATAGGTATAATCATCTATGAAAGAGGTACACATCATCTAAAATTTATTTATCATTTATCTCTAAGGACGTGTTCCCTGGGGTTTTGGATTGGAGGCACTGGGTGGTGGGGGAAAGGTATGTGGGGGTAATTATTTTTGTTATGTCTCAAATGAACATTTTTATGAAGGGGTTACAGTGTATAATAATATGTTGTTCTCCTGTATGTGTGTGTGTGGTGGTGGGAGGGAATTTATTGTGTGAAAAACGTGGGTATTTGCGATGGCGCGGCGTCGAATTAGTTCTAGTTAGTATTGATATCATATCATCCCTTTATTTGTAAATAGTTTTATCTTAATACATTTACATTATTTTTTTAATTAGTACTTCATTTCTTCATCTTTCAGCATTTTTCGCGCACAATATGACCTATTGCTGTGTCGACGTGCCGTACATTCCTTCATTCAGTACATTATCAGTGCCCTAGGGCGTATTTATCTTTCATCTGAGATAAGTATGCTTTTTTACGTAATACTCGGTGGTAATTCAGTTAGTATATTATAACAGAAAAGCTTACACCACAATTGTATCATAAATTATCTCCATCTGATGCACTGAATATGCTTCTAAAAATAATTAATACGAAGCACATTTCTGAGTGCTTGCAAATGAACGTTGACTGATGTACCAAAAACTATTTATTTAGATATTTATATTCTCCCAGACGATGTTTATATAAAGGTAAAATCTTGATAGACAAATCACGATGTTACAATCTGTAAATACCAATGATGAAATACGCATTAAGATTCACACGAAAACCAGTATGAACATGACTAAACAACAATAATGTAGAATTAGAGTATGTATATGAGATATCAAATAACTTTATTTACCGTTAAATATTGAGTACATTTGTTATGGCATACACACTATACAAATACAATACAGTGCAGACATCAAATACAGTATGAGAAAGTACGAAAAACAACGACAGATTTACACTTTTTAATGAAAATAGGTTGAAATGCGGTGAAAAAAATGTAAGCTTGCATTTTATTTCGAAGTTTAAATGCATAAAAAACAACTGTAGAAAGTGATGTCAAATGTAATGAAATAGAAAGAAATATAAATTGATATTGATTCAAATTATGAAAATGCACAATGCTTTCCTATTCTTGTTTAATGCATTATTCTAAATTCTAAGTGCGTACTATTATGCAGCATCACGTGCATTCTTAATGCTATATGTTCGAGAGTGTTAATACTGAGGGACTTCGATTACTAACTATAGTTTAACTATGGTCGTTGATCTGCGCATGTCTAGTTAAGGAGTAATGCGAACTTACTCTAGTTAAACCATAGTTTCTATAAATGGATACACGCGGCATAGTGTAAAACCTGGAATGTGTTTACTTTATCATATAGATATACATATGTCAATCAAAAATTAACAACTAAAACTGGAATAAATACTGGCACATGAACAAGTATGTGATATATAGAGTCTAGTCTCAGGGAATTGGTTACCAATTGAATACAGGCAGATGAACACATATGTAATATATTGAGTCTAGTCTCAGGGAATTGGTTACCAATTGAATACAGGCAGATGAACACATATGTAATATATTGAGTCTAGTCTCAGGGAATTGGTTACCAATTGAATACAGGCAGATGAACACATATGTAATATATTGAGTCTAGTCTCAGGGAATTGGTTACCGATTGACTTTCATACAACACCGAGACGGGCTTAGCCCATCGAGGTTTATAAATAAGGCCATACCGAGTTTTTTCTATCTTTAGCGGGTCATCCTACATAACACATCTAATAAAAATAAACATTTCTCCTCTGTTGAAAGGATCATCCTGCATAACAAATAAAAATTATACTGTAAATAAACATTTCTCCTCTATACTGAGAAAAACAAAATTGCTTTCTCGAAACCTACCTACCAGGCAGGAAAAAACAAACGAAGAACGGAGAAAAAAAAAAGGGAAAAAAAAGCCTATTTGGCTCTCATTTATTTCACTTCTATTTCTTGCATTCCGCATTCCTAATTCCGCATTCTGCATTCTGCTTTCTGATTCCGAATTCCGCATTCCCAATTCCGCGTTTAAAAGTTGGTAGTAAGATAATAATAATAATAATAATAATAATAACAATAACTGTAATAATAATTTATGCGTGCATGTGCATGTATGTGTGTTGTGAAATCACAGTGTTACTGTTAAAGATGCAATTACTTCTCACATTTTATATTTAATAATCATGTAATATAAAAGTGTAAGAATATTGCCATAGACCACGATTGTTGTATTTTTAAATAAACCACATAATCTTAAGTTAAATTCCCTATAACATGGGTATCCGTGTATCCTTTGTATAAATACACCATGAACGTATATACTATTATACCCTATAAATATACACAAACTCCTTCTTGAGTATCTGTTAACTGAATTGGGTATTTACGGCGCACCAACACATGAAAGGTTATATGGCGCCTAACAGGGATGAACATGCCAGGCTCATCCTCCATTTACATCAAAATAAAATATGGAGAATGCGCCTCGAACCTTCTAACCTGCAGAACTGCAAATTCTATAGTAAACACTCCATTTACGATGGAGACACGTTTCCACGTTTGCATACGCGGTGTCATGATGAAAACCTTGAATGAGCATGATAAAAAATGACAAAATGAACATGAAGAAGGGTCCTACCCCTCTACCTCTAGCGGGATTTGTAGAGGTTGTATTGTACCCCGGCAACCACACGTGGAGAGTATCTGTTAATCCTTTGTATATACACACTATAAACTTCAATATAAAATATAAGATTTCCAAAAATACTCTTATTTAGTAGTTGTGCAAACATGGGAAAAAAAACGTTATTATGGAATGCGGAATTCGGAAAGCGGAATGCGGGAATTCAGATTTTATAAATTACATAAAATATAAAGGTTTGTAAAGTTTGGACCGCCTCTAGACCTCCCCCATGGACACCCCCTAGATACATCATCCTGAAAAAATCGAAAAGAAACGTGTTTTTTTTTGTTATTGTGAAAACTTTTGCTCGCCCTCGAGGTTAAATCCTGGATCCGCGTATGAACTTTCGGATATAAGATTACAGTTTATTCGTACCTCTTAGATTTTAGTAGAGGGTAATGCCATCGCCTAATAGACAATGAAAAAGACAACACACATAAAAGGACGTTTGTTTTTTCATGTTTGATTCAATAGTAAGTGTATTTTGACAATCTTATACTTTATATTGAAGTTTATAGTGTGCCAAGGATTAACAGATACTCAAGTTGGAGTTTGTGTATATTTATGGGATATAATAGTACATTGTATATACATTTACAAAGGATTAACAGGGATATTCAGATTTTCTCACATAACTTACGGTGTAAGAGTGGAATAACACCATTCTATATTTTCGATATACCACTAATTATATAAGTATGCAAATGAGCCTAGTATGCGCAGTCAAAAATATATCGATAATGACAATGATCCAATTTCAACGGTTTATGTCGGTTTTGCTTGTTAAAGCGACAGGCAAAATGCAATGAAAGTCGATATGTGAGTTATGTATTAAATAGAATCTAACATTCGTTCTCATTGATTATTGAATTTATTAAACTCGTTAGCAAAATGATTTTGCCAACTCGTTTAATAAATTCAATAATGAATGGTAGTCATATATTCTTTACAACACAAATTTATATATATTTCTTCAATCAATGCAATGTTCATATTATACCAAAATAAGAATGTTCAAATTAATGTCACTTTCTCACTTTATTCAAAGTCCCATTTCACGTTTTGTAATAATTTGATGTTTTGAAGTTCCCCCTAATATGAAGTATTCTAAGCCGAAAATAATGCCAAAAGATCCATCGATCCCCATTATCTCTGAGCGACACCTTTTATATCACTACAGTGTGTAACACCAACCCCCTACACATGTGTAAACACAAGCCCCTTATAAGGAAGTGAATCTTCCCCAACACACCATGTGTTAACCCGAGTCTGACCTTCCTTTGTCTAAAGGCTACACAATCTCCCCGTGTAAACACTGTGTAAGGTACATGTGTTAACACAATTCCCTTATAAGGAAGTGAATCTTCCCCAACACACCATGTGTTAACCCCAGTTTGACCTTCCTTTGTTTAAAGGACTACCCAAAACACTTCTGTGTGACCAGTATAGAATACACTGCATAGAACATCAGATCACACACTAGCCCGGCTTGTGTTACACACTGTATGTAAGGTTATATGGAACTTTCAATACTTTCACACAAAGACTGCATAAAAAGCATATTCATATAATACATCTATGAAATGTAATATTACCAAAACACAACACTGCTCCTTCCTTAAAACGAAAGAAAAGAGTTTTAAACCAAATGTAAAAGTAATTAGCATATCAACAAATGAATTACCTTTACACGCTATTAGTTATCATAATCTTCAATTTAATAATCAAAAATTAATTCCAAAAATGTCTTTCTCTGACTTAGGAAATATATTGTTTAAATCCACATAAAAATCCAAGTCCTTCTATACCAGGAAAGACACTGGAAGTAAGTCCTACGTGTTTCCCTAAATAATTGACAAAAGAAAATAGCACAACCTCACACACCGTCACAATCACACAGAGTCCTGAATTATCATTTTCCGCGAAATAGTGCTCTGCTGAATTTATTTTTAACAATTACAATGGAAAAAGAAAGAGCACTTTATGTCTATAGTCCCACAATATAAATACTGGTATACTGGTCCCATTGGTACCGCTTCGCATGGTTGGGTTTGATTCAGCCACCAGACTGAAACAACGCTGATAGGACGTGACACCCGGAAACGTAGATAGGACCCGACACTGGGAAACTCAGTGTCTCCAACGTAGATAGGATCGGACACTGGGAAACTCAGTGTCTCCAACGTAGATATGACCCGACACTGGGAAACTCAGTGTCTCCAACGTAGATAGGACCGGACACTGGGAAACTCAGTGTCTCCAACGTAGATAGGACCAGACACTGGGAAACTCAGTGTCTCCAACGTAGATATAAGGTAGTAAATCCACCATGAAGGGTCAGGTTAATCCGTTAAACGTGGTATTTACTGATATATCCACCAGCGAATAGCATTCATCAACACTGAACACTTAGTAAATCCAAGGGAATACGAACATGTAAATCCAAATTGTGAATAATAACTTGGTTAATCCTTTATTAGAACGTAATAATCCAATGGTGGTAATTAATAATCCAATGCCCGGCAACCAGTAGGAAGGTTAAGGTTAATCCGTTAGACAGGCGAAAAGCATTCATCACACTGAACACATAGTAAATCCAAGAGAATAGGAACATGTAAATCCAAACTGTGAATAATAACTTGGTTAATCCTTTATTAGAACGTAATAATCCAATGGTGGTAATTAATAATCCAATGCCCGGCAAACAGTAGATACACTAATAATCCAATTTAACTTATTTTTAGTAATCCACATTTCATGAATAACAGGTTTAATCTATAACTTATTTAGTGAACCTATGAAATATGGGTTATTATTACATAATACATGGTGACATTTTAATTTACTTAAAATGAACAACCACGTTGATATCATCTTGTGTAACCCTAAAATCAATATGTTAGATATATGCACACTTTTAAAAATCCAAAACTAATACGTGCAAATATTACTGAGCTGCCATACTGGTTCCCTGAACAGGACTCGCCAGTTTAAGGAAGGCGATGGCCTGCTCAGCCAGGCGAACAATTCCTGCCAACATCGCTGGGTCCAAAGGTTGCCCCGGATTGACTTGTACCAACTGGGTAGAGATGTCTTGAAGAGTGCTAAGAACCTTCCCTATCAATTCTCGTTCATATGCCATGCAGTCTCTAAATCCTCGGGCCATCTGACCCCGGATCAAACCTGCATTGATGTCAATGGTGGCAGTTATCCTCTTCTCCATCTCCGCCAGTTTGGTGTCTGTCACTGCCCCAAATGGATCTCCGGCAGTGACCGCAACGTCAATTGCCTCGCACTGAGGTGGTGGAGATAAATCCACAAATGAGTAATATCCCATATTGTTAGATGTACTGTCGTTTTCCGCCATATTAAAGTTAGGATGAAATCCTAATACAAGTTATTATAAGTTAAGTCCTACAGCTTCGAAGAGTGAAGGGTGAATGACGGTCGTGTTCCAGGCTTTCAATGTTTAAATTGTCACTACATTTAATGGAGAGTTCCTATGCTGACAGACAGATCCCTGTTCTCTCACAAAGTTTGACATTACGTTCAGGCAGGGTGCAAACCTTCACATCATGTAGTTTATTACTCCATAGTTTCCTGAGAATAACAACAATTTCAACAACAGTGACACCTAGTATCCCATATAATGGCTATAAAGAGTTCCTTAGAATAACAATCCTCCAAAAGCAGAAACATGTCACAGCTATGCCATGGTCAATAATAGCCCATTCACTAGATAAGGGCTTCAGTTCCTGCACGTAATGACACCTCCCTGTCATCACACTGAACACAGTTTATTTACATTAGCCCCAATCACACCATCTTTCATACAGCCAGACTCACATTCAACAAAGATTACTAATCTCCAGAAATTAAAGTTTTAACTTTCCTTCAACATATTTCCCCAATCATCTTGCTTGGAAAAATTGAGTTTCTGGTCCTCTGTAGTTGTAAACAGCAGTAATAACAGGATAAGAATTCAACTACCAGTTTATCAGCAACCATGTTGCTGCATTTGTTCGGTAATACATAACACATACTATTTTCTTCGTGAAATGATCCATAACCACCAGCACATATTTATTTCCATTTTCGGTCTCAGGCAAAGGACCTAAAATATCTATGCATATCCTGTCTAGTGGTTGTGACACTACCTATCCCAAAATAGGACTTTTATGTAATTTCACCCGACCTCTTTCTGTACCCACTGGTGGTACATTTCCTTATGTAATGAGATACACTGTCTTTCCTACGATACCAGTAAAAATAGTTTCTCTTTAATTTATATGTAGTTTTCCTTATCCCCAGGTGACCACAAGATATGAAATCATGTCCTGATTCCAATATTTGTTCCTTAGCAATGATGGAACCACTAATTGTTTATAATGCTGACCTTGAATTAATCATTCTTTGAAGAGTATCCCATCAATAATCACCAACTGTTCCAACAAAAGCCATACATTTCTAACAAATGGACTCTTGGTCTTATCTCTGAGGTCTTTATCCACTTAATCACCCTCCCAATTTCAGGGTCATTATGTTGCATCTCCAGGATTTGATTAGGTGTATAACTGGCGAATGATCCTTTTAACATGCTGTCACATTACCATCATGGAATTTTAATTCCGGTGATATATAACCCTCCTGAGCTTGCATTAGACTGGCTGCAGGGCCATTTACTTCGCTGTTCTGGTTGCTGTTGGTATTCCCGAAGTTATTTATCTTCAGAAGTTCCTCATCCGATTGGAATCTGCTTAGCGGTCTGAGTCTACCTGCAGACACATTTGTAAGCAATCTGAATCCCAATTTGATACTATTTCTGTAGTTTACCACGCCATATACCCCAACCATCATGACTGTTATGATGATAATCCAGAACAGAAATCTCCCCAACGGGTTACACCAATACACAATTGTGTTAGTCAAATATCCCTCACACCTCGGGTCATGATTTGCTACGCACAGGTATAATCCAGTTATTCCAAGTAGCGCAACAAAAACAAAAAGTCCGGGCGTCCAGTTTGATACACATCTGCATCTGCCCACATCCTGTTTGCTGGACGTCCTTTCAGAACTTGAACATGACACATTTCGAGTAAATAATGGGATCATCAACGTCAGCCAGTACAGATCCTTGGTTATGACGCTTCTTACACACGGTACATCCTCCGCAATGTAATTGTTCCAAATCAACACAACTGAAGTATTTTGCCCCTTCCAGACTGTCCATACCATCGTCAATCCTTGGCAATGGGTACGCATCTTCTAAATTTCGTTTAAACTGATTAATCAATTTCAAATGTCCACCATTTGACAATCATGATCTCCAAGATACAGTTGACAGCACTCCACCAGAAACATTTCAAACAAAATAGTCATCAGAGAAAAATTCATTTGTAAAAACAGAATCCTCTTAGAAGGTTTGACTCCTTCGATCTAGTCTCTGATGAACATAGTATTTGGAAGTACAGAAACAAATCATACATGTCCATTGTTCATTAATCATAAAGTTTGTTTGAATAGATCGAGTTTGGCATACTTATTAATAAAATACTTATTAATAAACACTTTACACTTTCCATTTGTGTCCCTTGTAGTCATACTGAGTGTCATATGACCAAACATAAACATCATCTAAAGTTTCAAGTTCTACACTCTGACCTGTATTTAAATTCATGTTCAGCAAAAATTCACCTTCAATGCATACCGAAGTTGCTTTTGTTTCAAACGAACATTCTGAAACTATAGTCAAACACATCAACAGTAACATCATGATTTTCATGGTAATTGTTACTATTTTAATACGCGTACAAGTCTGAATTCCAAAAATCGGTTTAAAATGTTCCAGAAAGGTTTGCTAAAATTAATCCGATATTTAATTTGCTGTAATTATGTGTCCACAATTGCCCAGTAAAAGACGCGTGTTAAAGTCCAAAAATCCCTGACGCTGCCACCAGTGTTGTAATTTCTATACCCACGGGTATACTTTATGACTGGTGGTTCGTGACCGAGTTTGTGATGTAAGGAAACACAAAGTCATATATTCTTTACAACACAAATTTATTTATATTTCTTCAATCAATGCAAGGTTCATATTATACCAAAATAAGAATGTTCAAATTAATGTCACTTTCTCACTTTATTCAAAGTCCCATTTCACGTTTTGTAATAATTTGATGTTTTGAAGTTCCCCCTAATATGAAGTATTCTAAGCCGAAAATAATGCCAAAAGATCCATCGATCCCCAATATCTCTGAGCGACACCTTTTATATCACTACAGTGTGTAACACCAACCCCCTACACACGTGTAAACACCAGCCCCTTATAAGGAAGTGAATCTTCCCCAACACACCATGTGTTAACCCGAGTTTGACCTTCCTTTGTCTAAAGGCTACACAATCTCCCCGTGTAAACACTGTGTAAGGTACATGTGTTAACACAATCCCCTTATAAGGAAGTGAATCTTCCCCAACACACCATGTGTTAACCCCAGTTTGACCTTCCTTTGTTTAAAGGACTACCCAAAACACTTCTGTGTGACCAGTATAGAATACACTGCATAGAACATCAGATCACACACTAGCCCGTCTTGTGTTACACACTGTATGTCAGGTTATATGGAACTTTCAATACTTTCACACAAAGACTGCATAAAAAGCATATTCATATAATACATCTATGAAATGTAATATTACCAAAACACAACAATACGAATGTCAAAAATGTTGTGTGTTTTTTTGGCCCAGGCATT
Organism: Cyrtodaria siliqua; assembly: GCA_037043455.1. Classification (NCBI taxonomy): domain Eukaryota; kingdom Metazoa; phylum Mollusca; class Bivalvia; order Adapedonta; family Hiatellidae; genus Cyrtodaria; species Cyrtodaria siliqua. Next base: position 150,676 of record JAWPHD010001325.1, read on the forward strand.
CAAAAGCTCACTAGCCCAATGACGCTGAACATAGAAAAAGAACTTGGTTAGGCACAAATAAGCTGAGACAGACTCTATATTTTGTTTTGTAGTATGGTGTACGTAGTGACCTTGTCCGCACGTGCTGTCCGTACTCTAACTTCCATTAATTTATCGGACGTTATAGTATGGTAAAGCTCCGCCCTTTTGTCTGTACTGAATTAAAATATTTAAACCTATGCATTCTTCAAAGTCAATACTACTGTAAACGGACGAGGAAAAACAAGTACACTCAGCGAGGTTTGAACTCGGAACGATTGCATGTGAAGCGGGCGCTCTACCGATATCACCATAAAAGTTTGCTCAGCGGCGAGACAGTAGTAAGGTGCTTACAAACCTATCTATTTACATACACCCCAATTGAGTCCTACTACACTACAGTGCTATGATACTGTGCACTGTCTGTTACTTTGCGTACATGTGTCTGCCATGTACATAATTATGTCAATGTTTGTGTGTGTGTGTGTGCGCGCTCGCGCGCGTGTGTGTGTGTGTGTGTGTGTGTGTGCGTGTGTGATAGTCTACGTGTGCCTGTGTGTGTGTGTGTGTGTGTGCGTGCGTGCGTGCGTGCGTGCGTGCGTGCGTGCGTGGTTAGAGGTTATAATACCAATAGGTCAGAACATGTCAGATATATTACATTGTGTTCCCATGCTTTCCTGATGGCCTTATACGGTAAAATAGGCATATTTAACATTTTTTCATTCCAAATTTCTTCCAGATTCTCTCCATATTTTATCCTATACTCAGTACATGTGTCTACTAAACTATGGAATCTGAACTTTAGACTAGAATGGAATGGAATGCGATTGGAATCAAAAGCTCATTCCATTCCATCCCAGGTTTTAGACTATGCCGATACATGGTGCATTTAAACCATACGTTTTTTACATTGACACCGGCAACGCAATTTCTAAAATAATTCACTGTAAAATAGTTAATTGTTGTTACAATTGTATATATGTATCGAGTAACTGATTACATACAAATAACACGTTTATAACTTAAGTCCAATGTCTATAAATGTCGAAGATACAACAAAATGTGTTTCAAATTTGTGAAAGTTTATTTTTGTCCGCCATGTTTGAACTATAGTATACTGATGACGTCATTCTGGTTAAACCATTGCATATTCGATCTGACCATAGTTAAACTACGGCTACTATGGTTCGTGATCGAAGTCACTCATTATTTCCACAGCAATATGAATACAGAGATGTTAACGCGGTATTTTTGTTTTAAACATTACATTTCAAACTAAAGTCAATAATCATGATAATCGTTTTATGTTGACAATATACATTATTACTGTTTATTAGTTTTTGGAGAAATGTGTATGCCTACATGTTGGTTCATTTATAAGAATAATCGATATTCACAAATAAGAAAAAAATAGCGATGTGGTTTTGTCAACCCTTTTGTGTTTGTGATGTCGTTTTCATTTAAAATTACTTTTCCCTTTTTGTTTGTCTGTTTGCATGTTTGTTTCTGTGTTGTGTGGTTGACCGTCCTCCTTGATTGCTACTTTCCCTGTCCGATCTTTTTATATTTCTTTGGTGCACCCTAAAACCTGGTTTAAACCACAGCGGCCTATTTTGTCACTGACCGTTCCAAGGCGGTAGCCCTATTTTCAACTATTTTTTGTTTGTGATGTCATATCTCGACTTTTATTGATCTTTACGATTGTTTCTATGCGTGCTTCTGGCTGACTGTGGTCCTTGAATGTCACATTTCCTGTCCGACTTTTATATCTACTTTTGCTTAGTTCAGACATTCTATTTCTGGATCCGTCTTGTATTGTCCGTGGAATAAGTTCTCACAAACAATAGCCACGTGCATGTGCTCCGTTGTATTTTAGAGTTTGTTAGAGAAGTTAACATGGCGGGTATATATTTATTTACATTGTATTGGGGCAATAGGGTAAGAGTAAGGTACATCATAGAACCTGATGTAAAAATTGAGCGGACTGTTTTGTCACTGAGCCTACCAAGGCGGTAGCTCTATTGCCAACCATGTTATGTTTGTGAAGTCATATCTTGTTTTTATTAATCGTTGTAATGTTGTTTTTTGTTTCTGTGTTGGTTGACTGTTGTCCTTGAATACCACAGTTCCTAATCGATTTTATTATCTACTTTTGTTAAAGGGACTACTGGCATAAAACCAAACACATTTATTATTTAGAATTTTAAGCTATGTGGAAACAGTAAATAATTATTAATATCAGATGATAAAAAAGCAGGCATTTTCATGTAATAGTTGTTCTAAAAGGGATATTTGTTTAGCTGTTATTGTATTACAGAGTACCCCAAAACGAGGGATATTGCATTCGTAATTGAAGAAAACATGTGTATTGCACCTCACACAATATTCTAGGCATCGCATTGGTTGAGAGCTGTTAAATGGTGACTCCTTATTTTTCTATAACGTGTCAGTAGATTTCATAGAGGGCAGTCGCTAAAAATAATATGGCCGACAATTACCTTTTAATAGTTTAAAGCACTTAATAACTGGATGTCCTCACTAATTGCCGTAAGAGCACAGTAACAACCCAACATCGGAATTAATAATAGGCCTACATAAGTAGCTTTATTTATTTTTTGAATGTTTAAAAGCTTTATACAATATAGTATAGCCTTATCGAAGGCATTTATATGAATTAATAGATATTTGGTATAGAAAAGTCGTAGAGATTTCCATTCTAAAGACATGTTATTTACACACTCCAATCAGTCGTGTCATGGGGCCTAGTTTAGTGGATACTAACTTTGCATATGCAATTGAAACGCATACGATGTATGATGGGTGTATTCATTTTTGATTGGCACATACAATTCTTCTAGATCGTCTCCAGTATCTTAAAAAATGTTTGCTTTTATTTGCACATGTTCAGTTCACATTAATTTATATGAACAAAATAATGCCTTCGTTATTAGTGAATGCCGTTATAAGTACAGTTAAAATGAAATGCAGATTGGAGGCATCTAAAATAAAAAAGGGAACTCAAATGTAAAAGGAGTATTTGAACGGATTTGATCCTGCATGATGTATTTATGTTGTTCCATTTGCATTTCTCATCCCATCTGAGTAGGTGACTGATGTGACAACAAATGATCTCTCTAAATTGTATAAATTTCAAATTTAATTATAAGAGCAATTGGATTTGTTTGTATAAATCAACGTTACATTTCAATGATTGCGTGTCCTTTGGAGCAGAGATATTCAGCTACTGTCAACTTGGCACATGTGCATGTAAAACTATGAATACAATGTAAATGTTGCATTTTCTTATGTAGTGTAGTACTTGTTTAGCATTAGTCATTCTAAACAGAAAATGTGTACGTTAAAGTTGAAATGCCATTGTTCCAGACAAAGGCGTTTGAAACTTTGCGTGACAATGTATCTCGTAATCGGCATCGCTGAGTTCCATAGGAGCATGTCTGTCATTAGGAAGTGTACTTGTAACATGTAAATCAATTGTTCTAAAACGTATTGTCGAAATGAAGAGTTTTACATTTGTAACATTAGTAAATATGAAAAAGGCTATTCCATTACGGTTGCCATTAACATACACGTCGAAACACGTTTGCGATTGGTTTCTAGGCAGAAACATAACCATAACCTTGATTTACTTTTCACATATAAAAGTAATGTAAAATCTCTACTGAGACAAGAACTATCACCATCTGCCGTTTATGGTGACGCAATTTGCTTATTTCATAATATAATTCATCCTTATCACTTTTATACAATACGTATTGAGCATTTTTGAAAGTTTATCAGAAAGTGTATGACCTTTGAGGATTACGCTACCAACTAAAGTGAATAAAATTCAACTGTACACACTATGCCGAATAAACATGTGTGTACATTACGCTGTATCCCCTACACGCTACGCCGACGCTAAGCATAACACAGGAAGCGTGCAGAAACAAATGGTTTATTTATAGCACATGTAATGTTTATGTAAACACAAGAGTTAAAGTCAGCGTGTCTTTTTGAACAAAGCGTACGTTTCTAATCAGTTGTTTCTAATACGGCTTGGTATATCGTGTAATTTAAGGCAAATGTGGCCGTAATGTTATACACAAATACTTCAAAGTCTCTATAATATCCATTAAGGTTACATATAAGCATATCCTGAATTTAATAAGAACACGAGAAATAAAAAAGGTATGTTCAAAATATATACAAATGGTTTATTTATACACAATATAATGTTTTTGTAAAATACAAGCCTATTGGGACGGTGGCGTTTGAAGTTTGTCTATGATCTTTCTTGTCGTGCCCTTAATGGTTTATTCTCTTGTTGCTCTGGCTTCTGCCAAGTCACTGAGTACCTTCATTGTGGCTTTCTAGGCTATTGTTTTTTTTGTATTATATTTACACGAGCATATACACTTCTCAAAACTGCTAACTACACCGCTCACGTTTTGGGTTATATATATCGATGGGTTGAATGTTTTTCAATAAAATAAAAAGGAAATACCAATTCAATCATTTTTACATCATTTCATTTTATTTTTTTCATGGGCAATGCTAGAACTAAACCACAATAAGCAATTACAAACGACCCATGTAAACACTAAAGTCACACTTTTCCCATATCTACATATGCTAGAACTAAACCACAATAAGCAATTACAAACGACCCATGTAAACACTAAAGTCACACTTTTCCCATATCTACATGTAGATATGGGAAAAGTGTGACTTTAGTGTTTACATGGGTCGTTTGTAATTGCTTATTGTGGTTTAGTTCTAGCATTGCCCATGAAAAAAATAAAATGAAATGATGTAAAAATGATTGAATTGGTATTTCCTTTTTATTTTATTGAAAAACATTCAACCCATCGATATATATAACCCAAAACGTAACGGTGTAGTTAGCAGTTTTGAGAAGTGTATATATAAAGAACATAATGTGGAGAGAACAAACATTCACTGCGATGAATAAGAATAGAACATAAACATAAATATTCCAATTTTGTCGGCTCTAATTTTCACATGTATTAAGAGTGATCAAAGTGCAGAAAAGTTGATTATGTACAATAATATGTATCATGACGGTTCTTAAATCGGTTAAACATGTATGTGGATATATTTTGTTATTGTTTAAATCGTGTTTCTTTTAGGAGAAAAGCTCAATACATAAAGGAGCATCTGTTCGTTTCCAATAAAATATATCAATAAGATCACATCTAAATTCATAATTTAAATGGTATTCCAATACAAAATAATGGAATTCGCTATGTACTTTATAAAGCTAATGACATTCTTAGTTTATTTAAACATTTGAATCAGTCCTATATTTAAATATGTTTTAAAACTGACATTTGAGAAAATATGCAAGTTTGAATTGTTGAACTGTTTGTCCCAATTTTGAATAAAATGGTCTCTAGCTTTTATTTGTTATGCACATATTTGAAAGCAGGTCACATTGTTGACTCTTTGACACACATCGTTAAAAAAACATTTCTAACAAATCTTCAATTTGTAATACCCAATAGTATTTGTTTGGCTATTTAGTTATATCGTCGATCAACATACATGCAATATATATTTGTTTAATATATAACTCTATTGTCAGCGCGCGTTATTTTTAACCAAAAAATATACTATGAGAGAGTCGTTGAAGTATGAGTGAGGTGCTATCGAGTTCTCCATAAACAAAACAGACAAATACACATTTCTTTGTTAGGAATCCCCAGCGTATGTTTGTTTTGCTTCATACACGTTCGTGTTATATCCGCAAAAATACAAACATTTTAATGGTACTATGGTCATGTATTTAATAAATAGTTGCCATGTACATACTGCAGTACTTATATGACTTATAGGAACTTTAATATAAATATGAAGTCCTTTGATTTTATAAATGGTAAAATGTAACAGTTTCGCAGCTGTACTTGTGCAGAAGTTCGTACTTTAAACACACGTTAAAAAAAACTGACATAACCCAAGTGTGCATATCGCATAGCGTCTACAATAAATTATCAACACATTGCTCCCTGTAGTACCTGAGCATGTTGAAACTATTTTATATTAGTGTGTGTTTTCCATTGCGCTCGTCGCTTTGTTACACAACAAACAGGTTATGATAGTGAAGTTTTTCTAAGGATGATGTATCCAGGTATTGGAGTGAACGTGCCCCGCAAATACCATTACACTGGTGCCTTATATAATTAGATATTACAACTTGGGAATGGGATAAAGCAGATCCTGCAATACTTCTTTTATAACTAAAATATAAAGCAGCCGTCATTTTTGAACAATATTTTGGATACCTTGAATGAAATAAAAAAAGTAAGTATTCATTTAAAATATTAACATATATTTGTTTTGAACATGTTTTTTAGTAATCTTAAATATTTGTGTATGCTTATATTAATACACAATGCTGAATATATTATATGTATCTACTGAAAAACTGCTCTTGGTAATTAAAAGGCAAACTAAATCGAACGTTTTAAACGCCTATTAAATAAAACGTGTTTGAGAGTATTGTGTTAAAGTAAATGCATATGGCGTTTAAAAACATTATGAAAAACTTTATCGCAAATAAAAATATAATTAATATAATTTAGTTTTAAATGTATATATAGGTGGCCCTCTGATGTAAGTAGGAGTGTAAATTGACCCCGATTTAACTAGTCAGTCCCAGTTTGGAAATACGTCCTGTTTAACATCCACGTTTACGACAGTCTCATTTGGCATTTGTGTATGGTACACAACGAAACTTCTTAAGTTCAGGCAAAGCTTTTTTCGGACCGACACGATCTCGGGTGGATAGTATATAGTAACTGGTATTCCTCAACTTTCTGGGGACTGGCGTGGCGCAGTCGGTAGCGCGGCGGATTTGTAACCGGAGGCCCCGGGTTCAATCCTCCGTGGTGCCACTGAGTTCCGTCGGTGTGTTCTTGGGCAAGACACTTTACCTTAGCCTCGTCCGTCGGATGGGGACGTAAACCGGGCGGTCCCGTGTATCGGTCTATCCTCCGAGCACGTTAAAGAACCATAGGAATCTATTCAATAATAAGAGTAGGGCAGGTTCCCGGATTCCTATGTATCCTTCCCCTCTCTCTGGGGCGGCTCTAAATAACCTATACTGTGTTGATGAGCCGTTAAACAACATTCAATTCAATTCAATTCAATTCCTCAACTTTCTAGCATTTCGCATAACAATGTCGACCTCCGACATATATTTAAATGAAACTAAAATCGGTCGCTTAGGTCTACCTTGTATTTTATCATTGTAATATCTGGGTATCCTGCCAATTATGTGCGCCTTCTCAACATACATTTCATCCGAGTCAAAGTCAAGATATCTATAATTGAATTCGCGCTCCTCTTCTAATGTTTTTATATCGCGTTCTGAACTTTCTTGATAGCCATATTTTAGAATGTTATTTTGCCAACTTTTGGCTTCTAATTCAATAATGTTATACGTCAGTTGCTGTATTTAGAATGTTATTTTGCCAACTTTTGGCTTCTATTTCAATAATGTTATACGTCAGTTGCTGTATTTTGAATGTATATTTGCCAACTTTTGGCTTCTAATTCAATAATGTTATACGTCAGTTGCTGTATTTTGAATGTATATTTGCCAACTTTTAGTTTCTAATTCAATAATGTTATACGTCAGTTGCTGTATTTTGAATGTATTTCGTCAACATGTGCCTCGGTGCTCACGATCCGCTCATAATTGTTCATTCATTGTGTCATTATCACGCTTAGTGTGTTGTTGTGAGTTTTCCACATGCATCATTTTAGAAAATAAATTAATTTCTCATCTGAGCTTATGTTTTGAAGAGTATCTATATCAACGCTACATGTATTTGCTCTCCTTCTTTTCGTCCTTTGTTCATGTCATTGGTCTCGTGCAGAACCACACCCCACCCACCGCAATTCCTCTAACACGTCAAACTAGTTTTCAACACAAATCGAATAATCGTCTTTATCCATTTCTTCTTTAATCAAATTCATTGTCTGACAATTTGTATATCCTCATCCATCACATCACTCATTTTGCAGGAAATGTCTAGTTTTAAATTTTTAAAAGTAACATATTTTAAATATTAATATTTCACTATCGATTTTTCTCTGTCACACAGTCCGCCGTTGAAATATATTATGTATTTTGTCCTTTGTTCGTGACCTAATTTATAATAACTATTTTTTTTATATAATAACTATCGCCAGTGCTTTGTTCTTTTTCGCAGCTCGTGTCGATTTCGAGGACACGGCTTATTTTGTTTAAGCATATACAGATTAGCCGTGGGCGGAGCTTATTATAGTTGTATCGATACAGAAAATATATGGGCGGAGCTATTCGGACTATTTACAATCACGTCTACTTAAAAATCGATAATTGTATCGGTATTTATATTACTAACTGAATTAAAATATGATATATATGTAGTGGAAAAAGAAGGAAGCCTCAATCATTTTGTGAGCGGCATTTATTAATTATAAACTATCATTGGTGTTCACGGATTATACCAAATTGTTTAAAATTAAATGCGCAATGCAAACAATTAATCTCATTCGCAACTAAAACATTATGTTTACTTCTTCTTTTTTTACTATTCGTTGTGAATGTACATGAAACGCCTTAAATTATTTATTTAAAGTATCAGTCCAGGCAAATCCGAGAAAACATGCCAGACACATGCTTTTTCCACCAATGCATGTCATGTTATGCCGATTTGTTTAATGGTATGAATTGAAGTTGTCTTACAATGTATCATTATTGGTGATTAAAATAAATGTTGGTATTTTTAAAACACTGACAAACAATACACAAGTATGTGTTTATTTTATGCTTGCACCCCATTGCTCCGTATAAACCAAAAACAATTAAAAAATATATCGGTATGTGTAACTTAAGACGATGCGTGTAGTCAGTGCCCACATACTAACGTGTTGATAAACGTGCTTCTCGCATTTGTGAAGGATCTCCTCAAATTATTACAATTATAGCCAGTATATATTACAACAGTATCTTCGTTTTTTAACAGACTGGGTCCCCCTAGTCGTATAAAGCGCGTGCATCGCTGCTATATTAATAAAGCACACCAATGTAGACCAGTGTTTTATGTTTATATTACTGTTTAATCGTGTACATGGTCTCTGCCCAATTTGCCGACTCATATTCAGGGTCTACGCAAGCCACGCGCGTTACCGATCAATGACACTTGCCGCGATCTTTGAATATGCCGCCTGTCAGGTAGATACTTGTCTCAATTTCACATCTTTGAAAATGTTCATGGCATTTGCTATGAATCATGATTTTGATAATTTGGATGGTGCAGATGAACAGCTAGATAGGCCGATAACTGTATCTGAAATATTAGAAGCTGTTAAAAACCTTAATCGTGGTAAATCTACTGGTAGTGATTTTTTAATGAATGAATATTTTATAGAATAAGGTTATCGTCACATTCTCTAAGAATTCAAGCAGGTCGGTATGGTATCAATAGGATTGAAAGAAATGAACGTTTTTGTCAATATTGTAATACTCAAGATATTGAAGATGAGTTTCATTTCATTCTAAAATGCCCATGTTACTCCGATATAAGGAGGAAATACATAGCTCAATATTATTGTAATAGACCAAGTATGTTTAAATTCATCGAATTATTGCAAACTGAAAACAAAATGATTCTTTTAAAATTGGCTTTATATCTCAAATGTGCGATGTCACATAGAATATCTATAACGCATGTGTGAACACTTTATAGATCATCCTCTTTAGAGCTGATATAAATCATATACTTTGTATGTTACACGTGATTTAATTATGTATTTTGTAATTGTTGTATATATATTATGATGATGTACTTAACGTACAAGTCAATAAAAGTATGTTCTGTTCTGTTCATAATTATGACGAAACATGTTCCTTTGATAAAAGGTCACGCCTTCGGACCGTGTCAAAGTGGTATATAGCCCGGTTAGATATTTACAGAATTATATTAAAGGAACACTCGCAAATCTTGAAATGTTTATCAAGCATTGACATTAGCGATTTATTGATCCAGTATCATGTTAACCCTGCTTGCATATACATCTACCTGTAAATAAATAATAAATAATATAATTTTAAGTTTTCATTTTTTCAACTCATCCTACCATAAGTTTACATATATTATTGGGGTCCCTTTAAAATATATCGCCTAGCCTATACTTCAACGAATTATTTTTTAAAATATAATGTATTTTTTAAAGACACACATGGACTCTTCTATCAAAATAATCCTGCCGGTTTGATTAACCCAATATCATTTTGACTTGAAATCTGCTTAATTCTACATATTCACATGTACATACGCACGTTGCAGATACGTTGATCATACGTTTGTATTCATTTGGCAAATTAGACCAAAGGTAATGGTGTGTTATTTTAGGATTTTAGGCCCTCTACCACTTTCCAAATTTAGAATCCGCTACGTCTAAACCACATGCTTTCATTTCGACGGATATTTATAGAAAGAGAAATATAAGTGTTATATGCCTATGCTATAACCTTATCTCTTCTCATCTGTTTCTGTTATCTTATCCTTCTTATCGTAATGAAAACAATCTCTGATTTCATTAACACGGGCTCTATTTTAACGACCCGCTCCATCATAAGCATGAACAATTTAAGATAATGCAATTGATCCGGCTCATAAATTATTCTAATTTAGCACGCTAAACAGTGAACGTATAACTGAACAATTGCGCGGGTTTTGGGATGAATAAATTATGACGTCACAAAGTAGGCGGGTCTTATGTTTTCGGTCAGGAACTGCGTTCGTACTTGCAACGACCCGCTCCATCATAAGCCTGACCAATTTAAGATAATGCAATTATTCCTGCTAATAAAATACTCTAATTTAGCACGCTAAACAGTGAACGTATAACTGAACAATTGCGCGAGTTTTGGGATGAATAAATTATAACGTCACAAAGTAGACGGGTCTTATGTTTTCGGTCAAGAACTGCGTTCGTACTTATGGATATTTTTACGTCATCAAAATATTTAAACCCCGAAAAAATATACAAACAATATATTACGCATATCAAATATATTTTGATAAAATCAAAGGTTGGGGCCACTGAAGTATATTCTTGGTATATTTGCATTCCGCAAAGACATGGCTGTCAAGTGTAAGTGTTATCTGGCTTGTATTTCGATCGTAAAAGATTACCCACGAGATACTAGTATAAATGATGTATTCTATAATCGCTGATTTTTGTTCTCCTCTCTCTCTAACATGACCGTTCATCATAACAATGTCGTCTTCACGCACCCACGCGCATACGGGAAAGTATAGACAGACAGACAGACAGCATTTCATATCAGGCAGGCAGTCAGGCAGGCAAGGCAGGCGAGGCAGTCGAGGCAGGCATGCAGGCAGGCATGCAGGCTGCAGGCATGCAGGCAGGCAGGCAGGCATGGATTATTTATAAAGATTGGTGTTGTTTTCAGAATCTACTGTTTGATTACATTTTGTTTTACAAACACACACACGCACGCACACACACAATACACACACAATACACACACACACATACACACACACACACTACAATACATCCAATACATCCACACACACACACACACACACACACACACATACACACTACAATACATCCATACACATACACACACACACACACACCCACACACACACACACATTGAACCACTTTAGATACTACACTAAAATGCATCTGTTATCTTATCTGTTATGCTTGAGGAACTTGAAGATAGATTAGCGTCTACAGTTGGCATCTTGTTAATGACTTAATGGAAATTCAATGTTAAAATAATCTGGAAGAGTTACATTATTTACAAATCATGATTTATCAGAGGCAGCTGCCTACTGTTGGATTACCGTTTGTTTATATGTTAAATATATGAGAGCCGTTCAAATATTACATGGACATTTTTAATAGTTATTATACTTTTATAAATCGAGTAAATTAAATTATTTAAGGATTGTTTTTCATTTTTTGCGATGTTATCGAAGTATAACACGACAATGATAGGTCACAAAACAATCCTTATAATTATAAACTTATAGATATCAATGATAATCTTTGCTGACAGTCGATTTTTATTTCACATGCCCCAGTAAGCTCTGATATAAATTAATTGCAGTTGAATCGGTTATTCTTATTTAGTAAGCTTTTTAAAATAACATGACCTACTGTACACATAATCAAGCGTTACGATTGTAATATTAAGACAAAGTGTTTACCGTTACTGTTTATTTACATTCGTCGTGACGTTATGGTTTAAAAAACTGACGTCATGTAACGTTCGTTACGTCATCGTAAATAGGAAAGAAAAGCCTGGTGGAAGATCGGAAGCCGGTACCGTTCCATTGTTTCCCTAATATAGTGTTTGGAAGCCCGGACCCCTTTCGCCGCTCAAATAAAATGTTGGACTTCCAGTTTAGTTCGCGCCTGCGCAATTGGAACTATTTTATTTTGACCCCTTATTGCCTACTGACCGTTCCAAGTCGGTAACCCTGTCTTCACCACCCTTTCTGTTATTTTTGTCTCTTTCATTGTAGTTTCAAGTCCTTGTTTGCAGTATAGTGCGGACCTACGATGCCATTGCGTTTGGACGCTGTGTTTCTATAGGACCCTATATATCATTTAGCATTAATTAAAATATTTACAGCATTGTTGAATAATCATGTTTTATAAGTAGATCACAGCATCGGAAAGAGATCATAGTAGTACGCATTCGATCGAGATGAGGATAAATATTTAAAATATGTAAAAAACAAATAGCATAGTCATTCCAAAAGGCATGTTTATTGAACATATATCGGTATTCTTATTTTATTAACACACGTATTTTGAAGCAAATATGCAATTTTTTAAAATTGTATGTTTTTGTATTTCATTTTTGTATTAAACGTTTTGTTTTATTAAAAGTTCCTATTCTTTAATGTTTTAACATTTTACCAGTTTATTCTCTTGTTGCTCTGGCTTCTGCCAAGTCAGTGAGTACCTTATTTGTGGCTTTCTATGATATTGTTTGTTTGGTATGTATATATACACGAGCATCTATGTGTTTTACTTATATTGCTATTAACGCTGTCTTGTTGGTTAGAGAATAGTTCATGGCGGGGATATATTTATTTACACTGTTCCGTTTTATTGGGTTGACAGTAGGGTAAGTGTGAGGTTTGGTGACCCTAGAACCTGGTTTAAACCCCTAGAGGCCTTTTGTGCCACTGACCGTTCCAAGGCGGTAGCCCTTATGTCAACCCTTTTTGTTTGTGTTGTCTTATTGGTCCTTTTATTCATCTTTAAATTTGTTCTTTGTTTCTGGTGTGTTTGTGGTTGACTGTCGTCCTTGAATGCTGCTTTTCCTGTTCGATTTGTATATCTATATTTATGTCATCGTCCAGTTTTTGTTATGTCTAGTTGACAGGAAGATAATCTTAGTTTAGTTATAAATATTTGAATTAGTCCTATGTATAAGTATGTTTTAAAAACTGACATTTGAGGAAAAAATGTAAGTATTCGCTCTACTTTAACAACTATTCGTCCCAATTTTGAATAAAATGGTCTCTAGCTCTTGATGTATACATATTTAAAAGCAGGTCACCATTTTCGACTTTTTGAAATGTCCAAACAATGTTAAAACCTTTATGTTTCAAAACAAATCTTTAACTTGTAATACCCAATAGTGTTTGTTTGTATGTATATCATCGATCAACATAATGTGTGTTTGTTTAATAAATGTTCTATTGTCAGCGCGCGTTATTTGTAACCAGAACCGGTTAATATGGGAGAGTCGTTGTAGTTTTATTGAGGTTCTCCTTAACGTAATACACAAATACACATTTCGCTGTGGGGAATTTCTCCCCTCGTTTTTGTGCTTCATACACGTTCGTGTTATATCCGCATATTGAGTATCAACACATACAAATATTTTATTGGTATTATAGCCATATTCTTAAAAAAATACTTGCCATGGAAATATTGTAATAGGAACGTTTAAACAAATATGAAGTCATAACCCATGTGTGCATATAGCATAACGTCTACAATAAATGATCAACACATTGCTCCCTGTAGTACCTGAGCATGTTAGAACTTTTGTTATATATTTGAGTGTGTTTTCCCCTTTTAACTTGTCGTTTTGTTACACAACACACATGTTAGGATGGTGAAGTGTTTCTAAGGATGATGTATTCAGGTATTGGAATGAAAGCGCCGTTTGATATGAAATACCATTACACTGGTGCCTTTTGTTACAGTTACGTAGTGGTTTAGTCTACAAGATCTGTACTATTAAATGGACGCTGATGTGCAAATTGTTGCCATACTGAATTATGTATTACAACATGGGAATATGATAATGCAAGTCTTGCAATACTTTCATTTACAACTTAAAATATAAAGCAACCGTCATGTTTGAACAATGTTGTGGATACCTTAAATGAAATAAAAAGAAATAAGTATTCGTTTCTATTAACCTATATATTTTGTGATTTCTTTTTTAATAATCTTAAATATTTGTGTATAGTTATATTAATACAAAATGCTAAATAGCACTGCAAGTAAAAGCAAACTAAATCGAGTTAAACTTTTAAAGCACTATTAAATAAAGAAATATAAAATGATCGGACAGGCAAAGTATCATTCAATGAGGACAGTCAACCACAAAACACAGAAACAAACAAACAAACACGCAAACAGACAAACAAGAAGGCAAAAGTACGTCTGAGAGTATTATATTAATGCCTATGTGGTTTAAATACATCATGAAAAACATTATCGTAAATAATAATAATATTATTATTATAGTTTTAAATCTATTTTAAAACAATACTGTAGCATAAACTACAAATATGTGACTTGATAGTAGAGACTGACAAAAACAAAACTCAAATACGAGAAGAAATATACCTGTTAAGGTCCTTTCTTCCTGTTTTATTTGAGTTCAATATTTTAATAAAAAATCGAAAGCTCGGTAAATCATAAAAATGTTTTACAACTATTAGTATATGTTCAACTGAACATGTACCTGCCAATAAACCTTTGACAAGAGCAGTTAATATCCACACTGTGTGTTTCCGTAAAACGCATGCATTCTGTACATTGTTCTTGACCTAATTTATAAGAACTATTTTATATAATTATTCCGCCAGTGCTTTGCTCGTTTCCGCAGCATGTACCAAGCTGAAGAATTTCTGATTCAAACATGACACATAATTGGAACTGTAATACAATATAATTATAAGTATTGTTTACCTCTATTTCGAATCGCTTTTTGTTCTGTTACAGTACATCCCGGCTAGTTCTAGATGTTTTTATTGTTAGGTTACAAATTCCTACGCTCAACCGAAATCTGTCGAACCATTGCTTTAACGTTGTTTTTAAACTAATTTTTAAATACTAATTTGTAAGTTAACATCGGTTTTATTCATTCGATACTCAAATAATTGCAACAATTGCGTGTCATATGTATACATCTCTTTTGAAAAAAGTTAATGCATGTGTATACTTCATACTTCATACAAAACATTAATAGGTAGACTAAGTTTATATTTGTTGCTAAAAGCAGTACACAAGGGGCTAATCATTAAACAAAGAAGGACTTTATCTTGTTAACTTTGTCCGGATGTAGGCACAGTTTACACATACATCATAAACTCCCTCACGTTTAATCATTACCTTTTTTAAAAGACTGAGAAACATATTTGAAACAATATACTACTTAGAATCTCGCGTCAGAAAATCAGTTACTCAAAGAAACGTTCATATATGATTAAATATTTTGAATACTACGTCTAGTGTAAGGTTATATTCAAGGAAATAACGTTAATTAAAGATAACTTGTGCTAATATAGTTGGAATGTTAGCATAGTCTCTTTGTCTGTTTTGCATTGAGTTTAATTTTAGTACAAAATCTTCTGGCATGGATGAAATGATAACTATTATTTAAGGATAAGAATGTTAATAATTTATCAGAAATGGTTCATCTTCAAAACATTTTAACAACACACTAAATCCGTGCATTGTCCCAGGGGCAAATATACACAGCCGACACATGCACATTAAACGTAGATATACACGTTGATCAGGAAACGTAGCCTTCAAGGACCACAGTCAATCACAAAAACACAGAGAAATAAACAACAACAACAAAGATGAATAAATATAATATGATTGCACAAACATAAAATGGTTGACAATATGTCTATTTTCTTGGAACAGTCATTGTTCAAAAAGGCTGCTTGGGGGTTTAAACCATGTTCTATGGTTAAACAAACCACACTCTTATCCTAATGTCATCCCAATACAACGGTACAATGTAAAGAACGATATCGCCGCCAGAATATATTCTCTAACAAACAAGGCAGCATTAATAGGTTTGTGAATTAACTAACTATCTAGATGAAAGGGAATGCTAAACCATTGTGCATACAATATTCTAAGATAAAGATTACTGATGTTATTCGTATAAAGAAGTACTACATATTGAATGTTGAATGTTGAATATTGTAGCGATTGGTAAGTGCAATGTGGCTGCTGTAAAATACTGCTCGACTACAAATCAGTGTAGTGGTATTGCTTGATGATACGCCATGATAATGAATCCACATATAATGCACCAACATGTGTGTGGTTTTAAAGTAGAGTAACACATTAAGGCATGTGTTTGTTACCACCGCAAAAGATTAAACGCGTTTCCGTTTAAAATGCAAACGAAATCAAGGTACTTAGTAAAAGTTCAACTAAAAGATCCATTGTGGTTAGTTCTGTTTATCAGTGATAGCATGTCACGTGGAGTATACGCGTTTAACCAATGTAAACGTGCCAAATGATATATAGGGTCCTATAGAAACCACAGCGTCCGAACGTAGGTGGCATCGTAGGTCCGCACTGTACTGCAAGCAAGGACTTGAAACTACAATGAAAGAGACAAAAAACAACAAAAAGGGTGGTGAAGACAGGGTTACCGACTTGGAACGGTCAGTAGGCAATAATGCCTACTGGTTAGCTTGAATCGATTTTATATGCGCACAATCCTCGCTATTATCCTGTCTTCAGCGACTGTGCGTACTGACGATAAGGTTATAACGCTGGCTAACTAAGGACAGAGCAAGTTGTGTTTCACTCAAGTACAGGCTCGGGCCTTTTCTTAATTTGGCATGTCACATTAGCTCTCTGTAGTGTTCTCATTTGATCAAGACGTATTGCTTCAATCACGTACTTGTCCCGGTATTGCTTGAATTGATGAGGTAAACAATGGTGTATGAATTGAAAACGGACAGCCACACTATTGTTGATATTTCGGGCTTGGTATATTAGTGTTCCACAACGGCCTGGATGTCAAGTGTGTTATATGAATTATAGTTTGATCGTACAAGATCACTCACGAGATACGTGTATTGTTTATGTATTTTAAGCGCTGAATTTTGTTCTCCACTCCCTAACATGGTCGTTCATCATAGATATATCGTCATCATTCAACGTGAAACCTCACTCACGCACGCACGCAGGTACGCCGCACGCACGCACACAAACACACAAACGAGTATCAACGTTGCGCGTTTGATTAACTCCGTTTATACGATTCACATCACCAACCGTGTGGATTCAGACGCGTTTTGTTTGTTGTCCGTAAAGCGCCTCTATAAACAAGAAAACATATTAAACGATGCAATATATCTGACCGGTCAGTAAGTAACTCCGAGTCGTAGGATGCTAAAATAGTTCCACTGAAAAATCATTCGTATCTATTGTCTCAAGATTGAGTTTCATTTCATAGGTAATCTGAACCCAATAAAAACGTTATGGTTCTATAATCCGCAGATATTGTTTGTGCGTGAGTACTGATGCATTTGCTTTTATATGAGTATCTCGGTTGTACACGTACTTTTCATCTGAATTAACTGGTCATGCATGGAATACTTAAAAGTTTCGATATCTAAATATCTGAATTCGGTCAGGGCTTGAATAAATAACTATGCAGTCGTGCTAGATAACCAGTACAATACGGCACAACAACCATTACAATACCGCACAACCAAACATAGCAAGTTCGTACTTCATACGTAATACATACATAAACATTTCGTTGTTTGGAATCTTTCCCCGTATTTTGATTCATATAGGTTTTTCTTATATGCAAATAACGTTATGCAGCATTAAACATTTGTAGATATCAACACGCTAGTTTGTAGACAGATTCAGTTGCATCATGGGATTGAATTGGCATTGGAAATGTAAACAAACACAGTGTGTTTACGATATTTCATATGCTTCAACCGATAAGTTACATTTTCTTCACTGATTTAAACTCTGATAACTTTGACGACATGTTTCAGTGTAGTTTATGTTTTATTTCATTTATTACATTATCATAGTGAAAAATGTATCGTATATGATTTTTATTGCATTTCTTCTAAATATCTTTGTCTAAATGCTGTTTCTTTCAAACGTGTTTAACTAAACGATATACTGTAGCACTATGTACCGAAATAGTTATTTATATTTGTCTTAAAAGCTCATTTCACTGAAATCTAGATAAGTTGTTTATGCGCTGGTTTGTTGAAGTTATACACTAGTCTGTCGACGGTAAAGAGATGGCAGCGTTTTATTACCTAGTTTTTACGTTACACGGTCGTTGCAAACCTGTTTTGCGACCGTTCGCTCTTTTATCGTAAAGTGTAGGTTAATATAGGTAACCGTATTGTTGAAGACCCAATGTCTGGCCTCTGATAATGCGGTATTCAACTTGCACTTTTATCCAATCAGAACCGACCTAGTATTTTTTTCTTCTCGAGACAACGCCTGGTTCGCCATTGTTGTCTAAAAGCGGATTCCTTACTTCCATCCGCCCCACCACTTCCAACTGCGCATATTCGGGGCGAGATTTGTGTTGTTCTATTGTTGTGCGTTCCATTTTGATGGCCGCTAGGCCGCTATATACCACGGGCCCTAGTGTTACTTACTGTGATCTCTGTTCTGTCATATGAACAGTAGTGGCTTCTTTGTCGTAAGTTCTGTCACAGTTGTTCTGTCTTACGAATAGTTGTTGGTTTGCATGGATTATCCATACGCGTTAGTCTTACAAACAGCCATGGCTTCCTATGTAATTAAATCACCGCTTTGTCTTATGAACGTTGAGGGACTGATCTATCACTAGACCGATACGCTTATCTTTTATCGTATCCGTATTACCGAAAAACGTGAATTTATATAATATTGGCCTTTTACATCGTATGGATATTCAGTTATCAGTTAATTTTCAATTATATTCAATATTGGTTTTAGTGGAAGTATTCGTATTTAATTTCAAATTCAGATTTACGAAGGTTATTATCAGAACCTTGAATTAATATTTAGAACTTGGAAAAGAAACTACTTTCTAGTACCGTTCGTATATTATATATAAGTAGCCATAACTCTATATATAAACTGCCAGAGACTATGTTCACTGTTTTATTACTATCTACTAAATTAATGCATCCAGCAATTTACTACTTAAGTGATTAACACGAAAAGCTATAATACATGTATTATAGCATGGGGAGTACGGACATATTTGAAAGGCAGTGAAAGGATGATATTGTTAGCATGACATAATAGCAAGAATTTGATATGTATTTATTTTAAAGTTGTGATTATCCCAGAACTAAGTTTGTACAGCTCAGTAAATGTGCCAGGTTCCCCGCCAGGACTTGAACCTGGTTCTCTTTGCTTGAAAGAAAAGCATGCTTCCTTACACTACAGAGATGTTCCCAACAGCACAGAGCGTACAAAAAATTAATCAGCCAACTTAAATATAGATTAAACATGTTTTACTACAAATTATGTATATTTACATAATACATTCTAGGCACTGATCTTAAGTCTTAAAGTATGTCCTTTGTATGTGCCAGATGAAGCTGCAGGTTATGCTTATAAATTAATGCCAATACTTCATTAAAAAGAAACCCTGTGAAAACAAGCAAATTCAGCGAAGTACAAGTCCACTATATGTGAACACCCATCGTGAAATAATGGATACTCCTCAGAAATAAGAAAGTTATAACCAACGTCAAGTTTTCGTGAAGAAAAAATCGAGTATTTAACCCATATAATGACCTTCAGTGTGACCTTGACCTTTATATTTTAGTATTGTAATGTGTTGTCATGATGAGTATATATTGAAAGTGTGATGAAGAAATATCAAGAAATGAGAAAGTTTAGCCAATGTTAATTTTTCGTGATAAGCAATTTCTGTGAGACTTCAAATTGAAGAAATCAGCAATAAAAAAAGGGAGTGAAAACAGCATTGCAAATTAACAATTGCTAGTTTAATGAAGTCATATTTTGAAGTAAAAAGCAAAAACATAACATTTACTCTTTAAAGTAATCTGAATCAGCACTGCAGATTTATTTAGGAGGTAAAATATCGTTTGACATGGAAGTTTGTCTTGAGCTCTGTAATTACAATAACAAGTCTTCACGAAAAACATTTTGAGCTACTAGCCCACAGGGCATATGACTTACAAAAATTGACTAGCCGAACACGTTTCTACTGACCCGAATCTTTTAACTGTAATTTGAGTGTTATTTTTAGACAAAATCAATACGTATAATGTCACAGAAAGTTACAATTTCTCTAGAATGATATCATAAATAATTAAATAAAATAAAGACCTTGATTGTTTTGACACTTTATTCTCAGTCACTGGGTATAAAAATTATGCGTTAGGTTTAATAAGTGTTGTATTTTTGAGTCCCTAACGTCTGCATTATTTTTTTCTGCCGGGTTTCTTGCGAAATAATGAAGAAAGCTCATCGTACATGGAGGTTACGAAATAGACCGGAAAAGGTCTTCAGTTCATTATCAGTCGGGTTTACATTGCGATATTGATTCATACTAAATATTGCTCATTCGTCCCCAACGTTGTTCGTAAATACAGTTGCTGCCACGCGGATTACGACTTATAACACTCAACGCGGGGATTTTATCTCACCGCGGACACACTGATTTTGTCCCCGCGATCGGCGGACAGTCCACTCAACGCGGGGACAATAATTTTTTACCACCGCGACACAATCACCGAAAAACATGTGTTATTAAATGCAATAAAAGTTTGAAATATGTATTGCTTTCGAAATTTATTCATCGTATTTATCAGTTTTATTACGTTTTTTATTGATTCAAATGCCAAGACTATCTAATTCCTGAAAGACCTAAACTTTCAGTGACTTTCAAGCTAATAACATTATAGACAATCAGATGCTAAATAATTCAAAGTGTTTCAAAACAATACAGTGCAAGAATGAACAATATAAAAACTCATTCTTTCCAAAGACAATTATTGATTGGAACCATCTTGGAGACAGTTTCGTTTGCATGCCATCATTGGAGAGCTTCAAATCACCTGTCGTAAAGTGCTACCAACAGCAACAGCCTCTCTTCCGATGAGTTTATGCCGTAACAGGCTCTACATTGTACAGATTCAGATCCCTGCTCTAATTTCCACCGCGTTCCCCAGCGAACCTATCACAGAGAATCCCCGCGATTGCTGTCTTTTGATACTGGATTTTGCAATCGCGGTGACTTTTACGGTCACGGAGAATCCCCGCGATATTTCGGGTGACAATCCGCGGTACGATCGCAGGGACTTCGATGGAAAAACGGCCGCGTGGATACTGAGAAGAAGTCGTAATCTGCGTGGCAGCAACTGTAGCAAATAAAATTGAAAACCAGTCTGTTCTGAAACTGAGAGTTGTTTCCGGCGATGTATATGTATAAACAAAATAAAAATCGACTTTTAAATTAGTTTACAAGCTGTCGTTAATTTTTGTGTCTGATTTCATTTCGATTTATTTTAGCATTTTCGTCTTGTTTTTAACATGCCCGCTTGCAAAATTTACATGCCTGACATGATTTTTACTAACTGCGGGCTTCAGGCTACCGGCTAATTTCGAAGACTGACAAACGCATTTGTTGTTTTTAATTGTCTTACAATAGCGAATAATACACTCGTTTGTTTTCAAAACATGAATATTTACTAACTCTGTCGGCCATTTTAAAGATAATGTAGCAGTGGTCAAGCCAGACTCCAACAAGAGGTCAATGACCTTGAAGCTCTACTGATAGATTTTTGATAGCTAGATCAGCATTCCTGTGAAGTTTCATGAAAATCCGTCAAGTAGTTTCAGAGCAGTAGTCGCTACAAGTTTTTATTAAATAACTCTATGTAAACAAAGATGGACGCTAGCAGCCATGTTTAACTGTTTAACGTCGAAGTTGAGCATTTTTCTATTTATAGCCTCCTAAAACCCCAAAGAATGCATAATCCAATACACCAAAATAAACTTAGAACTACTCAAAACTGAAAACAATATCAAACATGTGCTTTATAATTATTATTATTACTGAAATGCCCGTTTAACAGCTTTTTTGCAATATTTTTTCTTTAGGTCTGGTTTTTTTCCATAGCATGAATAAGGTCTGAAATGTGCAATCAGAAGTCATTTCCACTGTAACAGGTTGCCTCCTATAACTGAATTTATATAAAGCCGCTATATTTTTTTTTTATTTTAACGCGACAACATAATGACGTCATGTGACATTCTAAAATTTTAAAATGCAAATCGGTCCAGGTTTTTTACTGCCTCAAGAATCGCACTTATTTTGAAAATCGCCGTACCCCACCCACCATGTCAGCTGCACCATGCATTTTTTCCGTTTAGTCATTTATATAGAGAACTCTTTAACATTTATGTTTGTATTATATTTGTATTATTTATAACTTACTTTATCACAATTTGTACATTTTAATGACTGACATCATGTCTTCGCTTTACTGAATGAATAACTTTCACTCAATATTAAAATTGTTGATCATTTGAGGAATTGAACCGGAAGTGTCTAATAAACCGGAAGTCGCGTGAAGAATCACCGTGGTAACCAATGTAATTTAGAGGCAGTCGAGTTCATTTGTCGGTTCTAACATTTTGTTTTATCACTTTCCTTAATTAATGTCATTAATATTATTAATGACACTAATATTATACTTAAAGTTATTGTAAAAAAAAATATCAAACGAACAAGTAACACCGCTCGGTATTTTAATTTTTTTTAATGACGCAAACAAATTTCAGTCCCAGCTTTGGCCACTTAAAAAACAAACCGACACAAGCAAACAGGCTAACACCTTACGACTAACGGTATATCAAAGAAATTACAGACGGTAACACTCGCTTTAGTGAACCGACAAAACGCGTGATATACTTTCTCATGCTACCTAGTAGCTATAGACTCTTCCGGAAAACTCCCTACTATCGGTAATGGTTTAGTCCAAATTGACCTACTTTCGCACAGCGAGCGACAAACAATCGTGTTATGGATCAAAGAATATTGCCGCAAGGCACAGTTTAAGGGTAAAGGGCAATTGTAGAGTTTTTAACGACCGATAGATAAAATATCTGGACCGATTTAAACAGAGATTTTGAAAAGAAAAACTGTCTGGAGAAACAGATTTCGGTCTGGGAACTGATAAACCGGCGATTTTAGAAGCCCTGGACATGACGTCATGCTATTCTATGTTTAACGTCATCTTACTATGACATCAAAATACCATAGCAACCAGTACTTAAACGGGACATTATCGATAGCAAACTGTCAATATAATGAAACAGTGCTGAGGCAAACCCAAGAATTACATCAATTGATAGTTTTTAAATGGCATAAAGCCCACCTCAAACTTAGAAAATCCTACTAAAATTGCATATACCGACCGCAAGACACATGGGATCTCGAGATATCGCAAGTTAGATATCTCACGATAAGTTGCGATACATCTTGAGAAATTGTAAGATATATCTCAATTAATTTGGAGATATCAGTGACTCAAGACACATTGAGATATCTCAAAACAACTTAAGACATCTCAAGACAGTGATCTCATTATAAATTGAGATATACATTGAGATTTATGGGGATTAATTGAGATATCTCAATACAAATATCTTAATATAAAATGTGGTATCTCAACATGGAGTATCTCAAGATAAATAAGACATATTGAGATATCTCAAGATACGATACGGTGCATCGTGGAGTATTACAATATACATATTTTACTGAGTTGTTCATAATCTGGGTTTCGTAGCAATGCGTGTTTGCCTTATCGACAAATTACATTCTAACCGAAGTAGTTCTCTTCGCAAACAAACCGAAAGGTAACAAACTTTGAGAATATGTTGAAATACAGACAAAAAATACTTCATTTGACTGTTTTAGTAAACAAAGGTTGGACCCTTAAGGGGGCACTCCACAGTTTAATGTACAGTTCTCAATAATCAAACCCATGACAAGCCCTTAGCCTGAATTATTGAGCAAAAATAAATCACATCAGCATTGTGTCATACATTTCTTAGAAGACAATAAAATTACCCATGTTTCCATACCAAATAAAAGATCAAAAAGCATTTTCTGTACAACTTTAGTCCCATTTCTTTAAGATTACCCCACCCCTCAAAACATGCTTAAAAAGTAAATTTAGCAATATTTCAAATGTCAATAAATAAAAAAAATGAATTTTCCTAAGCATATCAGTGTCATGTCTGCACTCATAATGCTCTTCCATATCAGGAAATGCTAAGTTTTACATACCTTCTCCGGCGTTTTAAAAAGATATTCAATGCTGATCTCCCCGCGAGTGAAAATCAGCCATTTTACCTACTTTTTGGAAGTTTTTGCTGGTTGATCATTTTCCAAATTATAGCCTCCAAAAAACCCAAAGAATGCATATTCCAATACACCAAAATAAACTTATAAGTACTCAAAACTGAAAACAACATCAAACATGTGCTTCATAAATATTCTAAATACCATCCATGGACCTAAAAGATGCTTAGTTGATGTCTTTCTGATTTACACCATGGACATTCGTGCGAAATTAAGGAGTGCCCCCTTACAATCAAGCGTTCAAGATGATCAAGACTAGCTCTGATAAACAATAATCAGAGTTTGTGTCCATTTAGTTAAAATTTACGGATTTCGATGTCGCATGCATATTTGTCACAAATTGAATTGTTTTCTACATTTGTATGCGCGATCAGCGTGCATTAGGTTTACAAAAAAGCACGATCTCATAGAAAATGGTGCGGAACCCGCGTCCTAAAATGGACAGTGCATGTTGATCAAATGCAATATTATTCTGGTCTTCGTTTCATATTTAATGAAAAATACTAATTTTTCGATAATTACATAGACACGTTATTACTGTCTATGACTAATCGTAGGATACATACATTTCCGTTGATTTCTCTCGTCAGTAAAACAATCACAATTTAAACAAACTTGCGCTTTATACCAAACACATTCCTTTATTTTATAAACCAATGCAGTTTCGATATGTTTGTGTAAGACATGAATAATAGGTTACTTATAAAGTATTTACAATCAATACTCATGTTACTGACTACATCAGGGGTCTCGCAATTAGGCGAAGTCACTTTAAACTTCGCTCTAATTTGACTGACTTCGTTTTTTATCCATGTTGGGCGAAATTTGAGTCGTCGGCAATATGCAAAACTGCGAACTTCTGTGTGTTTTATTGACGGGTAATTATTTTGTCAGCAATTAAGTTTCATTTCAAGGTGCTTTGAATAATGATTTAATTGATTGATTTCTTTTTATATATCGGAAATGTGTCAGGTTTCTAAGACCAAGACAAAAAAAAATCCATTCACAACATCTCATTCACTGCTAAGCAGCATTACTTAAATGTATATCGAATGTCACCACACCATATTGGTTATGTCCTACTAGTGTGACCTCATTCCAAAATTGTTCGGCAATCTGATCCTAGTGATGTACTCGAGATACTGAGAATGTCATAATGCAGAATATAATGACGTCAGTAGTTCAATCGCATTCGACTGCTGAAAATGACAGATACTTAATTTGGGAATGTTGACCGGATATCCAGACAAGATCAGACAAATGATGAGTATATTTAAATGGCACTTTGGTGACTTTTGACTTCGATATCTCCGCGGGTTGACTACAGATCGTACAGGGCACGAAAATTCGTCCGCTCGTATTGACGAGTGATTTTCGAATCTGGACGAGTGAAATCCATGAATCGGTCATCCGAGAGGACGAGTAACATTTCAGTAGAAAACAACAACAAAGAAAATAGTTTTTACATAGTTTATTAAGCGATTAAATGCAGTAAATAGTTGCAACTCTGTTTAATCAACGATAAAATGCAATTTAAGTCAACAGGATATTGGGAAATTGACGCATTTCCGCTTTGGGACATTCTAAAATGCGGGTCCCGTTCTAATTTCACGGAGCGCAAACGTTACGGTATTTGATGTTATACAAACAACACTTTCACGGGGGAATCTTGAAGGGCACTAGTCAGCTTTTAGGTGACTGAGGCCAGGGCCTTCAGGAAGGGGAATTACAAAAAGTATGCTGATTTCCTGTGTTGTAGTTTCACATTTTCTAATAATTATTAAAAAAAAAAAATTAAGAAGGGATTTTTTCACAGGAAAAGTGGGAAATATATACCATGCGAGAGAAACATCAGACTGTAGTGAACTATAAAATATAAATATGAATATAGTCATCTATAATACTGGTCAAAGTTTCATAATTTTCAATGATTTATAAAAAGAAAAAAACAACACGTTATGATGTTTCCCTTTCTTTTATTTATATATAATAGTGTTAAAAGATGGTATCTGACTACTTTGACTTATGAACTTTTACAGTCAGAGCAGGAAGAGTAAACATCCTATAAGGACGAGTAACATGTCAATGGCACTTGTCCTACAGGACGAGTATACAGTAAAATATATTTCGTCCCCTGTCGTAGGAAGAGTGGTATTGTCAGATAGGAATTTATTATTGCACGCGACAGTGTACAATGTGTATGTATTTGTAAACATCTACTTCACATCCGAAAATATCACTAAAATGTCCCCTTACAGTCCTCATAAATGATTATAACAACAGTTCTATAAAGGTAATTCATAATTTCGATAGAGCATCATCAAAAAAACTGACCAATAAGTGACCAGAAATAAGAGCATACCAATACATTCTGGTAGGTGATAAACTCGGTCTTTATCCTTGATGTTCAACCAGTGTATTAGGCAGAAATTCAAGAACTTGGTGTGCAAATATGCAAACAGGGTGTGCAAAATACGTTGCTAACACGCGACAATTCGCGACAAGTGGGTGTCTCTGGGGTAATTTATTTTTACAGAAAAAGGTGACAAAATACATTTTAGGTCATATTTCTTCTATAAATGTATACAAAACATGACAATATTGAGAAAGTAAGAATTTATAAGTGTTGCTGAGCAACAAAAAAAAATTACCCCACACACTCCCTCAAATATTGGCCGCGATTTTTCTAAAACGGCCGTGAAAAAGACGGCTGCACGGTTGGCTGGCTAATACACTGTGTCAAACCAAGTTTATTGTTAACATTAAGGTATCTTCAATGTGGTTCTTTTAAAACCCTGCATATTTCATGCACATTCATGCAAACTGATTAAATACATGTATCTTTCAAAATCAAAATCTTGAAACTTATCGTCTTTTTACTCTGCCAAAGATTCTTATTTTACTATAGAATCTAACGATAAAAACCGAGTAACACAGATTTTGCCCAATCGTGAACGCTCGGTCAATCCCGTCATTCTTCGAGATCCCGCCTCGTGTGTATCACGGCGCTTCGGTATGTTCAAAATCTTTACATTCTGTTAGCCGGAAGGCAACGGCACAGGAAATAGTGCACTGTTGCTAAGCTGTTGCTACATAAACATTATGACCTCTTGCCACACGTGTTGATGTATGATTTGTGTTGCATGCTTGTTATTTACGATACAGATGAATGTTTTATCACTGCTTTCACGTAAAATTAACTATAGATGGAGCAATCGGCTAAATGACATGCAAAATGTTGAGGATAACTTTGAATGCAAATTTGTTTTGGCGGGAATCTGAAACGCGTCACGCTGGTATGATGTAACCACTATCGAAACCTGCGTATTACATTTGAGTCATGCTGCGAAGCAGTGTATGAGATGCTGCGAACGACATTTTATCACCTACTGATAAAATCTCAACATCTCTGTAATGGAAAATTATGAATAATCAAAGACGCAATTTCCTATGCAACGCCTCCTCCCCACCTGAAATTAATTAATATTTTTCAATTAATATCATGGATTAAATCTTCATTGTTTTATTCCATTCATTTGTTGTTCAATAAACGGTTCAATTTTATCATATTCAAAACTTCATACATTTACTTCCGTGTCGGAAATATCTGAATGGTTCCCAGTTTCGCGTTCGCTAGTAAAAATCCTAAATTGACACCCAAACGTTCGAGTCTTGTTTAAGAATAGGCTGATATTATGATAACGTTTGCCTTCGATTTCACGGTGGTCCGATCAATGAGAAGAAGTTACTACAGTTGAATTGCGTAATAAAGGCCTACCTGTCCATTCCTTTTAGGGCAATTTTGGGACCTACACTTGCTCTAATAAATTACTGCCCACGCAGTTGCGCGAGACGTTCAGTGTATCTATTCTCCGGCGTAGGGTTACGTAGCTGGAACTGGGCAATTTACGGTACTGTGGGACGAGTACTGTCCACTCCCATACCAAAAATATAGGCTTCTGGCGACTATTTGCTGCAACTCTGCCGCAAACATTGCTGCAAAGCTGCGTCAGACAAGTTTGCGGCGATGTTGCGGTACACTTTTATCATGCAAATGAGGTCTGCGGCACCGTTGCAGCGAACAAATATGCAAATGAGGTTCTGGTGAGGTTCCGGAGATGTTCCCGGCAACTTTGCAGCAAACTTCATTTGCATAACGTTTTTAGCTGTAATCTTCTGGCGATGTTTTTGCGATGTTTGCTGCAACTTTGCCGCAGACCTCATTTACATAGTAAAAGTGCGCGGCAACTTTGCAGCAAACTTCATTTGCATAAAATATTTCTCTGGACTGTTCTGGCGATGCTTGTGGTGATGTTCACTGCAAAGTTGCGGCAATGTTCGCCAACACATCGCGGCAAATGTTTTCAAAATAAATAATGGACTGAAATTATGAAATGAACAATGGTGCTCCGTTTTAAAAAAATATATATATTTAGCTCAAAAACAATTTTTTCACTATTTAACATGGACTGTACCAACGATTTAAATAAATTGACACTAAATAAATGCTCTCGATTTAAAGTATATCCTAACGATTTAGATTATTATATCCTCGCGATTTAAATATTTGATTTTATCCATACGATTTAACTAAATGGTTTTGATGTAATTATTCGTTTGTGATCTAAAAAGGTCGACCTTCGTTATAGTGTAAATGTGCAACAATTTAATTAAATTCACTATAATTAAATAAATCGACACCATTTAAACAAATTAACACCATTTAAACAAATCCTCTATGAGCATAAATAGAATTTTTTAATATAATTACATATATTCTAATGATTTAAATCACATGGATATATTTTAATCGTGACGATATATTTTAAATCTTAAGGATATACTTTAAATCAAGAGGATTTATTTAAATTATTAAGTGTCAATTTATTTAAATCATGTCGATTTATTTAAATATGGTGCACTCCATTATGTTAAATAGTGAAAAAACAACATGTTTTTGAGCTAAATAGTTTTGTTACACACGGCACCCTATAACAAGTTGGAATAATTGTTGTCATTATTCATTTTGAACAAACTGACTAAAATAAATATGTTCTTATCATTAAATGGGGTGTTGCCATGAATAATTTATACAAAATAAATACTGTCAATTAAACTTCTAATCCCTACATTACAAAGTCGACATTTAAGCAATACAATAAAAAATCCTATCCTAATTTGTGTAAAAAGCAAATCCTCATGTACGTATGGAAATGTCAAGTGTTGTCTCTTACTCTCTTTCCACATTACTCCCATTTTATGGAGATGTCGAGCGCTGTCTGTCATTTCTGCATTACTCACATTTTATGCAGATGTCGACCGCTGTCATTTCTGCATTACTCACATATTATGGAGATGTCGACCGCTGTCATTTCTGCATTTAACTCACATTTTATGGAGATGTCGACCGCTGTCATTTCTGCATTACTCACATTTTATGAAGATGTCGACCACTGTCATTTCTGCATTACTCCCATTTTCATGTAGATGTCGACCGCTGTCATTTCTGCATTACTCACATTTTATGGAGATGTCGACCACTGTTATTTCTGCATTACTCCCATTTTCATGGAGATGTCGACCACTGTCATTTCTGCATTACTCACATTTTATGGAAATGTCGACTGCTGTCATTTCTGCATTACTCCCATTTTCATGGAGATGTCGACCGCTGTCATTTCTGCATTACTCCTATTTTATGGAGATGTCAACCGCAGTAATTTCTGCATTACTCCCATTATCATGTGATGTCATCCGCTGTCATTTCTGCATTACTCCCATTTTCATGGAGATGTCGAGCACTGTCATTATGCATTACTCTCATTTTCATGGAGATGTCGACCGCTGTCATTTCTGCATTACTCCCATTATCATGGAGATGTCGACCGCTGTCATTTCTGCATTACTCTCATTTTCATGGAGATGTCGACTGCTGTCATTTCTGCATTACTCCCATTTTATGGAGATGTCGACCGCTGTCATTCCTGCATTACTCTCATTTTCACGGAGATGTCGAGCGCTGCCATTCCTGCATAAATCCCATTATTATGGAGATGTCGACCGCTGTCATTTCTGCATTACTCCCATTTTCATGGAGATGTCGACCGCTGTCATTTCTGCATTACTCCCATTATCATGGAGATGTCGACCGCTGTCATTTCTGCATTACTCTTATTTTCATGGAGATGTCGACTGCTGTCATTTCTGCATTACTCCCATTTTATGGAGATGTCGACCGCTGTCATTCCTGAATTACTCTCATTTTCACGGAGATGTCGAGCGCTGCCATTCCAGCATAAATCCCATTATTATGGAGATGTCGACCGCTGTCATTTCTGCATTACTCCCATTTTCATGGAGATGTCGAGCGCTGCCATTTCTGCATTACTCTCATTTTCATGGAGACGTCTCTGCATTACTCCCATTTTATGGAGATGTCGACTGCTGTCGTTCCTGCATTACTTTCATTTTCATAGAGATGTCGAGCGCTGCCATTCCTGCATAAATCCCATTATTATGGAGATGTCGACCACTGTCATTTTTGCATTACTCCCATTTTCATGGAGATGTCGAGTGGTGTCATTTTTGCATTACTCCCATTTTATGGAGATGTCGCCTGCTGTCATTTCTGCATTACTCTCATTTTCATGGAGATGTCGAGCGCTGCCATTTCTGCATTACTCTCATTTTCATGGAGACTTCTCTGCATTACTCTCATTTTCACATAGATGACGAGCGCATTTCTGCATCTCTCCCATTTTTTATGGAGATGTAGAGCGCTGTCATTTCTGTATTACTCCCATTTGCTGCAAGAGCAACAGCCCTCTGCAGTGTGATGAAGGTGCACGAAGTAGTTTCAGAGTAGGCGCAACTTTTTGTTTTTATACAAGTCTTTATTACATCACTCCATGACAACAAACAAGATGTCTGGTGGTCATGTGTGATGTGGATTCAAAATAGTTTTCGACATGGCTCAACATCACGTCATGGTGATAATTTCAAAACAAAAAAGCCAACCTTCGTCCATACATATGATCGTTTGTGATGTCATCCGCTGTCATTTCTGCATTACTCCCATTTTCATGGAGATGTCGAGCACTGTCATTATGCATTACTCTCATTTTCATGGAGATGTCGACCGCTGTCATTTCTGCATTACTCCCATTATCATGGAGATGTCGACCGCTGTCATTTCTGCATTACTCTCATTTTCATGGAGATGTCGACTGCTGTCATTTCTGCATTACTCCCATTTTATGGAGATGTCGACCGCTGTCATTCCTGCATTACTCTCATTTTCACGGAGATGTCGAGCGCTGCCATTCCTGCATAAATCCCATTATTATGGAGATGTCGACCGCTGTCATTTCTGCATTACTCCCATTTTCATGGAGATGTCGACCGCTGTCATTTCTGCATTACTCCCATTATCATGGAGATGTCGACCGCTGTCATTTCTGCATTACTCACATTTTATGGAGATGTCGACCACTGTTATTTCTGCATTACTCCCATTTTCATGGAGATGTCGACCACTGTCATTTCTGCATTACTCACATTTTATGGAAATGTCGACTGCTGTCATTTCTGCATTACTCCCATTTTCATGGAGATGTCGACCGCTGTCATTTCTGCATTACTCCTATTTTATGGAGATGTCAACCGCAGTAATTTCTGCATTACTCCCATTATCATGTGATGTCATCCGCTGTCATTTCTGCATTACTCCCATTTTCATGGAGATGTCGAGCACTGTCATTATGCATTACTCTCATTTTCATGGAGATGTCGACCGCTGTCATTTCTGCATTACTCCCATTATCATGGAGATGTCGACCGCTGTCATTTCTGCATTACTCTCATTTTCATGGAGATGTCGACTGCTGTCATTTCTGCATTACTCCCATTTTATGGAGATGTCGACCGCTGTCATTCCTGCATTACTCTCATTTTTACGGAGATGTCGAGCGCTGCCATTCCTGCATAAATCCCATTATTATGGAGATGTCGACCGCTGTCATTTCTGCATTACTCCCATTTTCATGGAGATGTCGACCGCTGTCATTTCTGCATTACTCCCATTATCATGGAGATGTCGACCGCTGTCATTTCTGCATTACTCTTATTTTCATGGAGATGTCGACTGCTGTCATTTCTGCATTACTCCCATTTTATGGAGATGTCGACCGCTGTCATTCCTGAATTACTCTCATTTTCACGGAGATGTCGAGCGCTGCCATTCCAGCATAAATCCCATTATTATGGAGATGTCGACCGCTGTCATTTCTGCATTACTCCCATTTTCATGGAGATGTCGAGCGCTGCCATTTCTGCATTACTCTCATTTTCATGGAGACGTCTCTGCATTACTCCCATTTTATGGAGATGTCGACTGCTGTCGTTCCTGCATTACTTTCATTTTCATAGAGATGTCGAGCGCTGCCATTCCTGCATAAATCCCATTATTATGGAGATGTCGACCACTGTCATTTTTGCATTACTCCCATTTTCATGGAGATGTCGAGTGGTGTCATTTTTGCATTACTCCCATTTTATGGAGATGTCGCCTGCTGTCATTTCTGCATTACTCTCATTTTCATGGAGATGTCGAGCGCTGCCATTTCTGCATTACTCTCATTTTCATGGAGACTTCTCTGCATTACTCTCATTTTCACATAGATGACGAGCGCATTTCTGCATCTCTCCCATTTTTATGGAGATGTAGAGCGCTGTCATTTCTGTATTACTCCCATTTGCTGCAAGAGCAACAGCCCTCTGCAGTGTGATGAAGGTGCACGAAGTAGTTTCAGAGTAGGCGCAACTTTTTGTTTTTATACAAGTCTTTATTACATCACTCCATGACAACAAACAAGATGTCTGGTGGTCATGTGTGATGTGGATTCAAAATAGTTTTCGACATGGCTCAACATCACGTCATGGTGATAATTTCAAAACAAAAAAGCCAACCTTCGTCCATACATATGATCGTTTGTGATGTCATCCGCTGTCATTTCTGCATTACTCCCATTTTCATGGAGATGTCGAGCACTGTCATTATGCATTACTCTCATTTTCATGGAGATGTCGACCGCTGTCATTTCTGCATTACTCCCATTATCATGGAGATGTCGACCGCTGTCATTTCTGCATTACTCTCATTTTCATGGAGATGTCGACTGCTGTCATTTCTGCATTACTCCCATTTTATGGAGATGTCGACCGCTGTCATTCCTGCATTACTCTCATTTTCACGGAGATGTCGAGCGCTGCCATTCCTGCATAAATCCCATTATTATGGAGATGTCGACCGCTGTCATTTCTGCATTACTCCCATTTTCATGGAGATGTCGACCGCTGTCATTTCTGCATTACTCCCATTATCATGGAGATGTCGACCGCTGTCATTTCTGCATTACTCTTATTTTCATGGAGATGTCGACTGCTGTCATTTCTGCATTACTCCCATTTTATGGAGATGTCGACCGCTGTCATTCCTGAATTACTCTCATTTTCACGGAGATGTCGAGCGCTGCCATTCCAGCATAAATCCCATTATTATGGAGATGTCGACCGCTGTCATTTCTGCATTACTCCCATTTTCATGGAGATGTCGAGCGCTGCCATTTCTGCATTACTCTCATTTTCATGGAAACGTCTCTGCATTACTCCCATTTTATGGAGATGTCGACTGCTGTCGTTCCTGCATTACTTTCATTTTCATAGAGATGTCGAGCGCTGCCATTCCTGCATAAATCCCATTATTATGGAGATGTCGACCACTGTCATTTTTGCATTACTCCCATTTTCATGGAGATGTCGAGTGGTGTCATTTTTGCATTACTCCCATTTTATGGAGATGTCGCCTGCTGTCATTTCTGCATTACTCTCATTTTCATGGAGATGTCGAGCGCTGCCATTTCTGCATTACTCTCATTTTCATGGAGACTTCTCTGCATTACTCTCATTTTCACATAGATGACGAGCGCATTTCTGCATCTCTCCCATTTTTATGGAGATGTCGAGCGCTGTCATTTCTGTATTACTCCCATTTTCTGCAAGAGCAACAGCCCTCTGCAGTGTGATGAAGGTGCACGAAGTAGTTTCAGAGTAGGCGCAACTTTTTGTTTTTATACAAGTCTTTATTACATCACTCCATGACAACAAACAAGATGTCTGGTGGTCATGTGTGATGTGGATTCAAAATAGTTTTCGACATGGCTCAACATCACGTCATGGTGATAATTTCAAAACAAAAAAGCCAACCTTCGTCCATACATATGGTCGTTTGTTTATTTACGGTTGTAAGAACATGTTCCACCACCATGTAGGCTGTTAAGGCAAAAACAAAAATAGGTGTGTTTCCTATTGCATGCTCTGAAATATTGCGGTAGGTAGGTAGGAAATTGATACAAGTCTTTTTTTGGAGCAAGATATTTTGAGATTCTTCATGTACTTATCTCATAAACCCCATACAAGTTGAAGATACAACTGAAAGTTCCTCTGTATTGTCAGTTTACCTCGATATATTGCAATACGTCATTGTTCGGAACCATTTTTTTTTCCATAAGTTTTAGGGTCGGCCCCTTAAAAACAGGGTTGGTCGGGCCACCTGAAAGACAGGTTGTTTTTTTTGGCCTAACACAGACCAGCCACTTGTGTATAGTCCTATAGTGTATAGCTACCTAGTGATATGCATGAGGCAACGTGTCTTCAAGTGATGCCCCTTTCCAATCTGGGTCATGCCAGTTTACACACATAAATGGCCTGGCAACAGATACAAAACACTGCAAAGACAAAGGAACTCGAGATGTTATAAATAATGATTTCTCCACATACACAAAGAACAGACACATACACGACATAAAATGTCCTTTATCACACACGTCAGGCAACCTTGATGGCAGTCTGTGCAATGGAACTGCCCCAGATTTGCCCATTTGTACATGACAACAAGCAACATCAACAATGCTCTTGAAAGCAGTTTCGAACCATCTGTGTGAGCTAACGAATGCAATAAAACACAATTGCGCACTAAAAGTCTTTCACTGCGTTTGTTAAAAGCAAACCCGATGGTTATTCATGAAAGTATGCATAGTTCTACATCACCTGCGCCATAAATGAATGTAACATCTACCCACCCTAGGCCTCCACTGCAATTCGCCAATGTCGAAAATGGAGAAAAAACGAAACATTTGGGGATTTTTTTTAAGCTTTTGCGAAAATGACTTGCGAATGGGTAATAAAAGCTGGTCTTTACATATTTACAATGCTGTAAGCGGATATAGGAAATAGACTGCTACACAGCGTTCCTGGTGGACATGCGCAGTGTAACAGTCTAAAAGAAAAGAGGACTGGTTCACTGAACTGAATGAATAACGTTCGCTAGCTGATTACACAGACAGATAAAAGTCTCATTACCAGTCGATTGATCATGCATGTATATTGCGGGTCATTGATGCTTGCACGTAACATTTTGTAAACAAATATTCAGACACTGTCTAAGAAGACAGCTGCAATTCAGTCATAATAGGATTAACACAACCAGCCTGATATCAGGTTTGAAGGTCTTAAACAAACATGGGCAAGCGTACAGGACAATCTAACAACGACAAAGGAAACTATGGTTGATGTTTGTTAATGAGTACAGCAAACTTTGTCGGGTGTTGAAAAGTAAAGAAATCGAAAGTGATTAGTTCCTATTGCTAGAAATAAATACTATTAAATACAATATGAGATCAGAGAGATGGCCTTATTTGATATAATTCCCCTCGACGTACGTTTCCTATATAACTTTTGTGAAGATGTAATATATTGCAAATACTGTAACAGCAGACATAGCTTGTAAACGTCCGCTAAATTCAGTTTTTTGCTCGACGACACCTCCTAAATTTGCCAAAATGTGCCTGCCAGACCAAAATGTATCAATGCATATATGCCGCTTATTTTCAAAATTACTTTGTTCTATGGTGAAAAAATGGCTCCAACTTTCACGACTTCGGCTCTTATTTCTCAAATGTGGCTCCTTCTCCTCTCATTTTGCGAGTAGTTGCACAAGAACAGAATACCCAGGGCAGGCCCTGCCACCTATCCCCTCATATCAATTGTTCGTGAAATGAAAGTACCATGCATGTGCAGTACTGCAAGCTGCCTTTGCACAGATTCGTCAAATTGCGACCAGTCTCGTAAACCAAAAGCTACTTTTCGACTTAAATGCCATATTTTCACAACACCACAAAAACTGTAATGATGCACTCACTTTCTTACCAAAACAACACTCAACGAAACCGAAATGTTGCACCTAACTTTAACCAAAAGAAACTTCACGTCTGCAATTTTCACATTAGGCAAGCTGTGCCTTTTCCCATCTGGGTCATACCAGTTCAACCAACACAGCTGCAAACCGTTCAGTATGCCATCTGGGTCATGCCACTCCAACAACACAGCTGTAAGACGTTCAATATGCCACCTCGGTCACGGCGGTTTACCCAAGACACTATCACACATGCATTGCACTATAACATATAAGGTACACAGCGACTACCATCAGGACTTACCTTAATAGAAAGCAAAGGGCGCCACACTGCAAAATCCACAATCGCCTAGCACCTGCCACCTGAAGCAGATCACTGCAAAGACAAGGATTGTATAATACAGGCTTTCTCCACAAATGCAAGGAAGATATACATACACGAGATCAGACAATATTTCCAGTATCATACACGTCAATCCATCGCTTTTCGTACCAAACTGTATTCCCACCCCTCCAGGTTAGCGTATGTAAAAATGTCTTCTTTTGTACATGTCACATATTATTCATTCCTACATACAAAAGACCACAATTTATCAGACACAACATCATCAAAGGTGAAATACCCCACAACAACAAGCGAATGGAATTGCCCTTCAATTGCCTATTTGCACATGACATCTTGCAAGAACAATAATAATATTGAAAGCAGTTTCGAACCATGTATCTGTGAGCTAACAAATGGAATAAAACCAAATTATCCGCTAAAAGCCTTCCACAGCCATTCTCACAATGACACCCGATAACTATTCATGAAACGTGTCACAGTTAATGAGTTATACATAACCTGCACCATAAATGAATATATATCTACCCATCTATCCTCTCTATTATCTACTCTCCCTGAAATGAAAGTACCATGTGTGTGAGTTTCTCAATACAGCCATTGCACAGATTCTTGAAATTGTGAGCATTCTCACAAATCGTTAACTACTTTGCTACTAAAATGCCATATTCTCACAACACTCAACAAAACTGAAATGTTGCACTTAACTTTTGACCACAAACACTTCTCGTTTACAATTTTAACACCAGACATGATGTGCCTTTCCCATCTGGGTCATGCCAGTTGAACAACCCAGCTGTAAGACGTTCCATATGCCATCTGGGTCATGGCGCTTTACCCAAGACATATATTATATGTACAATGCACGAGAACATATAAGGTACATAGCGAATACCATCAGCACATACCTGAATACAAACCGAAGGGCACCAAAATGCATATAGGCTGCAAACTCCTCAATCGTCTAGCAGCTGCCTACTCTACCAGAACACTGCAAAGACAAGACAACACAATATCTTTGAAACACACGAGGTCACATATTATTCTCTATTGCACACACGTCACTCCAGGGCTTCTTCGCACCAAACTTGGAAGAGGCACAGGCCTGCCAATTTTGGTAGAAAAGAACGCACTTTCTCTCATTTTGGGCAAAATGTACGATTTGATAAATTTCCATACATTATATACCTTAATTATAACCTCTCAGACCCACAACAGACAAGCATTGCATATTTTTTCCTTTTCTTCACATTTTCAGACGAATTTTGCCGTCTGATTGGGACAGATTTCTGCTAAATTTAGAGGAAAATAGTCAACTTTACAGTTGGGAACAGGCCTTTAAGGAAGACGCCTTTTACAGGCCTTTATTATATACCGAGGCGTCTGTAAGACAGGACAAACAATCAAATTGCCCTTTGAATGCATATTTACACATGAATACAAAAAACACACGTACGACGTCGTGCACAACTACTTAGCGGCGCATGAAATGTTTGCCTGTGTTGTACTGTCACGACCTTTCTCACCCTGTTGCGAACAACAAGCGTTTACATGGCAAACCCTTTAAGACGATCTCTTTCTCTCTCTATCATTCTATACTATCGCGGAGACAATTATGAGCAACTACCGATTCAATGCTTTGATGTGTTTGCTCTGTGATCGGTCTCTGTGTCACTTTTGGTCATTGACATTTCAACGTCACCAGGTTGACTTTCCAAAATGCGCAGCAACCATTTACTTTGCCTTTTCATCCATAAGCATCAGCAGGTGTAAAGTACTGGTTCTACCCAGGAAAACTGGTGGTCCGTCTCCACCTCAAACTAAAACTACCATACCAAAACAAACAATCAATTTCGACATGGCTGGGAAGACATTGACAGCAGCCTCTCACGAGGACCACCCATCAAGGTCTGTGGCCTGCGGAAATCTGTTTAACTTCAACTTTCATAAAAGTGATCCTAACTTATGCGCATGCGCAAACAATAACAACCGTAAAAAACAATAACAAACTTGCCCCACATAGGCCAACTTTTTCACACTCAACATAATCTTATAAATACATATAGACACTCCACAACATCCCTATCACATAAGCCCCGTAATTGTGTGTGACAAGTTCTCAACACTGCCCACAGCCATAGCCACACATTCATGAGCTTGTGGACAGCCCCGTGAAACATGACCTACTTCTCCACCAAAACCATCATATGCCATATTACCTACCAAAACTTATCTACGGTACTTACCTTCGCCCAAAAATATTTTCGCCCACGATTTTGCAATGATTACAATGGCTTGAAATGTCCAATGTAACGTATAACGTCGACCTACTGTACACCAGGATCCGTCTATGTCATCAAAGCAAAATGGCGTTCGTTAAACCATAATACATAGCCTGCTGCGCATGTGCGTCGGAAATAAACCGGAACTCAACAGTGGTTTTATTATTACCAAAAATATACAGACGTTAATGGAGCTACTTATGTAATGGCCAACTATTACGTCTCGTTCATGTATCTACATCCATTACTGATTTTCCGTACTAGAAAAGCGCTAGTTTACTAAGGTGGTGTAGATTTGATAAACAATCATGATTAAACCAAACAACGCGCGTTGTATTAATTTTTAATCACGTAATCTAATACATAGCATGCTTAAAGGGATTGTATGCAATCTGAAAGATTAATGGGTGTCAATCAAAACACGAGTAAAATGAACATCATGTGTTTCAGTTGCATATTCAATTGCACTACACTAGGCTCAATAAAATAATCGAGTCAATAATGTGTTAAAGAAATAGTTAGGTCCGCCAAACTCGACGTCTCGGCTAAAAATGTGTAATTGTAACGAATTCTAAAATGTTATCTGCTGAAATCTGTAGCATACTCTAGCGTGCAAAATGGTGACGAAATTTAAGAATACAATCATTCATATCAAATAATTTGACGCGTCAAGGCTATAATAAATGGTTGTGTGATCTATCTACACTTGTATTACAAACATATTTACAACTGCTAGCACTGCAAACCATATATGGATTAATATTGATGATTTAATAACACAAATACATCGAATACATCGTATGGTGATTTATCAATCCAACCATTTTCATAAATAATATTTCACTCGAATCTATCATATGCCTTATTCAATTCTTGTGCACATTTCATATGAAACTGAAAGCACATTATGATGTTTTCTCTTTAAATTATATTGGAACCGGTTACTCTTCCCTCTAGCCCCTTTAAAGCATGGAAATACATTAGAGAGTTCGTGTATTTATTTATCTTCTGCTGGTGCTGCTGCTGCTGCTGCTGCTGCTGCTGTTATTGCTACTCCTACTGCTACTGCTACTACTACTATTACTTCCATAACTACTATAATTAATAATAATAAAAGAAAATTTTAATAACATTATTATTATTATTATTATTATTAATAAAAAAAATAAAAAAAACAATAATAATAATAATAATATTAATATTTTTATTATTATTATTATTATTTATATCAATGATAATTGAAACTAGATCTGAATCATCCATTTTTTACAGACTGACACAAGCACACCATTCGAGGTTACCTATCACCCAATTCTGCCCAACATAAGCAAAATTATAACCAAACACTTGCCCACGATTGAGTCGTCGGATCGTCTTAAACAGGTTTTCCCACAAAAAAACGATCAATACGTAAAGGAGACCTAAAAGCCTTCGTGACATTCTAGTACGGGCCTAACTCCAACCGAACCCCAGCGGATGGCGAGATTGGCCAATCAGGCCCTTTTGGCACGTCTAGATGTCTGACATGCAAGCTTATGTCACAGGCCGAATATTTCTACCAGTCTACTATTGGAGCAACGGTCGTCATCAAATGCTACACCAGTTGCAAATCAAAGAATGTTGCATATGTTCTAACATGCAGCAAATGCAAAAAGCAGTATGTCGGCGAAACTGCATACCTTTAAACCGACGCATGAACCTCCATAGGTCAGATATAAACACGCGACGATTTGCTAGCTCACCAATGGCAGAACACATTTTCACTGAAGGTCTATCTTTTGAAGATACAACTTTACACTGTATTGACCACACACCCAATTGTCCGACATTGAGAGGAAAACTCGGGAAACCTATTGGACCCGACGACTCAACACTCTTCAACCATTTGGAATCAACAAGGGAGAATAACTTTAAGCATACACACATATACCGTCAAGTTCGTTTCCCGAAACTATACACTACTGTTAAATACGAAGCTTTATACCTCTTTTTCTCATTGAGTGCATACCAATTATTAACTTCGCAGCATTGATCTATTTCTCCAAAATAAACTTACTCTACCAGGAAGACTGGCTTTTTGCGTGTTTACCCAAACTGTCTTTTGTTACGAGAATATACACTCCTGTGGAATACGATACTATATAGGTTCATAAAAACTAGTCTTTTTATAAGATATTTCTATTTTTCTATTATTCTGTTTCTCCAAGATAGTATAACTTTCAAAATGCCAGTGTTCTTTTACATAATCATGAATCAGAAGTCGTTTATTTCTGCGAACTCTAATAATATCAGTCTGAACCTTTGACCGCGCGGCAAATACACTCCCAGTAAAATCTTTTCAGGCCAGTGTGTATAACACGTCTTTGGAATTGAAGGTTTTATATGAACAAGATTTAAACGTATAGCAGCGTCTGTATTTACACATACACTGTTATCACCTCACAACCGTGTTATACTAATGCTGACATAGACGCATAACGCGCACGCGTATAGTATTGATTGGTTTATGTTTTTGCTTTTCTGAAATGTATGTGTTTGTTTTTGTAACTTTGTGTATTCATCCTGAAGAAGGCGATAACGCCGAAAGCGCTCGATATTTGTTTGTTTAAGCACTGTTTGGTTGATAATATGTCTAACATTTATCTTTTTAAATACCTATCTTCCCGGAATCCTCGTGATCCAGTGCTCCAGAAAGGGTCTTGTAAGATGTATACTATTTCTTTTCCCGTATATTTATATATGTTTGTAAAGTATAATGAATGAAGTGAAGTTATAGCTTTCATATGAAGCACGCAACATTTATTTTATTTCATGAAGCAATTTTATAACAAATATATAATCGATTAAGTATTGCTGAAGTTCTATAACATATAATTTTACATTATTTAATTAATCAATATATTACTGAATATATGTGTGTGTATTCTTATTTATATATGTCTCGTCAATAAACATTGATATGTCCATGAACAACCATGGGCTAAGAACTTTAACAAAGACTATTTCAAACAATTAATATAGAGGCGACCGTTAATTGATTTAGTTAATATATATTTTCACGAAATATGAAGTATGTAGGGCAAATGGTTGAACTTAACAAAATAAATAAACCACCAGACAGAACATGGACGGAGGAATGGGCAAACGGTCAAGCGATACATTATATACCCTGACAATTGTCGTCAAGATGTTATAAAATGAATAAAAGGTTGTTTGTTACCGACTGTGACTTTGAACATAAGGAACATGTGAGCTAAATGTTTATATTTACCCTATAAGAAAACGTACTAATATAAAGCAAACCAGCGCGTCAAGCGCTTAACTTCAACAAACACTCGCTTACAAACATCTACAAACCAAATCAGACAACATATATATTTTGGCTTTCATATTTAGTTTTCGACCCAGCATCTAAAAGAAACATATTGAAATACAGTTTAACTGATCCAACAAATGTATTTTGAAGAAATGTAAGGCACTACAGTTCTTATTTTCAAGTTATTGTCGTATAAACCACCTGATAACATCAAATTCAGCTTTCAACACTGTAAACTCGATTTGGTCATTTGCAAGTCGCGTGCATTATAATGTAAAATACAAACAGGCAGTGTACAGTGTTATGGAGAATAAGTTCGTAAAATCACGATCATTTGCCAAATATGGGTTTCCACATCTACAAACCATCATGTATCTGTCTACAAACTAGCGTGTTAATATCTACAAACTCAAATTTGATTCGCACTATTACCTACTATGGTATATAGCCTACACAAGATACATATAAAATACACTGAGAACACCTTACACAATATGCGAAAATAAGGACGACAACAACAGGATTTACAAAATCTACATTGAAAAATAGGTTTACAAGTCGAACA
Source organism: Cyrtodaria siliqua (assembly GCA_037043455.1). NCBI lineage: Eukaryota > Metazoa > Mollusca > Bivalvia > Adapedonta > Hiatellidae > Cyrtodaria > Cyrtodaria siliqua. The sequence continues at coordinate 194,184 of JAWPHD010001325.1, forward strand.
GGAAACGCAGCTTTCACAGAAGGCAGTCAACCCAAGAACATACAAAAAGACAAACATGAATGGCAATGTTATTAAGGAATAAAGGCACATTATGTCACAAACACAAACAGGGTTTACCATAGGGCTAACGCTTGGAACGGTCAGTAGCAAAAAAAGGTCGCTGGGATTTAAACCAGGTTCTAGGGTGCAACAACCCTCACACTTACTCTACTGTCACCACAATAAAACGGGACAATGTAAATAAAGAAACCCCTGCCATGAAATATTCTCCAACCAAAAAGGCAGCATTAATAGGCAATATAAGTAAAACACGAAGATGCTCGTGCATATATAAATACAAAAGCAATAGCATAGAAAGCCACAAAGCAGGTACTCAATGACTTGTTAGAAGCCATAGCAACAAGAGAATAAACCATTGAGGGTACGACAAGGCACGATTGCAGACAAACATCAAACATCACCGTCCTTTTAGGCTTTAGATACACGTCATCATAGGGTCCACAGCCTGTCCGATCATCGCACAATTAAAGGGGAAAGCATAGTGGCGAGCTGTAAATGGGTCCACCATCAAGCATACAGTGCGATGCAAAATGATACGGTTATAACCTCTTTTTATAAACCTTTTAACAAGTTTAATATAGGTAGTATCAAAGTTATCATGACCATAGATATTACGAAGTTTGTAAGAACAAGTATAACATTCGAACTCGAAATGCAGCTTTCACAGAACACAGTAAACCCAAAAAATATTATCCAATAGAAAAATAAGTAAATCACAAACTTCATGGCAAGTCCACATAGTGTAACTGTCCAAACTGTGTTAGTAAAAAACGCTTTAATATTGTTAAGGTCAAATATGTAGTATTTTCCATAGCAAAGTTTTTAAAAATGAGAGAAATAAGCTTGTCTTTGAATTAAATTGAATGTTGTTTAACGGCTCATCAACACAGTATAGGTTATTAAGAGCCGCCACAGAGAGAGGGGAAGGATACATAAGAATCCGGGAACCTGCGCTACTCTTATTATCGACGTGCTCGGAGGATAGACCGATACACGGGACCGTCCGGTTTACGTCCACATCCGACGGATGAGGCTAAGAGAGCGTGTCTTGCCCAAGAACACACCGACGGAACTCAGTGGCACCACGCAGGAATGAACCCGGGGCCTCCGGTTACAAATCCGCCGCGCTACCGACTGCGCCACGCTTTTCTTTGATACAGTCGTTTTGTAAAGTTGTATATAATGTGGAAAATTCATTAATACTTATAGATGAAGCTTGACGTTTATTGCAAATGTTATCAAGAACGTCGCTTGAATTTTTAATAGACCAAAATAAACTAATCCCAGAGTTTTCATAAGCTTTAGCACAGTATTGTTTAACGTGATCTTTAACGACAGTAAAACAAGATGTGAAATGTTTGGAAATATTTGTTAGTGGTGCAATAACTAGAATTGGAAATAAAACGGGCTTTATATGGTTGTTTTTGTAGTTTGGGAATCCAGTACATCGTAAGTCTGTTTTGCTTTTCATCTATTCCAGCCTAGGAAATCTTGCACTGAGTGATATGCGGCGAAACAATATTATCTTCAGTAGTTTGCACCGGAGTATACGGATTAGTACTCCCGAGTTCCTGGGATAAAACATTGACGTAATGGAGGCGTCAAACAATAATTATATTATTATCGGCTTTATCAGCAGGAACTTATACAAACTCTGTTATGAAGTTCCTGGATTGCCGATTTTAAATTACGAAATGAAAACCTAGGTCTATTGGGAAGTAGGGAGGGGTTAGCAGTATAGAAGTTAATATGGGTATCTATGATGTTAAAAGTAGTATTTTTCCAAGTAGAAAGGTAGTTAGTATCAGAATATTCTCTACGACACCATTAATCAAGGATTAAGTGAAGACCACGACATGCATTAAAAATAATCACATTCCTTAGGAATAGCATAGAAAGCCATTCCTTTGGGTGTTATTTACTATATCAAGGTCAGAGACAATTTTGTTGTAGTTGAAAATCATATTTCTAATTGTTTTTTTGTACTTATAAGAAATTAAAGGATTTTTGGAAATTTTTAAATCTTTGAAGTTTACAAAGACGTGTTATAGCTTTTTATAATTGAAAACAAATTAAAAGGGCATGAAGAAATGTAAGCTTGCATATCATTTCGAAGTTTAAATGCGTAGTTAACATATTTAGATCAGTGTATAATTGTTCTGTTCGAGTTATTATATATTAACGCATTACATATGTTTATCGTGGGCCATCTGCCAAAAAAGGGTTTATATAATATACAATTATGGACTTTTCAGCTGTTATACATGATGTGATATGCACCAAAAAAATCATTATTGACCGAGGCGATAGCCGAGGTCAATAATGATTTTTTGGTGCATATCAACATCATGTATAACAGCTGAAAAGTCCATAACTGTTTTATTATATAACCCTCAATTTACAATTATATAAAACAGGTCAATATCAATTTTTTTTTTATATAAAACAGGTCAATATCAAAAAAACAGGTCAATATCAAAAAAACAGGTCAATATCGCTAGATATTTTTTCTAAAAAATTACTTTTTAGCCAATGAAAACGCGTCTATTTATAGGTTATATAATAACAATAGTTATGTTATATCCGAGGCATACATTGCATATATAGGCAGATGATATTTGATAATATAGCCATGTACTTAAAATACCTGGACCTACCTTAGTAGGAACGTTTAAGTGAACATGCAGTCGTTTGCTTTTGTAAATGTTGACATATTGCAACTACAGTCTTGCTGAATGTTATGACATTTAGTTGTCAGTGTATCATATTGTGACGCTTACAATAGTAACCACATCCGTATGTGTGCAGAAACACGTACTTTAAAATAAGCTCCATATTACATATCGCATAGCGTCTGCGGTATTAAAGCATTACTCGCTGTAGTATTTGAGGTAGTTAGACGAAGTATTTCGTGAAAGAGAATTTACAAAACCATTCTGTTTGCATATAACTGTAGTTTCATTACGTGGTCCGAGTATTAACTTTCATACCCCATCCAATCCATTATCCAGGAAGAGAAAACGGGGTTGGCTGGGGTATGAAATAAAACCTTAATTTCGGTCTAAAATGTTTGCATATTGTAAAATTAAAACATTTAATAGGCAATTTTAAACGGGTTATCGCATTATTTCAGTAAAAAACATGTTTTATACGTGTTGTATTGTCGACATATCTGTTACAAAATCCTGCTAATATAAGTTTTACCATCGCTTAAAGGAATTAAGTCGGGACCATGTAATGTGTTTGATTGCGGCTGTCGCTCTGTTACACTCCAAACATGTTATGATGTGAAGTGGTTCTAAAGATGAAGTATCTACTGCAGGTATTGGAAAGAAAGCGCCTCGCAAATATCATTACACTAGCGCCTTGTATTACCGTTGCGTTACGTAGCGGTATAGCCTACATGATCTTTAATAGTGAATTGACTCTGACAGACAAGATCGTGCGATAATGTAAAGGCTAATACAACATGGCAATATGATAATACCGGTATTTCAATGCTTTCTTTGATACATTAAAAAATAAAGCAACCGTTATATTTGAACAATCTGATGGATACCTTACATATGAAATAAAAAAGTAAGTTACCGTTTATATTAATTTAGCATTTATACATTTGCTGAACCGTCTATTTTACTAGTCTTATACATGTAACGTGTATACGCATATTAATACATAATACTGAATTGACAATGCATCTACTGAAACACTGTTCTTGACAAGTAAAAGGCAAACTGTTTCAGTTCAACTTGTTACATGAAAATATATGAGAGCTTTAGTTAATACATATGTGGTTTAAATACAGAATGACAATTGAAACATGATCGCAAATAATAATATTAGTTATAGGTTTACATGTATTTTGTAAAACGCGTGTTAATTGTGCATTGTTATTGACATCGTTTATCACACGTTTTTATTTTATATAATTATATTCCCAAGTTGTTTGCTCTTTTCCGTAATTGTTGTAATCAACCTGATCCCGCAAACCAAAAGGCATATACATAACGGTACTAATGTATAATGATACGAATTGTTTACCTCTTTTTTTAAAACGTTTCGACTCTGTTACAGTATAATCATCCCGTTTTTGCTAGATGGTTTACTTGCAAATTGCTACTATCAACCAGAATCAGTCAAACAAATGTTACCGCACTTTTTCAGATTGAGTACTTATGGTTCTTACATACGTTGTAGATCTATACCATTATGTTTATTCAAGTGTTACATGAAATCATTGCATACTAAAGGACCAGTATTAACAATTCTTTATCATTCGATTACATCTATTTTTTATTAAGTTTGTGTCTGTATAAACTTGGACGAATCACACATAAATTAAATGGGAAGTGTAGAATTAATACTAAAATCAGCACGAAAATGCCTAAAAACTAAGGAATTCATACATAAGAGTAAACGCATGTAAATCAAGATAAAATGTAGACTAACGCGCAATAAAAGTTGTTCCTCAAATGGTATATACATTGATAAAACGTTAATTAAAGAACAAAATGTTTTAATGCGATTGGAATTGTAGTTTAGGATTTTTGTACAGAACTTAATACTAATTGAAAACTACTGGCTAAAACGGAATGGCAAAGAACTACTGTTATAATGACAATAATTCTTTTTCTGATGAAATGCACATATAACATTCATTATTTCACACCTGTATATATCTAACCAATCTCCTTCTGTCTTCTTTTTACCCATTTGACAATCCCATATTTCCACTATTGTACTTAAAACAAAAAATATGGAGTCCAAAAAATCCATATTCCGTATTTGTACTATGTGATTATACTTGGGTCCAAAAAGTCCATATTCCGTATTTGTACTATGAGAAGATAACTCTAACAGTAAAAATTAACGAGTGATTCATGATTTACCTCACGACTTTATTTGAGTTGAAATTGAATTAAAACAGTACTGTTTTGATACTGTACGTGTGTTTTTCAAATTATATTTTGTACAGCTAATACATGTTGAAATATGTATTGGTTTACTGTGTTCAATTAAGAACAGACGTATCAAGTTGGAATTCAAATGTACAATGTTTGGTTAGTTTAGTGAGGTTTAGTGAGGTTTCGCCTAGTCCAAATAGAGATTATGTCTGCTGGGTACTCATCCAATAGAATTCAGTTTTGTAATCAACACTATTAAAAAAACTAATATTATACATTGATGCAGGTTGTCAAATTAATTGTTCACCATCAAAATACTTATTGTACTAAAGTTCTAAAGGTTGTCTTGTGTTTTTGCTTATGATATACATTTCATAAACATCAATACGTATACAATAACTGCCGGTATTGTTCAGCCATGCTATAACTGACAAATTCGGCAGTTATACCACGGTGTACGCAACGACATTTTCTAGAAATCATTACAGCTATGGTAAAAAATGTGTATAGCATAGTTGTTTTGTATATGCGATTTATACTGCAAGCTCGAGGCTAAGACCATCAACAATCAGTATAAAGGGCATAACTTGTTATACTTTAAATATTACATATGGAATATAATAGTGTTTGTTAACGAATAATGTCCACCATTGTTGTAGTAATATCAATCAACACATTTAACTCTTAAACATCACATGAACATGTATTGATATACATATATTTAAAATCGCTACTAAGTTGTATGTAAAAATAAGTATTATTTGCAAGACGTAGATACTATTTTTACCACTGCGTGATTGCACGGGGAAATGAGGTAAATCTGAATAGTATAGCTGCACAACTATTGCCAGATAATTGATCAATACATTTACATGTGGATTACTTTACCTGTTCAAAGTTTTCTACGTCATCATATAACATCTTATTTCTCGCTTTCCACAGATATTGCTATGTGTCAATTGTAAATATATATTGGTGTGTATTGATTTCGATTTAAATAAACATAAACATGTTCATGAAACTAAACATGGCCGGCGAACTTTAAGTACTGACTGGCCGCTGTAAAATGTTGTCCGGGCAACACATGAGTGTAGTGTGTTTATTACTGGCACTTTTGGGTTAATACATCCAAATATGTGTGGCCTTAAGGTAGAATATCATTGAAGATGGAGAAGTTTTACATCCTGTATGACTTCTTTGTGTTTATTGCTTCCCAGGGTTCCCATTTTGATTCATAAAAAAACGTGTTGGAAAAAGCATAGAGGAGTTAATACACCAAACTAGTCACACACCACTACTTAATACGTTAGTCACAAACACAGTCGTATAAACATGATAGACCCAAACAACATTCATGTATAACAACAGTAATGTATAACATCAGTCATTTACATAGTTCCAAACAACATCCATGTATAACAACAGTAATTTATAACATCAGTCATTTACATAGTTCCGAACAACATCAATTTATAACAACGGTTATGTAAATGATAGAACCAAACAACAGTATTGCATAGTTTACGCTCATACTATATATTGTAATTATAAAACAATGTTGTTTACATATTAGTATGTGGTTTTTTCTTTGTATTTCTTTTTGTTTTCATTGCCCTTTTGTTACAGAACAAACAAATCACTATGTTGAAGTGTTTCTAAGGATGGTGTATTAAAGTGCGATAGACTCAAATGATAATCAGTTTTGTATTATTTGTTATTTGTGTCTTCAAATATCACTGTCTGTCATTATTATATTATGATATTTGTACCTCACGGGCAGATGCCTATTTGATTTGAAATAAAATATTATATTCTATTCTATAATATATTACTACATCTGTGTTTGTACAGAGGCGTGTACTTAAAATAAGCTGATATACCCCTTGCTGCATATCGCACAGCGTCTACAGTATGTTAATATTGCTCCCTCTAGCACCTGGGTATATCAGACGAAGTATTAAGACTCAAAGAGACGAAAGAGTAATTATAAAACATTGTTGTTTACATATTAGTGTGTGTTTCTTTCTTTCTTTTTGTATTTCTTTTTTTTTTCATTGCGCTTGTTCTTTTGTTACACAACAAACAAATCACTATGTTGAATTGTTTCTAAGGATGGTGTAGCCAGGTACTGGAATTAAAGTGCGTCGAAAATACCAGCGGTCATGTATAACAACAGTCATTTACACGATAGTCCCAGACAACAGTTTATAAACATGCCAGACCCAAACAAAAGTTATGTATAACAACAGACATTTACACGATAGACCCAGACAACAGTTTATAAACATGCCAGACCCAAACAAAAGTTATGTATAACAACAGTCATTTACACGACAGACCCAGACAACAGTTTATAATTATGCCAGACCCAAACAAAAGTTATGTATAACAACAGTCATTTACACGATAGACCCAGACAACAGTTTATTAACATGCCAGACCCAAACAAAAGTTATGTATAACAACAGTCATTTACACGACAGACCCAGTCAACAGTTTATAAACATGCCAGACCCAAACAAAAGTCATGTATAACAACAGTCATTTACACGATAGACCCAGACAACAGTCTATAAACATGCCAGACCCAAACAAAAGTTATGTATAACAACAGGCATTTACACGATAGACCCAGACAACAGTCAACATGTATCTACTTCCTTGTTAAACACGCTAGTTTCAAAGAACAATCATGGACAATCATAGTCACAAACAATAGTCAAAAACCCAACAGGGACCAGTTTACAATTATATCTTAACATGTAATAGTTAATTGTTCCGAAAGAGGACATATTCGATTCAAAAAACGAAACGCCAAGACCGGGTCCGACAAATCACATGCCCGGAGCCCGCGGGCTACCACAAGTTGATGTCCGGGCTACCATACATTTCATTTCTATACTGACTATAGAGAGTCAGTCGGGCTACTACAAATTTGCATTTGTAGTAGCCCGTCAAAACCAGACTTGAGCTTTTTTTACAGCTAATTATTCAAGATAAGATTTAAATTCGCGCGTCCCCGCAATGGAAGAATGCTTTCATTCCCCAGATAACTTTAAAAAATCAAAATGCCCCCACCCCACTTTCGACACTAACCCAATGAAGAATGAGACCGCCTCAAGCATTCCGGATCACAAAGTTCAATTTCTGGTAGCCCTGTGGGCTACCATAACCATTCTAGATTTTTCCGACCTTGCAAGAGGAATGCATTTTCAGCTAACCTTTGTAAAAAACGAGAGCTTGAACCGAATGTGTTCCAGAAATAAGCGCAAACACAAATATACAAATACAGTAGAGATGTATGTTTTAAATACGCATTCAATTATTCGGGTATTCTATATTTCTTTCGATTGGTAATAACAAACGGACGATAAATGCTGAGCAAATGATATATACATGCAGTTGCTTTAGATGCAGTATTATGCAATGCATGTTTTTTTGCATTATGGAATATTATAGTAGTTAATTATGAACTTAGACGATCGTTTATTACTACCGAAACGAATTCCGTAGACAATAAAATGCAAAAAGAATGCAGATACTCAGTATAAACGCAATTCAAAGCTCAATAGAAGGCAAACGAAATTTATAATTAGATTCCTTTAACGGGTTAGATCAATGCTTATGCGAACATTTTCATTACGTGGTCCCGCCTTAATTCCATTAAGTGATGGTAAGTGAGGGGAAAGCTTATATTAGCAGGATTTTATAACGGATATTTCAACAATAAAACACGTTGAAAAACGTATTTTACTGAACAAATGCGATGACCTGTTTACAGTTACCTATTAAATGTTTTAATATTACAATGTGCAGACTTTTAAAGCCAAAATTAAGGTTTTATTTCATACCCCAGCTAACTCTATTTTCCCTTCTTTGAGAAGGGGGATGAAAGTTAGTACTCGGTCCACGTAATGCATGTGGAGTGCGTGGTCTTGTGGTAGAGCGCCGAATTCTAGATCGAGAGATCGTGGGTTCGATCCTCGCCGCGGCCGCGTTATTTATCCTTGAACAAGATAACTAATCCACTTTGCTTAGTACTGGTTCTACCCAGGAAGCCATAGAGAATGATTAATCTAAGTTGTAAGAACTTGTTTCGCAATCGATGAGAAAATAAATATGTTTAAACGTAATGCATGGTATTCGGACCTGATCACGTGTGTATAGTTGATGGGTATTGAGTGGGCGTAGCCATTAATATTTCTAATTAAATAACGGTTGGTTCTTTTTATCTATGGTATCATGTCGTTTAGAGCAGACGCCTTTAACAAATGTAAACTTGGCAAGACTCCGTGTATTGAAATTAGAGGTATACAGTTTGCAAAGACTGGGCAGGTAATGTTGTGTTTCTGAAAACCTGTGGGGTTTCCATATGTGCATGCTGCAACACGCATACATGAGTAGATTCTTTGTTTTGGAGACTGATGAACTCAAAGGTGAGCTGGAAACAGAAGAATAAACATATCACAGATACTTAATTTATTGGAGACGTGTATGTCAATATCCAAATGGCAATGGACTTGCCCAGAATATCGACGCACAAAGTCAGGGGTGATCCGTTAGTAAATGAGTAATTGCTATACCAATAATATACATAGTATAGGATAACGGGACTATGAGTCGGGTAATATGGACAACTTAATAGAAGGACTGAACTATCTCTAGTGTACTTTGATCGTGCAAGAATACTCCCGAGAAACGTATATATTATGTATTCGATAGGCGCCACTTCTACTGTATCTACAATGGTTGTCAAATGTACGTATTCTTTCAACAGAGTAAGATGTACACACACGCACGCACGCACGCACGACCGTACGAAAGCTGGACGCACGCACGAACGAACACAGGCACACACAAACACACACACACACACATACAGGCACACATACATACATACATACATACATACATACATACATACACACATACATACATACATACATACATACATACATACATACATACATACACACACACACACACACACACACATACATACATACATATATACATTTAACTGTCTCGAACCAAAGCACCGTTGTATTTTATTTGTATGGCGGTAAACACAGTTGTCTTTTAAATGTACATATATTTGTTTGTTTATTTGTTTTAACGTCATTTTCAGCACATTTTAGGCTATAAACGGCGGTTGAGTTTAGTGCAGGAGGCAAACCATCGTCGTATTCCTTAGTGGAACGAGTATTGTATACCTCCCGCCATGCGTAAGAATCGACACATTATCTCTTTCAGATCGAGCTCCCAGTGAGTTTCGAACCCGCAGCTGTGACAGACGAGAGGGTGTCTAACACAGAATATTTACCCTCTACTCCACGAAGGAGCTCACCCTCTAGAGCACAGTTGTCTTTGAGCTATGTAAATGTTAATCATAGATGTATTTCAACTTTACGAGTTTAGAGGTAAATCAGAGTTTCATTTGAAACTAACGACATGTCCTGTTTCAGTGTACTCTTCGTTAAATCCGTTAAATGTGAACACTTTGCTTTTTGGTAGGGGAGATATATCCGACGCAGAAAATGAATTAATACTTAATGCTTTTCAGACATACACTAGAGAGACCACACGCTTCAAACACTTACACATGCTAACAATTTTCAAACGTAAATACTGCTCTGACTCACTGTAGTGGCAACTTGTCTACTACCTTACCTTCATAACTTGCATACAGCTTACTCTTTTCATTTGCTATCACAACAACGAACACAAAAATATCAGCATACGTATATGTATCTTTAGTTTGTTTACCATACTTAAACTAATATATGTAACTATTAAGTCATGCACATTTCTGTTAACTCATTGTATTGAGAGGGCTGTAACTAATGTTGATAGAACTTGTGGCCTAACTACTTTGCATACTTATATGGGAACAAGATGTATTTAAACCGATTTTAAATGTATGGAGGTACATCGCGGTTGACGTTTAACTATATGGAAAAATGTACAGTTGTCACTTCACTAAACAAAGGTAAATCACAGTTGTAAACTAAATAGAGGTTAAGAAAAATGTATTTGAGCTATATAAAGGTAATTCACACATTGTTTTGTTAACTGTATAGAGGAATGGAAAGTTGTATTTCAATTATATAAAATTAAATCACAGTTTTCTTTTAACTATATACATGTAAACCACAGTTGTATTTTAACTGTATAGAACTGTATAGAACTAAGGAAAAGTTGAGTTTTAACTTTATGGAGGTAAATCATCACGGTTATCGTTTAACTGTATACAGGTAAATCACAGTTTTATTTAACTATAGAAGTATATCAAAGTTGTATTGGACTTTATAGAGGTAGATCATGGTTGTATTTAACTGTATAGAGGTAGATCACAGTTGCATTTAACTTTTTATATGCAAATCACAGTTGTATTTGACTCTGTAGAGGTAGATCACAGTTGTATTTAACTCTATAGAGGTAGATCACAGTTGTATTTAACTATATAGAGGTAGATCACAGTTGTATTTAACTATATAGAGGTAGATCGCAGTTGTATTTAACTCTATAGAGGTAGATCACAGTTGTATTTAACTATATAGAGGTAGATCGCAGTTGATTTAACTCTATAGAAGTAGATCGCAGTTGTATTTAACTCTATAGAGGTAGATCACAGTTGTATTTAACTCTATAGAGGTAGATCACAGTTGTATTTAACTATATAGAGGTAGATCGCAGTTGTATTTAACTCTATATAAGTAGATCGCAGTTGTATTTAACTCTACAGAGGTAGATCACAGTTGTATTTAACTATATAGAGGTAGATCGCAGTTGTATTTAACTATATAGAGGTAGATCGCAGTTGTATTTAACTCTATAGAGGTATATCACAGTTGTATTTAACTATATAGAGGTAGATCGCAGTTGTATTTAACTCTATAGAAGTAGATCACATATGTATTTAACTATATAGAGGTAGATCGCAGTTGTATTTAACTATATAGAGGTAGATCACAGTTGTATTTAACTATATAGAGGTAGATCACAGTTAAACTTAACTCTATATAATGATGCATCACAGATTTCTTTTAACTGTACAGATGTGCAGCTTAGCTGTATTTTATCTGTACAAGGTAAATCATGTTTGTGTTTTAACTGTGTAACACACTGTATATAGGTTGTATTTTAACTCTATGAAGGCAAACCACATTATTATTTAACTGTATAGACGTATGTACAGCACAACTGTATTTGTACTATATTAAGGTAAGACGCAGGCTTCCGTAACTGTGTAGATGTTTAGCCCAGTTGTCCTTTCTATATAACTTGTGCTTTAACTGTATGGAGGTAAAGCGCATTTATATTTTAACTGTATGTCGAACGGAAACACGGTGTGGTGGTAAAGCGAGCACATTTGTATTTTAACTGTATATCGAACGGAAACACGGTATGGAGGTAAAGCGAGCACATTTGTATTTTAACTGTATTAACCAAAACACGTTACGGATGCCTTGAAAATGCCTTTTAATGTATAAACGTAACAATCCCAGTTGTAATTCAACTGCGTTGGGGTAAAACGTAGATGTTTTTAACTTTATGGAAGTAAAACATAGTTGTCTCAAACGTCTGTTCTCAAAATAAATGTCTATACAAACGATCATCTAAAGTCCATTACGTGGTCCGAGTAATAACTTTCATACCCCATCCAACCCTTTCTCCAAGAAGAGGAAATTGGATTGCCTTGGGTAGGAAATACAATTTGAATTTCGCCTTAAAAAGTTTGCATATTGTAAAATTAAAACATTTAATATGTACTTTTTTAACAGGTTATCCCATTTATTTAGTAAAAAGTGTTTTACACATGTTTTTTGTCGAAATATCCGTTATACCATCCAGCTAATATAAGCTTCCAAATGGTTAATGGATTTAATGCGGGACCACTAATGCCATAATTTGGCAAACACAAGCTCTAATCTGTATCTGGTAAACGTATTTGCGACGTTAACAGAAATGTTTGAAACAATGATTCATATGCATGTGCATTCCCACAAAAGTAATAGGTTGCCGTAATCACATGCATAAAAAAATAATATATTGATGCAGGTTTTCAGATTCCCAAATTACACAACCTTATAAAGCACGTTTTAGTATTGTCTTGTCGTTCCCTCAATGGTTTGTTCTCTTGTTGCTCTGGTTTCTACCAAGTCATTGAGTACCTTCTTTGTGGCTTCTAGGCTATTGTCTTTTTTGTGTATTTATATATAGACGAGCATCTCTGTGCTTTACTTATATTGCCTATTAATGCTGCCTTGTTGGTTAGAGAGTAGTTCATGGCGGGGATTTCTTTATTTACACTGTCCCGTTTAATGGGATGACAGTAGGGTAAGTGTTAGGTTTGGTGCACCCTAGAACCTGGTTTAAACCCCCACCGTTCCAAGGTGGTGGCTCTATTGTCAACCCTGGTGTGTTTGTGATGTCTTAGTTTGCATTGTGTTCACTTTTATATATGGTTGTTCTTTATTTCTGTGTGTTTTTGTGTTTGACTGTCTTCCGTGAATGCCACTTTTCCTGTTCGAGTTTTATATCTATATTTCGTAATACTTGCACCACTTCAAATTAAGAAATAAAATATTTCCAGCGGGTTTATATTGTCCCAGATCAATACCTGGTGTGCGGGACTTGAAGACCATCGATACCAAGGGCCGTATGCCCGCGGTTTCGATGTATTTCAAGTCCCAACCACCAGGTTTTGATCTCGCACAATATAAACCCGCTGGAGTTTATTTTTATTTTATCTAGACATGGATTTTTATGAATTTTATACACACGTTGTCGAGAGATTGAAATTAATACAAACACATTCTCACAACTTACATTGTACGTCCATCTCTCAACACCAAAGGAAGAAAATATGCGGCTGTATCTGTTTCAAACAAGTTCAATTGGTTGTTTGAACGTAACGTTGCCTTAAAATAATGTAATCGTTGCTTTGTATGTTTTTCGACGTTTAAAATCGTTTAAAATGACGTTCTAACGGTTGAAGGATGTGACGTCAGAGCCTCAGATGTCTAAACAGCTTTTTTTTAAAAATGTCTCAGTAGCCAATCAGCATTAAGTATTTTAATAAACCATGTTTGATTATCGTTTCTTGTCTTTCTACCGTTAAAGACCACGTCATTCGATATCTTGCTAAACCTTAATAAAATTCGGGGAATTATTTTTGTCTATAAAAACATCAGGAGGCGTTCTAGATATCAAGTGAAATGCACGTCAAGTTTCAACTGTGAGTGCAATTCGTATGCTTCTTGTTCCAAATACTTTTGCTAGAGAAATGATTGGCATGTTACAATAATAGAGCGTTTGCTTATTAACTACAGTTTAGAGAATTACTCTATGCGGGCTAGCCAAGAAGATTGGGAATCACTTATATTTCTATTAGATAATAATTTTCCTCAGGTATGTAATTACTGTTCAAGGTGATGGTGTCTTTATGGATATTAACTTTACACCTCTTGCCGCAGACGCTGCATGCTTTTTTTTTAATTGCTATGAAAGAATTTACGGTGAGCCTTTCACTAGATACTGAGACAGATGCTATAGACACATTTACTGACACCCCTCGGTTACTGGATGATATATTAAGCATTGACAACTCTTTAATTTATAATATGGTAAATAATATATTACATGAGAACATGCAACGTAAAAAAGGCAATATTTCAGACACCGATGCTTCTTTTCTCGATTTGCATCACGCAATTGAAAACAGAGAAATAAAAAGAAACATGTATGACAAGAGAGATCATTTTAATTTCTATATCGTTAAGAATACCTACTTAGACGAAATTGTGCTTAGAGCAACGTTTCGAAACTTATTATTTTTTTTCCTAGAGCTAGTAGTCGAATTGTGGACTTTAATATTATTAACCATTGTACAAAAAGCTACTCCATCAGGGCTACATTAACATAAACGTTAACAATCATTTGCAAAAGTGTAGTACCGTAGGCCTCATCGGCTTATAATTTGGGAACTATTCTTCGGCAAGGACGTTCACAACCTGACGTTTCTGGTGATTAGGTTTACAAACTTTCTAGGATGCTTAATTATGAACACATTCATGAAATCTCGTGTCTCCAATCTTGTTTTGTCGTGCCCTTCATGGTGTATTCTCTTGTTGCTCTGGTTTCTGCAAAGTCCTTGTGTACTTGCGTGTGGCTTGCTAAGATTTTATATTAATAGAGTGGTTTTCACTGTTTTAATTGTTGTTTTAGTCATGACAAACTATTTGTTAATGAGTTGGACGAACAGGCGGACGAACTGTGAAAATTCGACTTGGTACATTCTCAAATTTATGTCTATTGATGCTGTCCTGTTTTAATGGGATGACAGTAGGGTAAGTGTGAGGTTTGGTGCACCCTAGAACCGGTTTAAACCCCCAGTGGCCTACTTTGCCACTGACCGTTCTAAGGCGGTAGCCCTATTGTCAACCCTTTTGTGTTTGTGATGTCGTTTGCATTTATTATTGCTTTTGCCTTCTTGTTTGTCTGTTTGCGTGTTTGTTTCTGTGTTTTGTGGTTTACTGTCCTCCTTGAATGCTACTTTCCCTGTCCGATCTTTTTATATTTCTTTTGTTCGTTAAATTTAAACTGCACGTAATTGAATCCAAGGCTTTATTTTTAATACGGTAGCTCAATTAATAACATTACACATCTTCCCTAAGGTCAACTTTACAAAAATGTTAAACTAAAATATATGTACAAGTATAGAGCAACACAAAGGTATTACCAAAATTGCTCCTTTCATGCGTTTTATATATTGCATTGGCGTTTCCTGCGTAGTGTGGCGGCGGTAAAAAATCTATACATATATCTATCTATTGATACTTCAACACCCACTTTCGAAGATCATGTACATGTTTCCTGGGTAGAACAAGTACTAAGCAATGTGGATTAATTATCTTGGTTAAGGATAAATAACATGGCTATGGCAAGGATCGAACCCATGACTTTTCGATCTGAAGTTCAGCGCCCTACCGCTGAACCGCGCTCTCCACTCCCAGTGCTTGCAATCAAAACTGTTATTTATTCCGATCTGTGGAGATCGATGAACCCGATATTTACAGATATCGTTGGTACATTCTCAAATACTTTTGTTTTCTTATTTGAATTTCGAATAGGTGGTTCCACTATTCCAGACTTTAAAGGTTCTAAGTAGTGTTTAATCACACTTAGAATATGTTTCCTGTTTTCTAATTTAGTAGTTTGACCTTTACGTGTGATACACAGGCCTCTCATGAACACAAAAAAACGAATGTGCTACTTTTCTCTCGGTTTATTTCGTTGCTTCCAAGGGACCACCTTTTCCTACAGCGGCCTTTTTTGCCACTGACCGTTCCAATGCGGTATCCCTATTGTCAACCCTTTTGTGTTTGTGATGTCTTATTTGGCCTTTTATTCATCATTACATTTTTTCTTTGTTTCTGTTTCTGTGTGTTTGTGGTTGACTGTCGTCCTTGAATGTTGCTTTTCCTTTCGATTTTTATATTTTCAGTATTTATTCATAACCTCTGCTCCCAAATAAATTCCATTTTGTTGATTTCGCCCATTATTTTCTCGTTTAGGGAAAAGCGTTTTGTTACTAACTGGGACCATACGCCATGGCCATAAAATGGTGTGAAAATACCGCATTGAAGGTTCGATGTCCACCGTCATATGCATAAATGAGATATAGGGTCCTATAGAAACCAAAGCGTCCGAACGCAATGGCATCATAGGTCCGCACTGTACTGCAAACAAGGACTTGAAAATACAATGAAAGAGACAAAAAACAACAGAAAGGGTGGTGAAGACAGGTTTACCGACTTTGAACGGTCAGTAGGCAATAAGGCCTACTGGTTAGCTTGAATCGATTTTATATGCGCATAATCCTCGCTATCATCCTGTCTTCAGCGCCCAAACAGACAAGACAGTGTAAACAAAACTACATCCCATCAAAAGAAATTCTCTAACAATAAAGTCCACATCCAGAGAAACTAACTAAAGAAACACATACAAAAAAAAATAATAATAATATAAAATCTCAGGATGTATCCAGAATCGTACTGAACAACCATAGTAGTTGCAGCTAAAGAGAAAAATAATCTAGGGTACGACCAGAAATCTCGAGGGACGAAAGCTCATGCACCCACCTCCCTTAGTTGGGGTTTCAGTAGGTACCATATCATCTTCGGGATGGCTTAACTATCTGTACTATTAACAGTATTAACATTATTAATATTGAGTTATGCTCAACCGGGGACTATTGGGCGTGAACGGTAGCAAGCACTTTCACTACCGTTCATGAACTTGCTACCGTTCATGAACTGTCTCAATTAAACCGAGTTTGCAATAGGGTGTGTATTTAACATGATTTCCATATATCTACTCTCATAATTGTTTTATTAGCATATTTGGCTTTGAATCGTCAAGTTAATATCACTATTAGAGCGTAAATTTGTTGACCTAATATAACCCAAATATTTAAACCGATACTGCAATATTTGTTGTATTTATCGTGTTCGCCGATTTTCAAATGACTCATTGCATGCTCTTTTCAGTTAAATAGCAATGTAGATATGGTAGACTTAGGAGAGTGTTATTGTACTGTGCGTTTTTCGGGATGTTGCAATTAACAATACTTTAATTTTTCAGTGATTAATAACGTGCCGTTTTCTAAGCATCTATTTTGCAACGTATGCAGTGCAGCTTGTAGATTGCTTTCAAGTGTAAATAATGAATCATTGAAACAGCCAATATCCTTAAGTGCCTTGTATGTAACTCGTGCGTTCGTTGCGTCAAAAATATCGGGATTAATCTATTCCGGCGCTTCACTAGGGTTGATATTTGACAATTGTCGACATTATTACAACGAACACAATTAGCATGTCTTGATTTAAGTTTTTGAATGATCTAAGCTTTATTGTCAGATGCGCATTCTGTTTAACAGACGCGTTCATCTTTCGTGTGCAGAATATCGGGTAGTGATCACTAAGATTTACACATGGCAAGATGTGTAAATAA
The DNA here is from genome assembly GCA_037043455.1 of Cyrtodaria siliqua. Taxonomy (NCBI): domain Eukaryota; kingdom Metazoa; phylum Mollusca; class Bivalvia; order Adapedonta; family Hiatellidae; genus Cyrtodaria; species Cyrtodaria siliqua. The sequence goes on from JAWPHD010001325.1 coordinate 212,165, forward strand.
TGTGTTCATGAAACTTGGTATATATGTGATTGTTTTTTGTTTTCGAAAATGAACAAATGTGACCTTTAACATGATGATGATGATGATGAACTTTATTTCCTCCACTTGGGAGATTATCATACTACAATTATGGTGAGACATATCGAGTAATGACATTATGGCAAATATGTAATTTCAAAATAGCGTATAAAACGTGACAAAGGGAACAACTATTATATAAATACATATATAAACACCCATACTCGCACACAAACACACATATATACATGTACGCATACATACGCATACTCATTTATGCATCCATATACTAGCTTACGCGCTCACCCACGTAAAAGTGGGCCATATATCCAGTCGCTATAATGCGACTGTGCTAGTATCCATATTATACGTTGTATCTTCCCATTTTGACCGGCCTTAATCACGAAATCGAAAATTGAAGAAGGAAGGGCGCGGGGACGGTTTTTTTCCCACCATAAACGGTTCGGGCCATTACGGGTACGTTAGTCAAAGTGTTCTTTACATTAAGTAATTTTAATGCTACGTTTAAGGCAATCATATTACTGCAATAGCAATTTATTTTTAGAATAAAGATTTACAATCAAAAGCGTATTTAAAACATCGCTTTAAAAACGCATATTGGACGCTTCGACAGAGTGAAATACCTATATCCGCACCGAGAATTTTCAGAGTAAATCTGGTTTCGTCCATCAAACTTAACTCGTTAGTGAATACCGGGCCACAAATAAGTTTCAGGTCGTTAAGCAACGCGGCTCTCACATTTCTACTAGTCGTACATTTTGAAAGGACATGAGAGATTGTGTCTTGATGTACACCTGAACAGTTTATACATGTTTTATCTTCCAGAATGATTGATCTTGACCATAACAAGGCAACGAGATCTACGATATATAGAGGAGAATGGTTGCGCGACAACTCGTATATTATCGCGGGCCGTATTTCTGTATGTAAGATTTTGAAGTATGCGAAGTCTTTATCTGAGTTTAGTCTTTCGCGCCATAGATTCGTTTCTTTGGCGATAACGGCTGTATGCACTTTCTCCTTCCATACCTGTTTACTCGGCAGAGAATTTACATCTCGTAAAAAATCATTAATGATGCCTTGCAAATCATATGTATCTAGCAATTTGCATATATCGGGAATAAAACCTTGTTGGTTATCACTCGTATGTGTAAGATACATGAAATAACGTCTTAAAAATACCTTCTGACATATCGTTTCACTATTCAGTGTTAAAATCTTATGCAAAAATACAAGTTTTCTTTTATCTACCTCTGCGGATAGACGTATAAGACACAACATTGGTTCGCACATATCTGACCGAGTACGTGTATGAAATCCCTGAATCTTTTTCACAATAAAATGTTGTAACCTATTTAACATATCGACGTCTGATTTTGTCATATTATTCCATAATTCGCAGCCATAAAGTGCGGTTGGTATGATGATTTGCCTGTATAAATTTGCTGAAGTCAATTGGTTTAGGCCCAGAGGACGAACTCCAAGCCCTATCATAGCGAAAAACGAATTTCTGGCCTTTTGGCATCGCTCTGTTATTCTTTGTGCTAACTTATTATTTGAGTCTTGTCTTATTCCTAAATGAGTTATATTGGTTGCTTGTTCTATGGTCGCATTTCCAAATCTCATTTCTAGTGCATCGTCTGTCCTTTTAAGAGGGTATTTCATAACAAGTGATTTGTTTACGCTTATGGTAAACTTCCATTTCTGGGAATATATGTTAACAATGTCAAGCAAATGTTGCAGACCTACCGGGGTAAGTGCTATAAGACTTATATCATCTGCGAATGTTGGGGTCCCACTTTTAACTGATAACACCCTAGCGCTAAATTTGGAAGTTTCCAACGTTTGCAGTAATTCGTCTACGTAAACGAGATAGAGAAATGTAGAGAGGACCCCTCCCTGACGTACTCCACGTTGGATGTCAAATGGATCTGACGTCATTCCGTGTATACGTACCACACATTTAAGGTTAGTATACGCTTCCTTTAAGATGCGCCACAGCTTACCAGTAATTCCTAAGTCGCCAATTTTGGCTAGAAGCCCATCGTGCCACACCCAGTCATATGCCCCTTTTATATCGAGGAACGCTATGTAAACCTTACTTTTCTGTTCGAGTTGGTAAAACATAGTCTCTTGGAGATTAAAAGACGTAGTTATACAGCTTAAACCTTTTTGAAATCCTTGCTGTTGCAGGCATGGAAATCGAGTACATTTTGTCTTCAAGAAAGTATTGAACCTTTCTAGGAACAGTTTTTCGAACATTTTGTTAAAACATGATAAGAGCGCGACCGGTCTATAACTACTTGGGTCAGACTTATTCTTGCCTTTCCCTTTATATATCGGGACGAGAATACTGGTTTTCCATGGTATTGGGATGCATTCATACAACAGAATTCTGTTGAATAATATAGCTGTCGATGTATTTAGATGCGTTCCTCCATATATTACATGTTCATTTAATACATTATCTATTCCAGAATTTTTTCTTTTCATTAGTTGCTTAGTAATATTCGAAATATTGGCCTCAGTTACTTGAGATTCAATAATGTATCCGAATTCTCCCATTTGTTTTGTACTGTGTTGACGGAGCTTAGAATTAATATTTTGTGACAGCGGTCCTTCCTTGTTATCGACGAGCGTAAAAACATCTTTGAAGTATTGACCAAAACCGTTAGCTATATTTGCTTCGGTGTATGTATTACCATTCTCAATAATTTCTGAGCATATCTCGACAGGTTTACCTTTTTTTCCCCTTAAGAGTCTCCAAAACAGTCTGTAATCTAATTCGGCAACGCGTTCAAGTTCTTCGTATGAATGATTTAGGTATTTATTGGACGCAATTCGTTGCAGTCGCCGAAAAGTGTTCTTAGCACTTTTATACGTTTTATACGATTCATACTGGGGTCCTCTGGGCCTTCCATCTTCGATCCATTGTCGCCTATATCGTCGTGATTCATTGTGAGCTGTCTTAACCTCATACGTCCAATACGGTTTTGCGTATTTATTAAATTTACTTTTAGGTAGTACAGAGGATGCCGAATGGATGGCGTTTACGATAACGTCGTTCACTTCATCTGGAGTACGCATTTCGTTTTCTAAATAGTCAATGTCTATATTATTAGCTATCTGGTATTGATACGATTGTATATGCTCAGCAGTACATTTGTTCCACGCTACAGAACGTTTAAGAGATATATTATGTATACCAATTTCGTCTAAATCTATTTGTAAAAACAACGGTAGATGGTCCGATGTAAATATATGACGTTCTTCGATGATGGATGACTTTCGTATACGGTTTACCATTGATTTTTTCAATAAGTATATGATCTATCATCGCCTTAGTCGGCATGAAAGAGTACTTTGGGCCTGTTGTTATGTTCATCTCATTAACAGAGAGCAACCCATTTGCTGTTACAAAATTAGAAATAATCTTTGATTTCAATGTACAACCTGTGTCTGGTATGGTACCGCTACTGCCTAGTAATTGGCCATTGAAATCTCCTGCTATGATGACGTCACCTTGAGTTGAGTAAAACGACGACAGAGCTTGTAGATCACTAAAACAGTCTCTATAATGCTCTATGATGTTTTCTGATGGCATATATACGCTAAACATGTAAGTTGTCATCGAATGTTGGGTCCTAACCTCTATCCCGAGAATTCTATCATTTTGTATATTTTGTAGCATAGACACATTATTTCTAAAACATTTTCTATACAGTATGGCTGTACCCGCTTTCCCACATCTTGCCTTGCTATATGGGTCATCAGATTGATTCACTGTGGAATAAGCCAAAAAGTCTGGGTGGATACTATTTAGAAATGAAATTGAGTGCACGAACAATTTATGTTCGCTTATGAAAGCTATGTCAATATTGTGGTTATGCAATAAGTTGGACAGCGGGTACGCCGACGACATAATGCCTCTAACATTCCAACAAAGTATATTTAAAACCATATTAATAAGTTGAACAACGTATGCAGTTTACAATAATTGTGCAAGCTAGAAGGCCTCCGCTAACACTAATTGTCGATTTCTGACCACCCATCTCTGCCTCTGTCATTGTCCCACCCCATGTACCTGTCCGTGTCTCTCCGTTTGTATTGGTCGTCTCTGTAGTTGTCATAGTGATAATTTCTGTCATCTGTCTCGTAATTTATTTCTGTCCCATAACCGTTGTGGTCGTTTGTGTCAAAGTTCCGTGATCTACGTCTGTAGCGTTGTCTATTTGCCCGTCTGTTTTGAATGTCCTGTCTCCGTTCGCTAAGTTCTTTGTCCCACTCACTCTTATTCATCCATCTTCTAACCTCAATATCATTAGGCCAAAACTCGCTAGCTTCAACTTTTTCAGAATCACATTCTGCTATGTTTATTCTCACAGAGGAGCCATATTTCCCGTGATACATTCTAATGTTTGTAACATGTACATTTCTTTCTTCGACATAGTCGTAAATGTCTTTCTCAACTACACCTGAATCAATGTTTCCGACATGGTACGTTATGATCTTCTTCCGCTTCACAGCAATAAATCCGTCCCGTACCGACTGATTTTCCATTTGTCTATCTACATGCTCGGGTTCGTCTATGTGCAATGATTGAAAGGTTGATTCATTGTCTTGCTCGTTTCTGGTAGATTTCAGTCGGGATGGGGCGGAGTCATTACGTATGACTTCTGAAGATGTACGACTAGTACATGGTGTTTTAGTGTTAGTGGTTACATTTTCAGTAGTTGCACTTTTCCCCACTTTATGATCTACTACTGTTTTATTGGCAACTGTAACTGTATTTTGTGAGGGAGTAGTTTCGTGTCTTGCACCGTCGGTGTATAAGGGTTTTCGTGATGTAGCTGGCGTACTCGTTGTCATTATCACTGATTCCAACCTTGGATCACCGTATTGTGGGAAACCGGATACTTTTGGTTCAACAGTTTTGTGTGCACTTGCTTTTTTGGCTTTGTGTACCACGTCAGCATATGACATTGTATTAGGTATGCCATCTGTGCTGTGTAAGCGTAATCGTTCTGTGTCTTTTAAAATGTTTGCGTCCGTCATTAACTTTTTATTAACGGTGTCAACCGCCAACATAAGAGTTGACACGTCGCCTTGTATCTGGTCTAGTTTGGATAACGCGGATGCTTCTGGTAGTTTTGACAGCGTGCTATTTATAACCCCATGGACTATGCGTAGGGCACCTGAAATTTGTTTCATTTCGGAGAATATTTCGCGAATAAGCTGTGAGTCTTTATTCTGCTTTAATGTTATATTTGCTAATTCCGATTGAATTCCCGTTAAGGTAGCCGACATATCCGGAACCACGAACTTGTCGCGTAACGTGTTTTCTTCAGTTACCACTACTGAGTCGTTAATGGTTGTATTCGTAGCATACGTAAATACATCGTAAATATCCTTGGTTCTGTCGCCGTCTAAGAACATCTGTAACACGTAACAGTCGATCGCGCATTTCTCAATCTTTGTGGCATTTGGTGAATTTCGTCGATTCACTAATTTAGTATCTGGGCACCCTGGTAATTCCCTAGCCCTATCTGCCAGCCTAACTCTGTAATCGTTGACCCGATCATAATACCCGCCGCACATTATAAGCAGTTCGTGTATATATTGGTTCCTCGTTAACCCTTCTAATTGTAGGTCAATGTCCTGGTAAAACTGTTGTGGTCTAGGAGCTTGTGACGACATGACATCATAGATATGGGACATATCGTTTGAATCATAGCTGCTAGCTGAATAATCGGCATTTTCTTCCTTTATTTGTCTTAACTGTTCATTTACTCGCCGTCTTTGTTCGCTACTTACGCCTTCAGTTTCGCTTTTTCCATCCATTTGTAATTCTCACGTTTCTGCGCTATATATTTGTGTGCAAAATCCTCGAGCGCTTATAAATATATTTATTTATATAACTCGCAGGTACACTCCATCACGTACACAAAAGGAATATTTTGAATCAATTAGTGGCTTTATTTTGGCGTGTCCTATAACTGATTTGTTTGACCGTGTACTGTTAGAAAGCCGATTTGTCTAGTGAGCTAATCTGATCATGCGTGACCAAATCTTTGCCGAGGGGTCTGTTAACGGTATCACGTGACTGTTCGGTGTTCCCCCACCCACATGGAATCGCATGCACATAAATGTAGGGTTTTAAGGCAATATCCATTGGTGTCTATCAGGAGAGTCTTATACCGCTAGCTATATATACCTGTCCGTGATACATTAAACTTATGGCTTGTTCTCCAGATTGTCGTTGAGAGATTTATTTTAATAATTTTACCGGAGCAATATTGTTTATCATCTCCGCTTCCGTTGGGCCATTGCTAAAATACAGTAAATCAGCACTTTAAAAAAGTACTCAAATCAAAACATGGTCCTTAAATTTAATTTGAGGATTATATAGTAACACTGTCAGTGTTGTGATCACTTGTAAACTTTGTTTCACTAAGTCATAATACACATATATTGTTCTGCGGTGTGCATAACATCATTTTAAACCTATCTATTTTTCAAGATTGTCTTTGAATTTGTAAGTGATAAGTGTCCAATATTAAGACCGCTCTTATACGTTTAAAATAAGTATACAAGTCGAACAGGAAATGCAGCTTTCACAGAACATAGTAAACCCCCAAAACACGCAAAAAGACAACAGGAATGGCATTGATAATACGGAATAACGGCATATGACGTCATAAACACAAAAGGAGTTGACAATAGGGCTAAATATAAGTAAATCACATAAATGATCATTTATATATAAAATAAAACAGCCTAGAAAGCAAAACACTAAGTACTGAATGACTTAAGGGTACGACACATCAAGATCAAAGCCAGAAATCAAACGCTACCGTACTATAGATATTTAGGTGTGTTGTTAATACGCTTATTAAAACTGTTATTACCATGAAATAATCGTTATTATTTAAATTACAATAATAATAATGTGAAAGTCGAACAGGAAATGCAGCTTTCACAGAACACATCAAACCGAAAAACACGCAAAAAGTCAAATACGAATGGGAATGTTAAGACGAAATAAAGGCATATGACGTCACACAAACAAATAAGTGTTGACAATAGGGCAACTGCATTGAAACGTTCAGTGGGAAAAAAAGGCCGCTGGGGGTTTAAACCAGGTTCTAGGGTGCACCAAACCTCACACTTACCCTACTGCCAATAAAACGGGACAGTGTAAATAAAGAAATCCTCGTCAGTATTGATGTATGAATTAGGTGTACATTGTGTATGTTCACGTGAACGTTGTAGAGGTTAAATAATATGAATTGTACTACATATACAAACAAAAACATTGCAAATCCTACAAATGATTTTTGGAATATTAAAATGGTTATAGTCAGTGATGATTCCCTCTTTGATGGTCTTGTGGCTAATCTCATGCTAATTCCAATACTCGTCCGACTTTTTCACAACCAAAATATTGTCATTGAAACCTTGTCTCGTGGTTGTTCATTGTGCGATACGTGCTTCGACAAACTTGTGGTCCATCTGGTCTGCGTAAATGCGACTGAGATGAATAGAGATATGGTTATACATTGTCGCTTGCTTTTGAAGACAGGGTTACCGACTTGGAACGGTCAGTAGGCAATAAGGCCTACTGGTTAGCTTGAATCGATTTTATATGCGCACAATCCTCACTATTATCCTGTCTTCAGCGCCCAAATAGACAAGACAGTGTAAACAAAACTACATCCCATCAAAAGGAAATCTCTAACAATAAAGTCCACATCCAGAGAAACTAACTAAAGATATACATACAAAACAATAAACATCTCAGGATGTATCCAGAATCGTACTGAACAACCATAGTAGTTGCAGCTAAAGAGAAAACCAATCTAGGGTACGACCAGAAAACCCGAGGGACGAAAGCTCATGCACATTTAGTTGGATTGCTTACCTTATAATCGAGTGGTGTAAAACATATAAACAAAGTCATATACTCTTTAGGTGATAACTGATACCTTTGAAACTATTCTTGAATACTGCTTATGACACATTAAATACAGCAAATTGGATCCTTCAGAGGCTATTAACACGGACAATTAACGGACGTAGCAGACTCGGTTTATTGAGTGTTTTTTTCGTAAGAGATAATATAATAATATACTGAAAGGAAAAACAAATGCATAATCAAACAATTGCCTATACTACACTATTATACATACCTAATTCCACGTAATATTCCAGATAGATCTCAACATACTTTGTACAAAAAAGTGGCTACAACTAATTACAGAAAGGACTACTCTGTCATGTAGTAGACCTTTTAATCAAAGTGTACTTTATTACACGTAATAAATGTTGAAGTTTCACTTGAAAAAGTCGTCATTGCAGTATTGTGTTTGATGTTAAGAGATTTCAATGTTTAAAGCCTAAGTTTGCTCACCTGCTTGAGCCAAATGCGCAATCTGCCGATAATGAAACTCTAATGGGATAACCTTTGGTGTGTTCGATACTGTTTAAACCTTCCTTCGGAAAGGACAATTGCATATTAAACATATAATATCAAGTGGAAATACTCATTATGCGTTTCTTGTTCCTTTCAGTATATAAGATGTAAACCCTCACACACAAACTACATTCTACTTAAAGGCACGGTGATTGCGCTGGATGATCCCGAAGGATCAGTAAGTACTAACACTTCTGATTTGTAGAGCGGAGATAATTTTGACTTTGAATTAGATCTCAAGTTTAAAACATTGCTAAACTTACAATTTGTAAGTGTGGCTCAGTTTATGTTATGTAATCCTGATTGAACATGTGTTTAATCTAGCTTTGTAACACGGTGCTTCTACCATTAATAGTAACACGCCGTGAGCGTTTTTATAGAAAGTATGCAAATTCTGTATTACTCACTATGTTATTAACGGCAATATCAGTAGTTATGGGTCGTGTTTTCTCGTCTTAGTTAAGCACACAACTTTAAGAAACTGTTAAACTAGTGTATTGAATTTATTTTTATTTGTACATTTTACACATATCTAAAGCTGTATCTGTTGGAGAAGGAGTGTTGCTGGTTACATAATTTGTGACTTCCCACCAGTGTTGATGGTGGTAAATGTACCGGTATTGTATAACGGTAAATACGTATTTCTAATTATTATAAATAATATGAAAATTCAGATAACGAGTATGTAGTAATAATTAACTATGGGTTGCTTTAAAAAAACAAATGCACATACTACTGTATAAATTTGAAGACTTCTTGGTTCACTGTTCTGGAAATTAGAAAGTAAAACATACTGGTCTGAATACGCAACCGCTGACGGGTTGATTTATTGTAAAACAGCATGCATATAATAATATAATTAGGTACATAGAGATTATTTAACTGCTGGGATCTATTATATGGAAATTTTCACGAGATGGTAGACGTGTTATTCTTTTCACGAATGAGCGTATGCGAATGAGTGAACAAAAAAAAACTACCATCGAGTGAAGGATTTCCCTATAATCGAACCAAGCAGTTAAATAACCTGTTTATTACATTCTAAATCAGTTTATGTATAATTTTAACTTAAATTATTCGCATTATTGAACGTTATCGACGGATGACGTAGACGTCAGAAACACTGTATTGTCGTCATAACTAAACGTCACAGTTAGTATTTTTTTGTGTTCGGAGTTAATAATATTTAGTGATTATAAATATTCATTCACTGAGAAATCACAATCTTTCACCCTCAAAAATGTAATAAAATTAATAACGTATTTTCTTAAATTGGTAAAAGTTGTTTGTTTGAACATAATTGGAATGAATTATTCGACATCAACATGAGACTTATTTCACTGACAGATACTCGTAACCGAATGGTAATAAACACATTGGAATGTATGTTACACACGTGAAACAATTGTTTGGACCTGGAAAACGCTAAACGCCCTTATCTACTCTCATTTTGAACAATAACAACACATGATGTCAACGTCCGATAACTACACCGGGCCACCACCCCTTGACTGGAAGGTATGTTTGCTTATTGTATTAGTGAAATATAAGTACTAGTCTTATATTTCTGGTTTACAGTTAGTTAATACTATTCTAGGATGTAGTGTATGTTTGTGACGTAATATGCTTTACGTTTGTCAATATAGGAATTGTAGTTAGTTGCATGTTGCTTGCAGGACCGTTTTGATTGATGGATTAATAAACAAGGTCAAACCAATACAGTTTGTTATCAATTATATCGATATGTATTTATGTGAAATATTTGTTTCTTGTTTATTTTCGTTCTTGTAGAGGACTTTCTGTAAGTACATGGTGCACGTAGAACGGTCTTTATTGGTGTAATTAATGGCATTTCCTACAATTGTTTATGCGCATCATTTTCTGTCAAATACATAAGCAAAATAGTTTTTTCGAATGTTTATGTTTAGTTTCATTAGTTCTTATAGTTGAAAACCTTGTTAACCGTTTAGGAATTGAAGACATTTTGTCGAGACACTGAAATTAAGTTGATTAATTGTTAAAGATCACGGAGAGATATATTGTGTTTAACCGCTATAGCTTTCATAACGCATTACTCTGAAACGTAAGAATTAGTTTCCAACATTAAATATTACCGACTTGATGACTGTGTACTATTTTACCCATGTAGAATCCATTTTAATAACAAAGGTATGTATAAGTTACCAGTTAAAGAGAAAGCATGAGCTCTATGATCTCCAATTTGTAGAAAATTTACGGTTATTATTTGTTTTCTCTTGAAAATATGCATAGATACATATGTTGTTTTTTTGATATCTTAAATAACTCGATCTATCATTGTTTTCTCGAAATGTTTCTTTTTTACTCCCAAATATATATAGGTTGAATAAATCCTACGTAATCTGATACGATTTCTGTTATTTCAGTTTCTTGACTTTTGGAAAAGTAAGGTTGTACTGAAATTATACGTGAAGTTTAAAAAAAAAAAAGGTAAATGGGTCATGTATTTGTGTTAGGATATCTCAAAACTCATGTCCGCCACATATTATTCATTAAAGTGAAATATGTTTTTAAAAAAGTTTAGGCTATTTACCAAATTCAATAAAACATATATTCACAGGAATACATGTAGGAGAAAGATTTATAGGATCAACTGTTTGATTAACTGACACAAGACATACGTGTCCTTTTTTAAAAGGTATTTCATAATACTCACTTTCCTAGAACTCTGACTGATAACGTTTTGTCGGTAACACATTTGTAATTGTAAGTGTTCATAGTTGATTGAATAGTCATCATTTGATTACACTCTTTCATTAAAATGTACTTTTGTTTGTTTTTATGTTGCAGCCATATGACACGGCAGCAGCGGTTATTTCCTTTCTGCTTTGTATTCTGATCGTCTGTTGTAATGGAATTGTACTCAAGGTACTTTTACAGAAGCAACACCGAAAAGGTCGTTTACACTTCTTCATCATGAATCTGGCAATAGCAGGTACCTGTACAATTACACTTTTAAAGTATTTTTATCGCATTTTAGGGTATACATGATTTTGTCCCGGGTAGAGACAGTGATGTATACCTCCCGTCATCCATAATAATACGTTTATTAAAGTATGTCACTTCGTTACACAAAGTACTCATAGTAGAATATTTCATATTCAGTAACATAACGAACGGTCAAAGCCTGGCTATGTGTAATAAAAATCATAGTTTTGCTACCCTACAATGTATTATTTCGTCAATGTGATCACTATCTACCCGGCATCAAAACTTATATGAAAACTAATTTGACAACTCCTGTCTCGGTTCTGAAACTAGTTTTGCATAGGTGATGCCATGTATGCGAATATCACCTCAGTTACCTGGCAGGGGATGTTGAACTACCATCGCATTCAAGCATGTCAGGTATCCACAAGTTATTACGCATAGCTGGTGAGTTGCATCATAGCTGGAAAGTTGCATATAGCTGGGAGTTGCATATAGCTAGTAATATAGTTACATATAGCTGGTGAGTTACATATAGCTGGTGAGTTACATATAGCTGGTGAATTACATACAGCTGGTGAGCAGTATATAGCTGGTGAGTTACATACAGCTGGTGAGGTACATATAGATGGTGAGTTACATATAAATGGCGAGTTACATACAGCTGGTGAGGTACATATAGGTGGTGAGTTACATATAGCTGGTGAGTTACATATAGATGGTGAGTTACAAATAGCTGGTGAGTTACATAAAGCTGGTGAGTTACATATAGCTAAAGAAGAAAATATAAAAGTCGAACAGGACGTGTAGCATTCAAGGACCACAGTCAACCAAAGTCGCGCATTGAAAACAACTACCATTAAGCCAGTAAGCCGATTACGTCGACGAAAGTGTGTTTTTTCTCTGCATGACTGTATTGTATTATGTCATTCAATAATAATAATATGTGTTTCTCTGTCATGAATAACATTTAATTTCATGTCAAAGTGATCAAACTTTTATATTTTTATTTACGTTTCACAGTCTTTTGTGAAGTTTCCTCATTACAATGTGATATACCGTTCGTTATTCAATGCAAACTGAACCCTTTCACAGGAATGTGATGGATTACATTATGCCAATATCATATGTAGTAATACTGACGAGGAATTTTCATATGCAGTTAAATGTGTCTGTTTTCCTGTTTAAATGTGGGTTTTTTAATTAGTGCACGTTACATATGTATTACTTATTTACAGAGTAACTACGTGCAATACAAAGTAATCGCAAACAAAGATCGTGAAACGCAATCAATTATTTCTTAATATCATACATACATACATACCGTATGTATGATACCTTAAAAACAATAGTAATAACGAATAGTTTTCAGTATCGAAAGCCTAGCGTACAGCGTGTCGTGTTCCTCAATGATAGAAATATGTGACCAAGTTTCCACAACGATAACAGTTAGATAAAATATAACCTCTGCTCCCAACTAAATTCCATTTTGTGTATATCACCCATTTTCTTTTTCATGTATGTGTAGGTCAAAGCATTTTCTTAGAAACTGGGATCATACACCGCTGGCCATTGAATGGTGTAAAAATACCACAATGAGGGTTGTTCCATGTTCACCGTCATATGCATACCATCTCCGAGAAAACTAAAATGTTCGCACTATTGACATGTTAATTATTGAGTTCTTCTCTGCCCTGTGAACGGTAGCAAGCATTTTTCACAATCGCTCATGACCAGTAAACCCAGATAGCAGAGTTTGTATATTTGCAAATGTCACCTTTCATATTATTTTGAAACTTCATTGTGCACTCGGTATACTAATACGTTTGGATCTGCGTCTGCTAGTGAACCCATCTCAGTTTATGTTTAAATCATTTAACTAAAATTATTTATGACCTTTTGTATGCATTGATTAAAACAGATAATTCAAGTCAACCACCACAACAACCTTTAACATGGCATCTTTATAAAACAAAGTGTTTTTGTGTTATTATTAATTTTTTTTGTTGTTGTTGTTGTTTTGTGTGTTTTCTAATCTATATCAATCCCGTCACTGCTATGTTAACGGGTCAATTATTATCTACAAAACTGTTTGATACCAACAAAATAGCAGTCAAGTCTGTGCTCGATAGTTTGGGTGTAAGGATGTGGTATGTTTATAAAAATCAACGTAATGTGTTATGAAAACATCTGCATTATTCATATAGCGTACATACGTTCGTATGAAAAGTTCGTATTATTCATTAAGGGTTATACACAAGAAGCGCGTTATATCGAGGTCAAGCTTTAAGTCAAGCACGTTATAAACGTTCGTTCAAATGACGTTAGATCACTTAACGGTAATTCAGGAAAATATTAGTTTAATGTCGTAATTGTGTTAATATCGAACGCGATCAATTTTGATAGTTGTTACTTAGCTGCATATTGTTGTGTAGACGTCATCAATGTTCAGGTTAGATGACATCAAATTTAACATTATCACTTCCACTGTATGTGTTCCACACGTTTCGTATCGAATCAAACATTGTTACAAGGGTGTTACATATTATGGACGGAATTTCTGTATTAACATAAGACTAACAACTGTATAATCAACTCCTATTACATTTAATAGGTAATTTTAAACAGGTTATCGTATTGTTTCAGTAAAACATGTTTTCTTGTCGAAATATCCTTTATAAAATCCTGCTTATTTAAGCTTTCCCATCGCTTAATGGAATTAAGGTGGTGACCACGTAATGCCAACACCGTATGCCTTTAAGACGTTACAGAAAACGTCAACGTAAGGTACATAGTTTATTTACTGTGCTATGTTAATGAACTTAAGCATGCTAAGCGTAAGGTTTACGGGGAAAATAGATCCAGCTCAAACTTTATTTTCCAGAAAACATAATGTGACATTGTTCTAATGCCAACACTAAATAACAGACGTAAGTGTTCATATTACTGCCAACACTAAATAACAGACGTTCGTGTTTCTATTACTGCCAACACTAAATAACAGACGTTCGTGTTCCTATTACAACACTAAATAACAGACGTTCGTGTTCCTATAACTGCCTTACCCGTGCACGTTATTTCTTTAGCAATGATGTTAAATGTCATGGACTACATTTCTGTAAAATAAGACTATTAACTATATAATCAACTCTATCCCCGGTATGCCTTTAAGATGTTGCGCAAGTTTCAAAGACACATTGTATTCGTTCATTTGTCTTTTTTGGTTCTTTTCCAGTTTTATAAAGTAGCAGTATGTATTATTGTGTTTAATATGCAACCGTCAACCTACATGTTTATGTTAGAACAGCTGCCTTGCGTTTTGCAGAGCACGTCAAAATAAGGTTATCTCTCTGTGATATTTTAATACACCTTAACATAGGATTGATTAGGAAAATCGACCCAGATCGAACAGGATAAAGCGATCATTATTCTCAAATATTAATACTGAACAACAAATGTTCGGGTTCATATTACTGCACTGCGCGTGTACGTTGCCTATTTTTAGCTCTACTGGCCGAAGGCCAGCAGAGCTTATGGGATGGCGAGTTGTCCGTTGTCCGTCCGTCCGTCGTCCGTCGTCCGTCGTTAACTTTTGTCTCGTTAATACGATAGGGACTTTATTTTTCATCCGATCTTTACCAAACTTTAAGAGGTTGTTAATATTAATGAAAGCTCGGACAAGTTCGAAAACCAGCCAGTTCGGACCAGTAACAGCGGAGTTATGGCCCTTGATTTAGTTCAAAATGCTATATTTTGCCTCGTTAAGACGATAGGGCCTTCATTTTTCATCTGATCTCTACTAAACTTTACTACATTGGTAATGTCGTTGAAAGCTCGAACAAGTTCGAAAACCAGCCATATCGGACCAGTAACAGCGGAGTTATGGCCCTTGATTTAGTTTAAAATGCTATATTTTGCCTCGTTAAGACGATAGGGGCTTCATTGTTCATCTGATCTTTACCAAACTTTATCAGATTATTAATATCAATGAAGGCTCGGACAAGTTCGAAAACCATTTATATTGGACCAGTGACAGCGGAGTTATGGCCCTTGATTTAGTTAAAATGCTATATTTTTCCTCGTTAAGACGATAGGGGCTTCATTATTCATCCGATCTTTACCAAACTTTATCAGATTGTTAATATCAATGAAAGCTCTATGTTGGACCAATCGGACCAGTAACAGAGGAGTTATGGCTCTTGATTTAGTTAAAAATAATAAAATTTTGCCTCGTTAATACGGCAGGGCCTTCATTTTTCATCGAATCTTTACCAAACTTTACCAGATTCTTTAGTTATGGCGCTTGATTTAGTCAAAAGCTGTTTTTTGCCCGAAACTTTCAAAAAAATGTAAATGTCAGTCACTTGCTTTATTGATGTTATAAGAGCCATGCTAGCCAGTAGAGCGTCCACAGGCCCTCTTGGGCCTCTTGTTAACAATAAATGGCGTTCGTGTGTTTTCAAAAGCTCATTTACTTACAATTATGCGTGGGTTCCACTAACTGACATGGTCACGTTATAATCTCGAAATATTTAACTCAAGCAGTTTCTAATTATTTAGTTATGTAACGTTTTAGAAATTTGCGTTTCTTTTTCGGTTCAGTATATTACCCTATTATCGAGTTAGGTTTTGATGTTGATACTTTAGGCTACTAATTTGTTTTCAGACTAATAACTAGTCTAACGCACTTCATGTATGTCCTGCATTCTGACTGGCGGGTGTCATAAAATAAGTTAGGCTTATAAACATCTATATACCGTCGCAAATTTAACGCGGTTCTAATAAAACATTCTGACTTGCAAATAATATAACGACACGTTTCATTGACGACGTCATAGTAACGTGAAACCAAACAGATGTCAAATGCATAAAGATGGCTGCACTCATAGAATGACGTTCGGCCGTTGATGCTGACAGTTTTAACAGCTTTAAATGCTTTCCCTGGTTAAAGTGTGTTAGCATAGGTTTGAGTAGTTTATACTTTTTACCGCGTCACCGTTGCAACTTGTTCGTCCTTTTAACGGTCGATATAGGGTCTAATAAATAAAAATACAAATGTTCTAACCCTATAATAACATTGGTATAATGACTATTGATGCACAATATAGAAATTAATGGGTTTGTTTAGGACCTCGACGACTATGAATTGCTTCTTTGCATTGTATGGAAACTTACAAATGTGATAATAACTTATTTTTCAGACATGCTCGTTGGAGTCATAAACGTGTTTGGCGATGGTTTACAAAGCTCGATGGAAGGTGCGTGGTATGGTGGAGATGTATTTTGTAGAATCTGGAGATATCTTAAGGTTGTATTGATTATGGCGTCTAATAGCCTGCTAATTGGTCTGAGTGTCGATAGATTTCTGGCAGTAGCATTTCCGATGATGTTTATGAAAAAAGGTGAGACAATAGCTGAACAAGCTATAACTATAATTGTAAATGCATTACGAATGTCAGTATATGATATCACAATGATATTTATAGTGGAATAATATGCAAACAGCTGTGTTTACTGTTATTACACTGTCCCATTTATTGGGATGACAATTGGGACAGAGTGAGGATTGGTGCACTCTAGAGCCTGGTTTAAACCCTCAGCGGCTTTGATCCAAGGCGGTAGCTCTATTGTCAACCCTTGATTGTTTGTGATGTCTTCTCTTGCCTTTTATTCATCTTATCCAAAGGTCCACTCTCATACTCCTTTATCTCTAGTTATTCTTTGTTTCTATGTGTGTTTGTGGTTGACTGTCGTCCTTGAATGCTACGTGTCCTGTTTGACTTTTATATCTACTTGTACTATCTAAATAAATCAAAATGAATTGTATTTTAAATGCATCAGGTTATATACATATCCTGGTAAATACCTAAATACCCTGGTAACGGTTTGAGATACGTGAAATGCAATTAGCAATACCGTAAAAAATGGTTTAAACACCCTGCGGACATTTTGACATTAACCGTCGCAAGTCGAAACCCATATTGTCAACCCGTTTATGTATGCGGCGTCTCAAACATTGCTTTTACTATCGTCGTAACTGTTGTTTGTTTTAATGCTTATTTTTGGTTAACTCTATTCTATGAATTATAAATTTCCCGTTTGAATTTTATATCTACTATTTAAACAAAGTTCGCCTGTCAGGTGTTCCCTATTCCTCATATACGTATCCTAGTTATGACCTATCTTTAGTCTAAGGTAATATTTCAGTTGTTGTTGCTGTTGTTGTTGTTGTTGTTTTTCATCCAATTTGTAATGTAAAAATACTAGCCAGTTGAATCGTTTGAATTACATTTATAGGGAAAAACATTGACCCGAACATATTTCATTGATCACTTTAACAAATGCAATAAGTCATGTATTGTCTAACTCAAGGGACAAAACTGAACAAGGGACTGGTGTTTGGCTCTTGGATTACTAGTGTAACGACGGGTGTGTTCTTCCTAATTTATGCCAAAGGTGTTAATGGGACTGTGCAAAATGGAGGACGCTGCGACTTGGAATTCCCAGCTGCATGGTGGAAGGTATATAAATGACAATTTTCAATTTGGTTTTATAATTATTCGAAGAGGAATGTATGATATCATGAAGCTCAGTAGAGCCTGATATTTTCACTAATTGCTTTCCCATAGTCAACAATACAAGCTTTTCCGATGGTAAAAAATCAAACAGAACATAAAAATTCAAAAAGGTTGTGTTTTATTTTCAAGATAAATCCAGAAGTCCAATGTGCTAAAAGTTAAAATCCAGCATGTTTCCCCTAAATATCTTTCCATGCGAGCCGCCACATGTGTTTACATGCATAACTGCAGTAACGATTTACCTGTTTTTGCGTGGGGGTTAATTTCACAATTTTATGTTTGAAAGATACTTTTGGTAAAGATAAAGGCTCTCATTTTATTAAGGTGTCTTTCAAACTTATCTATTAATTCAATAACAATTCTAAAATATATATTTTGAAGCATTTATGTGGCATGTTTTGATATGTGTGGCCTATCATTTCTGGCTCAGATCACTCATGGAATGGGGCGTGGCTCAGCCCATGCTATATTTAGAATACCGCAACCAATAATATTGTTTAAAACACCAGGCGTGGGTGTGGTGCAAAAGAGTATACACTTTGTTATCTATGCACGTATGTTTGTTTTTGTATATGTATTTAGTCAACGTTTTACAATGTCCTGTCACATTATTGTTTACAGGGTATACGTATTATAAAATAAACGTGTTACTTTCGTATGTTAATGTGGTTATTAAGATTTTGTTTAGATGAATAAGCATGCCTGACAACGGTGATAACGGTCTGTTATCATTGATAGATGTTGTTACTTTAACCGTATTTAACGATGATAACGGTCTGTTATCATTGATAGATGTTGATACTTTAACCGTATTTAACGGTGATAACGGTCTGTTATCATTGATAGATGTTGATACTTTAACCGTACATAATACGATGCTTACACATGTATTCAAATAGCAACGTCATACTATATACTAATATTAGGTTGACTTTTCAGCCGTATTTCATCACCTTGCTCGCAATGGTGTATGTTATACCACTGTCAGTGATAACCGTATGTTACATTGGGATATGCATTGTAATATGGCAGAAGTGGAGAGACAGTGTACAGCTCTCTGCATCACATGGTAAGGATTTGTTATCGTCTTTTAAAAATAAGTATAAAAGTCGAACAGGAAATGCAGCTTTTACGGAACACATTAAACCCAAAAACACACAAAACGACAAACAAATTATATTACTGAATAAAGATGGTTGATAGTCAGCATTCAGTTTACCTGATACGGTCTAGTATGGTAAACGCTGAGTAGACCTAAACCTGCGTACACCTAAATACAGTACACCACCTGATACATGTTGTATAGTTGATAGCATTCAGTTTACCTGATACGGTCTAGTATGGTAAACGCTGAGTAGACCTAAACCTGAGTACACCTAAATACAGTACACCACCTGATACATGTTGTATAGTTGATAGTTAGCATTCAGTTAACCTGATACGGTCTAGTATGGTAAACGCTGAGTAGACCTAAACCTGAGCACACCTAAACACAGTACACCACCTGATACATGTTGTATAGTTGAGTTGCGTTCGATACGTATTGATTATTGTTGAGGGATAGGGAAATAACTAATATACTTAATAGCTGTTATTTAAGGATATCCAAAAAATTGCACGAGGAAATTGTGTTCTTCAAATCATGTCAGATGATGTTCACTAAAACATGTACTTGTAGTAAACATATTAAAACAAAGTAACTTTATCTTTCCCCATGTGTAAGAGCAGGCTTTCAATCACAAATGTAAAACGCAAATATCCTTACCCGTTATGCAAGAAGTATTGACACTCTTTGTTACAAAGTTTAGCCCTATACTTTATACATTGCAGACAAAGAACATCGGAATGCGGGATTGCTGCCGAAAGCAAAAGTGAAAAGCATCAAGATTACTTTGGCAATATGTCTAAGTATGTTCATATACAAACTCAGTCTGGGTTGCTAAAGGTTGAGTAGATGGGTAAGGCTAGGTTTTCTAGCTGTAACTGTTCTGCCCGTAATTGCAGGCCGCTGGAATTTTACCAACTTCTGGTCCGTACATAGGCACAGGCGTCCCGAGCGTTTAAGTTTGCTGGGTGCACACACGGCGGAGCGACGACGGTTACATTCAGTACATGTTCTGTACAACAATTACTTTAAAAATGCAAATTACGTTGACAATCAGTCTGAATAATAATGATTAAATTATTATATAGAGATATCGGTGGTACATTCACACATAATGTGTTTTCTCACGTTAATTTCGATTAGGTGGTACATGTACCTCCAGACTTTAAATGCTCTGAGTATTGTTTATTACACGTGGGAAATGTTGTCTGCGTTATTTTGACTGTTGTCTGTGATACGCAGTCTTCATAACCTCGAGCTCTGCACTCAACTAAATTCCATTTTGCTCATTGTTTTCTCATTTAGGGCAAAGAATTTTGTTAGAAATTGGAACCATGCGCAGCTAGCCATGGAATAGTATGAAATTACTACCTTGAATGTTGCATGTATAACGTCATCTGCAAACCATTTTCGGGATGGCTCAAGATGACTTTAGTAATATTCTCTTTTTATATTTATGGTGTTCGGCGATTTCCACTTTTCTCCTTTCATACTCTATTTGCATGTTTTAGAAAACCAGAATTACTATAATATGAAACTACGTCTGGCTCGTTGGTACACGGAAGAAAAGTAATCTATCAATAGTTTACTCCAACTTGCGATCAGTTATTTGTAAACGGTTGATCTCAATATATATGATCCGGTTCAGTTATACTGAGGAATGTGTATTTTGGGAATAATTGATCGTATTATTACTTTCGTAATATCGATTTACTGAATTAACTGAACATCAGTTGTTTCTGGACGATACGTGAAATACTATGGCTAGGGCAATAACAATGTATAGCTTGTGTGGAATCTACAGTATTAGTGACATAGCATGGCGAGGATTTCTGTATTTACCATGTATCGTTTTAATGAGTAAGAGTGGGGTTTGGTGCATCCTAGAACCAGGTTTAAACCTCTAGCGACCGTTTATCCCCAACTGACGGTTCTAAGGCGTATCAACAAGTATATGTCATTATCCTTGTATTTTGTTCATTCTTGTAACTGTTGTTTGTTAATTTGCTTTCCTTTAGCTGTGGTGTTGTTTTAAATATAGCACATGTACACCACTCCGGACAAATCCTGTCTTAGAACAATGCATTTTTTCTTTGTTTGTTTTGACTATTACTACTTATATAACCCTTTTCTATTTTCAGCTTTTTTCCTTTGCTGGACTCCATACTTTTGCTTTGCTCTCCTTGATCTGTTCGGCGTGAAGAGTATTGAGCAACGCCTATATATGGTGCTGCAAATGCTGTATCCCTTAAACAGTGCCTGTAATCCAATCATCTTCATTTTATTCAATCTTGAGATGTTCGTTCAACGAACTTCAAGATCGCACAGCTTAACTACGGAGGAAGGAGGTACTCAACTTACGACGGCGTAAATGCTATATCGCGGATTAAAAAAAGCTGTCTGTTTTGTTTGTCAGTGTTTCTCTGGAGGATTTTAGCAGTATGACACGTTCAAAATATTTGACTAGAGAAAATGTCGAATATTGGCACTGTTCATAGTGAAAATAATCACCTTGCAAGGTAGTGCACACAGTCTGTAGTATTTATTTTATACTTAGAATGAAACTTTGGATTATAGCAGTGAAATAAAAATGATATTTTATACGTGTGAAATATAGTTTTAGTGTTTCGTTGCAGCTTCAGAAAACTACTTTCTTTTAAAATATTGTTAAGTAAATGTCCAATATTGGCACTGGTCATAGTGAAAATAACCACCTTGCAAGGTAGTGAACACAGTCTGTAGTATTTATTTTATAGTTAGAATGAAATTTTGGAATATAGCAGTGAAATAAAAATGATATTTCATACGTGTGAAATATAGTTTTAGTGTTTCGTTGCAGCTTCAGAAACTACTTTCTTTTAAAATATTGTTAAGTAAATGTCGAATATGGGCTGGCGTGGCGCAGTCGGTAGCGCGGCGGATTTGTAACCGGAGGCCCCGGGTTCAATCCTCCGTGGTGCCACTGAGTTCCGTCGGTGTGTTCTTGGGCAAGACACATTACCTTAGCCTCGTCCGTCGGATGGGGACGTAAACCGGGCGGTCCCGTGTATCGGTCTATCCTCCGAGCACGTTAAAGAACCATAGGAATCTATTCGATAATAAGCAGTCAGGGGTGTCACGCATACACGTTATTTTCGTAATAACTTAAATGCGTTATTTTCGCAAAGAAACAACTGTTGTCTCCCTTTGATCATAATTTGAAAATAACGGGAATACGTTATTTTGGTTTTCTTATGGTTTGCTATACATTTTGAAAGGGGTGTAGCTCTTTTAACAGCGATTGACTTAATCAAATTTCCTTACTCGCTTATTCCCCTTAATTTGAATTCAATAATAATTTGCATGCAATTTGAAATGTGTGACGGGGGTTGGTATGAAATTTAATTGTCTCGTGGTAGCGAAATACACAGTTTGTACATTAGCCACGTTTCTTTTTTCTCTCCCTTGTGATTTTCGTTTTCTACAGTTTATATGCGTATTATACATGTTATTCTTAAATGCAAACGACATCACAAATACTCTTTGATTTTATATACGTTAATTTGTATAAACCTAAAATGTGGTTTTATTATGACAGTTTTAAAATAACTTGCATCATAAATCACAATATTATGAGATTAAACACATGTCCTCTATCTGTCTATTTTACTTTTTTTTAAGAAACGCAAACAGAAGTTAGTATGATAACATCGTGGGAATTATCCTGATTATTCGAGACGACATCTATCGTCTCTGATTTTACTGTGTAAGACACTATACCGATTTGCAAACTGTTCCTAAACCTAACATGAATAAGGCATGAAACAGCTGATGAGTGTAATTAAGTATTACTAAGTTTTATCCTGTTTATCAGTTTATACTTATTTTACCATGATTATACTTACACTTAGGGTATTACAGTGTTCTTTCGAAATAACACAAACACGCTATTTTCCGGTAATCTATTATTAGGTTATGACAGCGTTCTTTCAAAATAACGCAAACAATTATTTTCCGATAGTAATATATTCTTAAACGAAACGGCTGTGAAGAATGCATAAGTTTTCATTTCCTCTTTTCTAACCACGATGGGCAGTGAATATGATTCGTTTATCTAACATGTATAACGTGTTAGGGTTATTATACATGTTATACTGTTCTTTCAAAATAACACAAACACGTTATTTTCGGATATACAGTATATTCTTTCAAAATAATGCAAAGCAGTTATGTTCGGACAGTAATATATTATTAAACGAAGAAGCTGTGACGAACATGAAATAACGTGTTTAGCTTATTACAGTGTTCTTTTAAATGAACACAAACACGTTGTCATGGTTACTTACGCATAATAAACTATTATTGAACATGTGTTAAATATGATCCATAGCAAAATCTTTGAAATAACGTGATTAAGTTATGACAGTGTTCTTTCAAAATAACGCAAACAAGTTATTTTCCGGTAATCTGTTATTAAATAGGTTTTCATAGTCGGCCCGGCAGTTATTTTCGCAGAGTAATATATTCTTAAAAGAACAACAGGCTGTGACGAATTCACTTTTTTTTTACCACGATGTTTTGTTGAAATAACTTGTTTAGTTTATTACTGCGTTCAAAATAATACTGCGTTCAAAATAACGCAAACAAGTTATTTTCGGATAGTAAAACATTCGTTGACGGGCATTTGTTGATTTACATATATACATAGAAACTTGGTAACCATGGTTATTTACGCATATTATACTATTATTAAACATGTGTTAAATATGATTCATATCAAAATCTTTCAAAATAACGCAAATATGTTATTTTCCGGTAATCTGTTATTAAATAGGTTTTCATAGTCGGCCCGGCAGCTATTTTCGCATAGAAATATATTCTTAAAAGAACAACAGGCTGTGACGAATTCACATTTTTTTCACCACGATGTTTTGTTGAAATAACTTGTTTAGTTTATTACTGCGTTCAAAATAACGCAAACAAGTTATTTTCGGATAGTAAAACATTCTTTGACGGGCATTTGTTGATATACATATATACATAGAAACTTGGTAACCATGGTTATTTACGCATATTATACTATTATTAAGCATGTTTTAAATATAATTCATATCAAAATCTTTGAAATAACGTGTTTATGTTATTACAGTGTTCTTTCAAAATAACGCAAACAAGTTATTTTCCGGTAATCTGTTATTAAATAGGTTTTCATAGTCGGCCCGGCAGTTATTTTCGCATAATAATATATTCTTAAAAGAACAACAGGCTGTGACGAAATCACTTTTTTTAACACGATGTTTTGTTGAAATAACTTGTTTAGTTTTTACTGCGTTCAAAATAACGCTAACAAGTTATTTTCGGATAGTAAAACATTCTTTGACGGGCATTTGTTGATTTACATATATACATAGAAACTTGGTAACCATGGTTATTTACGCATATTATACTATTTTTAAACATGTGTTAAATATGATTCATATCAAAATCTTTGAAATAAGGTATTAAGGTGTTCTTTCAAAAAACGCAAACAAGTTATTTTCCGGTAATCTGTTATTAAAGAGGTTTTCATAGTCTGCCCGGCAGTTATTTTCGCATAGTAATATATTCTTAAAAGAACAACAGGCTGTTACGAATTCACTTTTTTTTACCAGGATGTTTTGTTGAAATAACTTGTTTAGTTTATTACTGCGTTCAAAATAACGCAAACAAGTTATTTTCGGATAGTAAAACATTCTTTGACGGGCATTTGTTGATTTACATAGATACATAGAAACTTGGTAACCATGGTTATTTACGCATATTATACTATTATTAAACATGTGTTAAATATGATTCATATCAAGATCTTTGAAATAACGTGTTTAGGTTATTACAGTGTTCTTTTAAAATAACGCAAACAAGTTATTTTCCGGTAATCTGTTATTAAATAGGTTTTTATAGTCGGCCCACCAGTTATTTTTGCATAGAAATATATTCTTAAAAGAACAACAGGCTGTGACTAATTCACTTTTTTTTTACCACGATGTTTTGTTGAAATAACTTGTTTAGTTTATTACTGCGTTCAAAATAACTCAAACAAGTTATTTTCGGACAGTAAAACATTCTTTGAAGGCCATTTGTTGATTTACATATATACATAGAAATTTGGTAACCATGGTTATATACGCATATAATACTATTATTAAGCATGTGTTAAATATGATTCATATCAAAATCTTTGAAATAACGTGTTTATGTTATTACAGTGTTCTTTTTAAAATAACGAAAACAAGTTATTTTCCGGTAATCTGTTATTAAAGAGGTTTTCATAGTCGGCCCGGCAGTTATTTTCGCATAGTAATATATTCTTTAAAGAACGACAGGCTGTGACGA
Organism: Cyrtodaria siliqua; assembly: GCA_037043455.1. Taxonomy (NCBI): domain Eukaryota; kingdom Metazoa; phylum Mollusca; class Bivalvia; order Adapedonta; family Hiatellidae; genus Cyrtodaria; species Cyrtodaria siliqua. The sequence goes on from JAWPHD010001325.1 coordinate 237,678, forward strand.
ATTCACTATTTTTTTACCAGGATGTTTTGTTGAAATAACTTGTTTAGTTTATTACTGCGTTCAAAATAACGCAAACAAGTTATTTTCGGACAGTGAAACATTCTTTGAAGGCCATTTGTTGATTTACATATATACATAGAAATTTGGTAACCATGGTTATATACGAATATTATACTGTTATTAAGCATGTGTTAAATATGATTCGTATCAAAATCTTTGAAATAACGTGTTTATGTTATTACAGTGTTCTTTTTAAAATAACGAAAACAAGTTATTTTCCGGTAATCTGTTATTAAAGAGGTTTTCATAGTCGGCCCGGCAGTTATTTTCGCATAGTAATATATTCTTTAAAGAACAACAGGCTGTGACGAATTCACTATTTTTTTACCAGGATGTTTTGTTGAAATAACTTGTTTAGTTTATTACTGCGTTCAAAATAACGCAAACAAGTTATTTTCGGTTAGTAAACATTCTTTGACGGGCATTTGTTGATTTACATATATACATAGAAACTTGGTAACCATGGTTATTTACGCATATTATATTATTATTAAACATGTGTTAAATATGATTCATATCAAAATCTTTGAAATAACGTGTTTAGGTTATTACAGTGTTCTTTCAAAATAACGCAAACAAGTTATTTTCCGGTAATCTGTTATTAAAGAGGTTTTCATAGTCGGCCCGGCAGTTATTTTCGCACAGTTATATATTTTGAAAAGAACAACAGGCTGTGACGAATTCACTTTTTTTACCACGATGTTTTGTTGAAATAACTTGTTTAGTTTATTACTGCGTTCAAAATAACGCAAACAAGTTATTTTCCGGTAATCTGTTATTAAAGAGGTTTTCATAGTCGGCCCGGCAGTTATTTTCGCATAATAATATATTCTTAAAAGAACAACAGGCTGTGAAGAAATCACTTTTTTTAACACGATGTTTTGTTGAAATAACTTGTTTAGTTTTTACTGCGTTCGAAATAACGCTAACAAGTTATTTTCGGATAGTAAAACATTCTTTGACGGGCATTTGTTGATTTACATATATACATAGAAACTTGGTAACCATGGTTATTTACGCATATTGTACTATTTTTAAACATGTGTTAAATATGATTCATATCAAAATCTTTGAAATAAGGTATTAAGGTTATTACAGTGTTCTTTCAAAAAACGCAAACAAGTTATTTTCCGGTAATCTGTTATTAAAGAGTTTTCATAGTCTTCCCGGCAGTTATTTTCGCATAGTAATATATTCTTAAAAGAACAACAGGCTGTGACGAATTCACTTTTTTTTACCAGGATGTTTTGTTGAAATAACTTGTTTAGTTTATTACTGCGTTCAAAATAACGCAAACAAGTTATTTTCGGATAGTAAAACATTCTTTGACGGGCATTTGTTGATTTACATATATACATAGAAACTTGGTAACCATGGTTATTTACGCATATTATATTATTATTAAACATGTGTTAAATATGATTCATATCAAAATCTTTGAAATAACGTGTTTAGGTTATTACAGTGTTCTTTCAAAATAACGCAAACAAGTTATTTTCCGGTAATCTGTTATTAAATAGGTTTTCATAGTCGGCCCGGCAGTTATTTTCGCACAGTTATATATTTTGAAAAGAACAACAGGCTGTGACGAATTCACTTTTTTTTACCGCGATGTTTTGTTAAAATAACTTGTTTAGTTTATTACTGCGTTCAAAATAACGCAAACAAGTTATTTTCGTATAGTAAAACATACTGTGACGGGCATTTGTTGATTTATATATATGCATAGAAACTTTGTAACCATGGTTATTTACGCATATTATACTATTATTAAACATGTGTTAAATATGATTCATATCAAAATCTTTGAAATAACGTGTTTATGTTATTACAGTGTTCTTTCAAAATAACGCAAACAAGTTATTTTCCGGTAATCTGTTATTAAAGAGTTTTCATAGTCAGCCCGGCAATTATTTTCGCATAGTAATATATTCTTAAAAGATAAACAGGCTGTGACGAATTCACTTTTTTTTTTACCGCGATGTTTTGTTGAAATAACGTGTTTAATTTATTACTGCGTTCAAAATAACGCAAACAAGTTATTTTCGGATAGTAAAACATTCTTGACGGGCATTTGTTGATTTACATATATACATAGAAACTTGGTAACCATGGTTATTTACGCATATTATACTATTATTAAACATGTGTTAAATATGATTCATATCAAAATCTTTGAAATAACGCGTTTAGGTTATTACAGTGTTCTTTCAAAATAATGCAAACAAGTTATTTTCCGGTAATCTGTTATTAAATAGGTTTTCATAGTCGGCCCGGCAGTTATTTTTACATAGTAATATATTCTTAAAAGAACATCAGGCTATGACGAATTCACTTTTTTTTACCACGATGTTTTGTTGAAATAACTTGTTTAGTTTATTACTGCGTTCAAAATAACGCAAACAAGTTATTTTCGGATAGTAAAACATTCTTTGACGGGCATTTGTTGATTTACATATATACATAGAAACTTGGTAACCATGGTTATTTACGCATATTATACTATTATTAAACATGTGTTAAATATGATTCATATCAAAATCTTTGAAATAACGTGTTGATGTTATTACAGTGTTCTTTCAAAATAACGCAAACAAGTTATTTTCCGGTAATCTATTATTAAATAGGTTTTCATAGTCGGCCCGGCAGTTATTTTCGGATAGTAATATATTCTTAAACGAGCAACAGGCTGTGACGAATTCGCGATGGTCAGTGATTTAGTTTCGTTGAAATAATTTGTTTAGTTTATTACAGCGTTCTTTCAAATTTACGCAAAAGAGTTATTTTCGGATAGTAATACATTCTTTGACGGGCATTTGTTGATTTACATATATACATAGAAACTATGTAACCATGGTTGTTTACGCATATTAAACTATTAGTAAACAGGTCTTAAATATGATTCATATCAAAATCTTTGAAATAACGTGTTTAGGTTATTACAGTGTTCTTTCAAATTAACGCAAATAAGTTGTTTTCCGGTAATCTGTTCGAATAACTTGGTTAGGTTAGTTATTACAGTGTTCTTTCAAAATATCGCAATCACGTTATTTCAGGTCGTCTATTATTAAATAGGTTTTCATATTCGGTCAGTCAATTATTTTCGGGAAGCAATATATTCTTAAACGAACAACAGACTGTGAAAAAGGTACTGTTTTACCACGATGGGCAGTGATTAAATTTCGTTGAAATAACTTGATTAGGTCACTACAGCGTGTGTGTTTTTAAAATAACGCGAAAAAGGTTATTTTCGGATAGTAAAATATTCTTAAATGAAACGGCTGTGACGAATACACAATTTACTTTGATGTCATTTCCTCTTTTCTAACCACGATGAGCGGTGAATATATCTATTTCATATAACATTTATAACATGTTATGGTTATTACACAATTCATTCAAAATAACACTAAAACGTTATTTTCGGATATACTGTATATTTTTTCAAAACAACGCAGAGCTGTGACGAATATTACGAATGCAAAATATATTTTATTTGCATTACCTCTTGTCTGACCTCGACGGTCAGTAATTAAGTTTTGTTCGAATAACTTTGTCAGGTTAGTTATTACAATGTTCTTTCAAAATATCGCAAACACGTTATTTCAGGTCGTCTGTTATTAAATAGGTTTTCATATTCGGCCAGGCAATTATTTTCGGGAAGCAATATATTCTTAAGCGAACAACAGGCTGTGACGAATACACTGTTTTACCACGATGGGCAATGATTAAGTTTTGTTAAAATAACTTGTTTACGTCACTACAGCGTGTGTTTTTTCAAAATAACGCTAAAAAGTTATTTTCGTGTAGTACTATAGTCTTAAATGAAACGGCTGTGACGAATGCACTAGTTATTTTGTTAACCACGATGGGCAGTGAATATGTTTCGTTTTAGTAACTTATTTTTTTGTTTTTGCGCTGTTTTTTCAAAATAACACAAACATAATATTTTCGGATATACAGTATATTCTTTCAAAAAAACGTAAAACAGTTATCTTCTGATAGTAATCTATAATTAAATGAGGAGGCTGTAACGAACATGACGAATGAATAATGCATTTTATTTGCATTCCCTCATGTCTGACCACGACGGTCAGTTATTAAATTTGGATGAAATAAACTATGTATGTAATAACACAAAAAAAAAATATTTTCGGATATGCATTAACTGTTTTCAAAATAACGCAAAACAATTATTTTCGGACTGTAATATATGATTAAACGAAGAAGCTGCGACGTACATGACGAATGCACAATATATTTTATTTGCATTACCTTTTATCTGACCACGACAGTCAGTATTTTTTTTTGTTGAAATAACGTTTTCAGATTATTACGTTGTTCTTTCAAAATATCGCAAACACGTTATTTCCGGTCCTCTATTATTCAATAGGTTTTCATATTCGGCCTGGCAGTTATTTTCGGGAAGCAATATATCTTACCAAGAGTATGTCTGTTGTGCTCTACTTGCTGTCCGTTATATTTGGACGTGTGTATGGGTCGTGGGGTGTGGGGGTGTGTGTGGGGGGGGGGGGGGGTAGGGTATAATCTTCTTGTAAATGTAAGTAAAGTAATTAAAATTTCCCAATAAAATATTATAACAATTACTAGTGTTTGTATTAACTATTGCTTGTTTAATTGTTTTACTTATAAATGTGTTTTAAACTTGTAATTGTCTTTTTTGTACTATTTTACTGTTGAGTACCTTAGGCAAGATTGGACCTTTTTCAGCTGAGTTTCCACGTTAATAACTTCATTATTATTATTATTATTATTATTATGATTATTATTATCGTTATCATTATTATTATTATTATTATTATTATTATTATTATCGTTATCGTTATTCTCCTTCTTCTTCTTCTTATTATTATTATTATCGTTATCGTTATCGTTATCGTTATTATTATTATTATTATTATTATTATTAATATAATTATTATTAAACAAGATTTTTTGGTAAATGAGTGTTGTTTCCATTCTTGTTTAGAACACAATGTACAGAGTACAATCTTCAATAGATTACATTGTTGATACCAGTTATATTCACCAATAAACATGTATTTTAATGCAAGATTATTTGCACTTTCTTAATTAAATACTTGAAGGCCAAATGCCTTAAAGCTCTTAATTTACTTAAAGTTGTTGGAAACACTAACTGGGGAGCAGATCGTAAAGTCCTTTTACAACTTTATAGATCTCTTATCAGATCCAAGCTGGGCTACGGCTCAATAGTATATGGATCGACACGCAAGTCATACTTGCAGATGCTCGACCCTATACATAATCAAGGATTACGACTCGCCTTAGGTGCCTTTCGTACATCACCAGCCGAAAGTCTATATGTTGAAGCCAATGAACCATCACTGTCTCACAGACGAGACAAATTAGCTCTTCAATACGCCATTAAATTAAAGTCTAACCCTTCAAACCCAACTTTCGATAATGTCTTTAATCCTAGTTGTGAACCTCTTTTTGATCGAAAACCGAAGGCCATTCGACCATTTGGTCTTCGTATTAAACCAAAATTAAGAGACACTGAAATCGACCTAAATTTGATTGCCAAGTACAAAGTACCACAAATTCCACCGTGGTCTTTGGAAACACCAACAATTATTTTTGATCTTTGTAATAATAACAAATCCAGCACAGACCCTACTGTCTTTCAAAGCAAATTTAATGAAATTAAATCGAAATACAGTAACTTTCAACATATCTACACAGATGGCTCTAAAGATGGAGATAAGGTAGCTGCAGCAGCTGTTGTTCACAAACACAGCATAAAGAGCCGCCTGCCTGCCTGACAAGGCCTCTATCTTTTCAGCTGAACTTAAGGCAATTGAACTTGCCTTAAATTATATTCAGGAATCTGATGATGACCATTTTGTAATCTTTTCTGATTCCCTTTCATCTCTTCAAGCACTGGGTAATATGAAACATGATAACCCAGTTGTGCTTCAACTTTTAGAAAAGTACAGTTCTCTTATAATTGATAATGTTATTATTTTCTGCTGGCTTCCAAGCCATGTAGGAATACGTGGTAATGATAGAGCTGATAGTCCTGCTAAGGCAGCATTAGATTTACATATAACTAATACCAAATTACCTTATACTGATTTTAAAAGTTGTATTAACACATATATTCGTAACTCTTGGCAAGCCGCTTGGGATTTGTCAGTTAACAATAAACTCCATCCAATTAAACCGTTACTCGGAGAATGGCGTTCTTCTAGTAGACCCATTCGTCGAGAGGAAGTTGTCCTAGCCCGGTGCAGGATAGGGCATACACGTTATACTCATTCATATTTATTACAAGGTGAGCAATTACCAGAATGTATACCCTGCTTTGCACCGTTAACGGTCAAACACATATTATTGGAATGTGTAGACTTTGATCCTATGCGTCAAAGGTACTACATTGTTAATACTATGAAAGAGTTATTTGATACTGTAGATTTTAGTCTTGTTTTAGATTTCCTGAAAGAGATCAGACTATATAAATCATTGTAATGTGTTCTTATATATATTTACTTGTTTATATACCCGTTGACGGGCATTTGTTGATTTACATACATAGTTTATATTACACCTGATCATCCCTTATTTTTTAATAGTTTTATCTTTACATATTTACATTAATTTTTAATTAATACTTCATTTTTCATGAATTTTTGCGCACAATATGACCTATTTATGTGTCGACGTGCCGTAAAACACCATTCATTCATTCATTCATTCATTCATTAATTCTTAGTTCACCTTTCATTGAGTCGGCACTGATTCACATAAAACTATAAAACATTCTGGATCAGGAATTTATACTGTAGTAGCAGACACATGGTGTAATGGGGTCAGTTACAAGATCAGAGAGTAATTTCTTTTCGATTACTGTCAATCACTTGAGAGTTCCCCTGGTTTAACAACAGTCTGTGAAGAATGCAATTTGTAGTACGATGGGCAGTGATAAAGTTTTGTTGAAATAACTTGATTAGGTTATGACAGCGTTTTTTACTCTCAAAATAACGCAAACAACATATACTGAAACAAGTAAGTGCACACTTTAATCGAGAAGGTTGTTACATTATTCTTTCAAAATAACGCATAAAAGATTTCGGATAGCAATATATTATTAAACGAAGAGACTGTGAAGAATGTGGGTTTCATTCATTCATTCATTCATTCATTCATTCATTCATTCATTCATTCATTCATTCATTCATTCATTCATTCATTCATTCATTCATCCATTCATTCATTCATTTATTCATTCATTCATTCATTCATCTTTCTTTCTTTCTTTCTTTCTTCCATTCATTCATTATTTCTTTCTTTTTTTCTTTCTTTCTTTCATTTATTGTTGTTGCTGTTGTTGTTGTTCTAAACTAGGGGTGCATTCTGGGCTTAAAAATACATTTCTTAAAGCAGCATGGATGGTAAGTACGGAGATTATCCTGACTAGCCCATCCACGCATAATAAAAAATCGTTTCTGTCTTATCATCGGGTTATGCCTCACTGTATCCTCCCCATATCCACGCCCACACCCCGGAGAATATACAACAAGCGTATAAACATAAAACTTTGCATTATTGCAAGTAGCTCAGTACTAGTCAGATAGACTCAACATCCACATTTGAAATTCTTCAACGACAGGGGTGTATCTAGATAAATTCAGAGTATGAAACTGCGTACACCTTGCTTGCACAAAAAACAGGCCATAAATGAAATAAAACTAGGTGGGAAGTGGGTATAAAGGAACGTTTTCGCTTATTTAGTTTCCATTAACAAATTCTCAAACTAATTCATTGACATTTCAGCGCTAAATATTTGGGGGAATATCGCAAATTCACCACTGAACAGTGCCGAGCTGGCCAAGTTTAAGCACTAGGCCCAATCAATTGAGGTCCGCAGATGCGAAGCATTAAGGAGTATTGGAACAAGCACTCCTAGATTATGTTTTAAAATGAAATCAGGGTTTGTTTATATAAAAACCCTGATACAATGACGCTTTTTAACGAGTTCGGAAAGAAACGAGTTTGGAAAGATATTTTTTGGGGAATAAAGAGAACTCCAAATCGTTCTTCGGACGGATTTCAATAACGTTATTCTGAACGTTATTACAAACAGTCCACTTTCGAAATATTTTACAACAAAACATCCATCCCCATCCCAACACCCATACACCAAATCCATCCGACACCTTCGATTTTAATGCACTTTTACACATTCCCTATCAGGAAAAACGTAGTAGGATATCAGTAATTACTGAGGGGATACACGCAAAACAATTATGCACGTAAAAGTATTTACCACGTCGGGGTGGGGGTTGGGCAGCAACGGGATCACCCAAAGAAAATCGATTTATTGTTATACCTCCGCCTGTACACATTGGCCAATAGCCGCGGCTCTAAATAATTGATACTGACAGCGGTTCATGTGACATTGCACCATACATTTTCCTTCTTCGTTTTATAAAGAGACAAACAATGCGCATTTTTCTTCGTAGATGATTTTAAAACACATATCAATCAAGCGATCGAGCGTTCGCCAATATAAAAAGGGGTAATAAAACAGACGGTGATGTATCGGTGCATCATGCAAGACAATGCCAATATGTTGAATGATATCAGTTTCTATTTTGACACGTCACGGATAGATTCACCTCATTTCTACTTTCGCGTTACTGTCTATGCCAATTATAATTAGATATCCCAAACAAACACTAATAGACGTTCCCAATACACCATTCAGACGAATTATAAACACTAATAACAAAAATCAATAAAATTGAACATTTTATATAACTAGTAGTAACTAGGTTATAAACGAGTTTTTTTTTAATTTATATTTCCTATAAATGTTTAATATATTCAAGCATATAGTGATTATCAGTTTATGTTATTAACTTACAATGTTTGCCATTACAGAACACCATGATTACATCTTATACGCATAATTTAGACATATTTTCCGCAAGCTTTAAAAGCAGGTACAAGTTACATTACGAAATGGAAATTAATTGACTCTAGGGCAGTCAAACCTAATGGTGGAATCATTACATCATTACTCTCCTCATATAACAGCCATGTAATGACCTCTAACAAATTGACTACAATGAAAAGCGGTCAGTGGTATAGTGAAACAGATGGCATCCGTTTGAGATCCACTTTGCTACAGGTGTACCAGAAGTAAATCAAATCCCATTGAGCCCAATGCAATATTGTACACGCTTTCTAGTTAGCCATTTTTCAAAATGAAGTTCAAACTAAGATTCACTTACATATTTTTAGTCATGAGACCTGCCTCTCTAGAAAACTGCTGAAAATAGTAGGGGTTATGTGGCATATAAGAAAATAAAATTCTGATCTATGTTGACACCGTGAACAAACTGCATTCATTCTGCACCTCTTAAATGTGTTCTACTTTCACTTTTAAAACATTGAAGTTGATAAATAAAATCATCATACAACCATGCAAATGGTTCTTAGCTATCACAAACAAATCAATAAAGTCATTTCAGCCAGAAAAACAGGCCTTAAATACTCAAAAATGCCTTTTATCACAAAAAAAGTTAGGGATTATATATTTGGGAACTCCTTTCGATATACCAGGCATGAATACCACAGTGATTTACTTCCTGTATACCTACAAGTAGTAAGATGGATGAATTCTGCAACACTGCACTTGATGTAAACATCAATTTACTTCATTGATATATAGTTGACTAGCAGACCAATTCAACTCACATTGAAATTGAATCAGGTGCTCTAAAATGAAAACAAACGTGTAACTTTAATAGTATACCAACATTCAGATTTTATTTAATAACGCATTGTATTTGATGCGTAGCAACGAAACAGTGCATTTTAGCAGTGAAATAAAAGTGGTATATCAATATGTGAAATATAGTGTTTTTTTCACTGCTTTCTTTTTTTCTATAAAATAACTTGTCATGTATTCATCTTGTATTAATTCTGTTCTTTCAAAACCTGATATGATGTTCATGTCGAATATTGAATGTCGAGTTTTGTATTCCGAATGTTATATGTCGCATGAATGAACATTCACTTTTAATGATGTTTTTGAATGTCCTATGTCGTGTGTCAATTGTTGTATGTCGAATGTTGTATATCGAGTGAAGACATTCTCCTTGAATGTTCTTTTTCGAATGACATATTTACCAGTTTGTTGTATTTTTCTCAGTGGTGCAAATAATGTAATCTCGATTAAATTGCCGGTTGTACATTTAGTATTGCTTTTGTTTGTATGTATGGTGTTTTACGTCATTTTTAACACATGTAAGGTTATATATGACGGTCGATTTTTTGTGGTGGTGGGCAGACCACCCACTTTCTTGGGTAGAACCAGTACTGTACACTTCCCGTCATCCGTAAGAATCGATACTTCCTCACTTACAAGTCGAGCTTCCAGTGGGATTCGAACCCGCAGCGGTAAAATGGGATGACCACATATTGTTTATTAAGAACGAAATAGCAAGAAATGTATGGTAACTGTCAAGAATAAAATATTTTATTCCTTTGAATTATCGAATTATTTTCTCTAAAGCTTACATACAGCCACGTCTAGACTTTTGTAATGTAATCTGGGGTAACACAAGTCGGCAAAAATATCAACAGCTATTTTAGGTGACCAGTATATTACTTTTCAAGCCGCTATGGATCAACTAAATTGCCTCACAATTGATCATTAAATTGCCTCACAAAATTATCAGAGAATTATACTTCAAAAGGCCAAATTCATGTATAGAGTTTCGAACAATACTGCCCCTTCATATATTTCCGATATGTTTACTACTCGTAATTCCTGACAGAAGTCTTCGATCACTTTTAGTATTCCTAAGCCTAATCGGGAACTTTTCAAGGGCAGCATGTCTTATTCCGGGACCATTTTATGGAATAATGTTCCATAGCACATTCAGAAGTGTGCAACAATGAAAAGTTTTACAAACAACTGCATAAAATGGATAAAGGAAATATCATCTCATCTTATTATTGTGTAAATATCGTCCAAACTACCACCAACAATGTTATTATGTTTACATATATCTTATGTATCTTGTCTTTCTTGTATTTTGTATCTTGTATTTGTTATAGAGGGCCCTAAGGAAGATTAGTATAAACTAATTGGGTCACCCTTGATAAATAAAGACTTTCAATTCAATTCAATTATATTATTATTCTTTTTTGGGTGGGGGAGGGGTGGGGTGCGACAGATTGTCAACAACAAACTGTTTGATGTTTAAGTTAAGAGCTGGCGCAGTCAGTAGCGCGGCGGATTTGTAACCGGAGGCCCCGGGTTCAATCCTCCGTGGTGCCACTGAGTTCCGTCGGTGTGTTCTTGGGCAATACACTTTCCCTTAGCCTCGTCCGTCGGATGGGGACGTAAACCGGGCGGTCCCGTGACGGTATCGGTCTATCCTCCGAGCACGTAAAGGAACCATAGGAATCTATTCGATAATAAGAGTAGGGCACGGTTCCCGGATTCCTATGCATCCTTCCCCTCTCTCTGTGGCGGCTCTAAATGATGAGCCGTTAAACAACATTCAATTCAATTAAGTTAAGGATTATGTCCCCATTGAGATTGCATTTGAAAAACATAAACATATTTTTACATGCAATTTGCAGCTTAATAGTGTTAGATTTAAACAGTACTATACTTAAATATAAAATACGAACTTGATAAAAGTGTGTATTGAACCATACTCAGCAAATGTCATTCTCAAGGTCATGTCAGATAGTTATCAATTATGTACTTATAAGTCAAGGGTAACACTACCTAGATAACTGTATAATTATATTAATCTGGGAGCTTCATGTACAAATATTTGAGATTATCTTTTTCAAATGCAATCTCAATCGGATTACACAAAATCCTTAATAGTACTGTATGACAATCAAATTGCAAAGTGCGTTTTTTCATCTAATTGTTATTTTGATGGACAGGTTTTGTGTTTAATTATATATTGTAAAATAATAATAAAAAAACGTTACGATTAAATACACTTTGTTTTTATTTACAATCATCCATGGTGATGGGTCAGGGTGGACGTTTTGAAATTGTTACAACCAACTGTTTACAGGATGTTTTTAATTATATTCGTTGTTACAATTCGCATTTACATTTTAAAATAATAACCGAGTAAATTGATGTAACCATTTTGATCTGAAACCTTTACTTTGACGGTTCAGCAACAGATGCATTGCCCTCGGAGGTGATACGAACCTTATTTACTTGAAGGACTTTCTTTACAACACGGTAATTTAGTAACGGATGCTTACACAGCTGAATGGTAACATGTGAGTTAAAAAAAGTGACAGTCTAATAATACGTGCGTATTAAAATGTACAAACTTTAAGTATGAAACAAGCGTGAGTGATTGGAATCGATGCGGTGGTGAAAATGATCGAAACAAGATAATTGCAACGGAATCAATCATCTCGTTGGCAGAATTGAAGCAATTTAAAAATGGATAGAAATAAAAAATAAAAAAATACGTATCGTTTTTAATTAGTCGTCATTGTTTTTTAAATATATTTATTAATGAAACAAATGCACAACCCCTAAAACAAGTATATATATAATTTTGCCGTAAAATGTTACCAGCACGGCTTAAAAAATCAAACGAATAAACACTGCAACAACAAACAAATAAAACAAATAAATAAAAAATAAACATTCTCAACAGTTCGATCCTTTTTTAAGCATCTAGAAGGTCTCAATATTGGTTACGTCATAATGGCGTGGCGGAAATTGTATTCACGCCAAATTCCGACAGAAGGAATTTGCATTCAAATCGGTACCATTAAACGTTCGTAAATCATTTAGCCGATATATCATTGTTACCAAATCTACAGAAACATCACAAGTTGAATATAGATAATGAATAAAAATCGTATATTACCAGATTGAAATATGATTTTATGAAAATCTAAACGGTAAACTTTCTTGATTTTGGTGAAAATGTTTAAAAGAGTGCTAACATAAAACTGATGTAAACAATATTTGATTTCCAATACATTGAACTGTTATACTGATTGATTTTTAACCGGTTTTCCTTTTTTCATTACCAAAAAACAACAAAACAAAAACATTTTGACCATAGTGATTCAGCGAATTTGAATCTCTAATAGTTTCTGAAGCCTTTGAAACATTATCAATTATATTTAGAAATAAAAATGTTGCTGGTAGGCCTAAAAGAGACAAAATGAATGCTTATACAAGTACACAAACGGTTCTGTACAGACGGACGAACACTTGAAGAATGCCTCTGTCTATGCATTTATTAATAGGATAGCACTACATAATAAAAAATATCTACGTAAAGATATTTATTCGAACTTTGCTATTAATTACGATCTTCCAAAAATTACCATTTCGGCAACCCTTACCTACTTAGGACGAACAGACAGACGGACCGACACTTGTACTTCAGCACAAGTGTTTCGCTACATACAATATATTAAAAATAATATATATCCGCAATGTGTATGTACTTACGTTGAACGTATGCCTAAAATCTACTTTGAAGAACGCAAAATGAGCAGGAAAATGTCCTATTTCAACGCAGTAGTCGTAGTAGAAGTAGTAGTGGTCGTAGAAGTAGTGGTAGTCGTATCGGTAGAAGTAGTAGTGGTTGCGCTGTTAGTAATATTTGTAATAGTAGCAGTGGTGGTAACAGTGGTAGTTATAATGGTAGTTGCAGCAGCAGCAGCAGCAGCAGTAGTAGTAGTAGTAGTAGTAGTAACAAGGGTAGACGCCATATAACCAGCAACATAATGTATGCAATTATTTTCTGTTATTGTGCGCTCCTATTTTAACTAATTTTGTATTTAGAGGGTGATAAGCTATATACGGAATGATCATGCCTTTTCACCGTATAAAGCTTACTTTGGTGTGAGCTATATACGTAGAAAATATGAGACATATGCCTACATATAAAGCTTACTGGTGAGCTATATACGATATGAGCTATATACGGTGTTACAATGCCTGCCTGTGGAATCCCCCGAATATTTGGTGTGGTATATGTGGGCTTTGTACATATGGAATGAGAGAGGCCGACACTCAGCAGCTGAACGGATCCAACATGGGGAAGACCGACGAGGTTCATTAGAGCAAAGGAGCCAGCAACCTGCGTGCCTATCAACTTTGTGACGGTTATATGTTGCAAGAAGCGAGGTGGCCCAAAAACCAGACCCCAGCCCACCATAGCGGATGTAGGCGCACAACAACCTAGAGGAGCCACGAGCGTACTTCAACGCCGCAGCGACAACTACATAGAGCGAAAGCGACACGACATCTACACACCTTCAAGAGAAACGACGCAGACACAACATCATCGCAGACACACCTAGAAAAAGTCCACACATAATGCCGGGCCAACGTGGGATTCTTCACGGGGGTCCAAATGGCGGAGGGACTATACACCTCAGAATTCATCATCATTATTTGAAGTGAAACATAGTCAACCAGTCGTAATTGCAAAACCGAGGTAATAACACTTTTTTAGTGATCTGTCAGTGTCTAGACCACTTTAATACTTCTTAGAACAGACTTCACTACAACATGAAATCATTATATACCAGTTTGTTGCGTGTATTTTTTTTTTATATATAATATGTGATTTTTTTGATAATATTTGAAACTATAAAAAACAATTTAACTGAATGCCCAGATGCGCATTTAGAATGGACACAAACTTCAACTCGTAGTTGCATAACTAAGCAAACGTGACGTCACCAACATATCAATACAATTTTAAATAAAAAAAAAGAAAAAGGAAAAAAATCAAAAAAAATCCGCAAGCCGCAAACTGTCTGCTGTACATAATATCATACACTATTTGCTGCACCTTAACATATCAAAGGATGTTTGTTTTTCCTCGGATGAGGTCAATTTATGCAAATAAAATTCGGAAGACGTTTACTTGTATAGATCTAGCGTCCTAAAATCATTTAAACAGCGGGTAAACAGGTATAATTCTCTGGCGTCGATCCTTCGTATGCAATCTGGATATTTATTACGCCTATTTATTATGAGTGTAGAACTTATATTATTTACAATAGAAATTTGTTTATATTTCAGATGTCTAATGTACTTCACTTAAATGACCCTCCTAATACGTTCTGTTTTAATAACACGAACTCATTTTAAAATTGATTTCATTTTTGCTCAGATTTGACCAAACGCAGAGGTGTCTCATATAGATATAGAGACCATATTAAAAATGTACATGTGTTACTTAGCATGATTATATCATGTTTGAAAACTGAGGTTCTAGTAAGTAAAAGAATGTGTATATTCAATTAAAGTATAGTTTACCATAGCTCTAATGGATTTCCTTTGTTCATTCTTATGATATAATTTTCACCTGCGCATTATTATTATACCTATTTCAGTCGTGCTATAAATTACAGTTTCGGCAGTTATACCACGTTCCACTCAAATTTACACGCCCGTTGTTGTAATGTTTACACAACCTTTCAATCAAAATGTTAATTACCGGCATTGAATTCTATGGTACAAAACATTTATAGCATATTAGCATATTTGTATCGTATATGAGATATAAACTGCACTCTTGGGCTTGCGGCTTTCGAAAAGCGTTATTCTTGTTATCGTCTACGCCCATACGTCCGTACTGATATATGTCAATAAACTGAACTTTCACAGAGCGCACGCTCTCTCTCTCTCTCTCTCTCTCTCTCTCTCTCTCTCTCTCTCTCTCTCTCTCTCTCTCTCTCTGTTTTTGTATGCCCATAATTTAAACAAGAATGGAAAAGGTTTTTTTTCGAAAGAATTGAAAAAAATGTATAAAATTATTCGCTTAAAACAAACTTATCATATTGCAGTCATTTTTCTCAACCTAGCAAACCACAGCCCCCCCCCCCCCCCCCCCCCGCCCCCCCCCCCCCCCTCCCCACAAACAAAGCTTTATTACGTTATTAGGCTTACTATAAATACACCGAAAACTCGCCAGTTTCACGCACAAACCCCCCCCCCCCACCCTTTCCCACCCCCACAAACAAAGCTTTATTACGTTATTAAGCTTACTATAAATACACCGAAAACTCGCCAGTTTCACGCACACAAACATATTATTATGCGGGATACGCGTATTGTCATGCTTAGTGACTGACTGACATTTAATGACTGACATATGGTACTGTGTACTGGGCTTGGGTATTTATACTTAAAGTCACATGCCCGTCAACAACAGGCAGGTTTTAAAATCAACAGGCAGGTTTTAAAATCGATGCACATCGTTTCTAAGTCGACGAACGATAAGGTATATATGTAACTAACTTATTTTGCGAATCCGCTCTATGACTACAATATAAACATCTAAACCGACCAGCCAAAAACATCGCCCTTTTGTTATTGTTCGAAGCTTCGAATAAAAAGTTACCAACTCTAAATTAATTTCACACATATTCATGTGCAGGTATTTTATGAACCCGTGGATAAATATACAGTTTTAATAAGCACATATGCATTATTTTGTAACCTCAACACATGAGTAAAGTCTGGAAATACGGTTTTATAGCGAATGTTGGACCCATTGCGTTAACTTATCATATTTTAGCAACATTTAGATGTGGTGTTGCACCAATAAGACTCGAAACAGGAATATAAAGTCCTATGCATTACTGTATGGAAACAGCTCTCAGTGAGCCAATGCTTATCTAATTTCACTGATTAGCTATAATAGCAATAAAACCATTAATCTTATCAAGGACATCCTAGTTGACCACATGTGGTCCATTAGGTCAATGCAGAGGTACTTTAAACAGATGTGAACTGGTCTGTTATTTATGAATCTGTCTTCGTGTTTGTATCATTTATACAAATACATAGGTACATTTCAAAATGTGTATATATTAGATGTACATGTATATGCCAGTTCTACAGATAAGACGTGTATCTGCGTAATTACGCATATTTTTTCATAAAAACGCATTAAAAAATCGTCATTAAAGTATTGTTTGGACCCATTGCGTTACCTTATCATATTTTAGCAAAACTTGTTTTAAGAATACGCATATGTATTAAAATGTAAATGTAATATTGAATACCCGCGTACAAACTAATGACTTCAATAGAAAAAATCGAGTGAACCCAATCATACTCAATACTTAATGAAGTTTGAGGTATTGAATGACAATCAAGTACCTCCAGCAATTACTAGTCGATGCTTCGAAAACAAGTCGGCTGACAAATTAAAGCCATTTAAAGACGACTGACAGCTATAATGCATATATATAAGCGGAAGGGGAAATACGTTATGTTTTGTATTAATGACAAAGAGTATTTACAGAGTAAACATTTTACATTAATGTCTTCTTCAAAACTTGTTTTAAGAATACGCATTAGTATTAAAATGTAAATTCGCAATACAAGTTTTTTCACGCGTACATGAAAGCTTAACTGGAGCACTGCATACGAGAGGTGTTCAACTTATAATTGAACACTTGTGTTTAAGATGTTATTTAATTTATATCATAACAAATGCGTGGTTTAATGATGTGAAACTGTCATTTAGAACGTATGCATTTAAAAATAATCTCCAATTTCACGCTGTTCGTTTTAAATTACATTTTGAATTAGGTGTACACTATTTTCTAGTTTTAAACCTATATGTTTCTGTTGCCGTGGAGCTTTACCTTAAACCAAATATTTCCACTAAATGCATATCATAATTGTTTAAAACTGTGTTTATAAGTTAAATATGATCGTATGTTTTATTTTAAGACAAAAATATAGATGTTGAATTAAAAGCTCGACTTTTTACCGCAATATTAAGAAATTGACAGATAATAGGAATGTGTATGTTACTGATAATTTTATAAATTTTCCAAAATAACTATTTTATTCACATTTTGTGATTTAAAAACATGAACAGTTATTAATGATGTATATCATATACCTTATACAGATATATTTGGTAAAAAATTATATTATTTTTATCATTATTTGCAAATGTGTGTGTTTCGCCCCTAAATTTTTAGTTATTTATTTTTTTATTTCTTTTCTTTTAAGAAACTTATGAAACTTGTTTTTTTCATAGCGGAAGAAATCACAAAAATGCATGCAGTTGATGTTTCGAACTATACTCGGTAAAAAAGGTTTTGGACCAGGGTATATAAAGTCATATAAAAATAAAACTAGTGGACAAAATTTAAGTATCTATTTTTAGTAACCAAGGTCTACCCTACCCGGTTAATTTGGTACCAAAAACATTAAATTCCAAACAAGATTTGATTTTAAAAATATATCGCGAACACACAAAGGGTCTGTAAAAAATGTTGCAAAGTCCATACAAAGTAACAGTTACGGACACATTCGAGTTACCAATAGAAAGATTATTATTTTTTCGCAAACTTTCATTGTAAACGATAATTATTGTTGATTGTTGATCTATTGTGAATTATCAACTGCGATAATAAGGGTTATGGTCGAATGTCATGGTTCAGCGATCATTGTACGGGTTCGAACACTGCCATGGTCCAAAACTTCTTTGACAAAGTATAGAAGCTTTCGTAATTTAACATAGTTGAATTCCATGTTAATTTTTGCTGAAATCTTGAAAATCGCCACATTTCAAAAAAAGGCATATTACACTTTTTTTACGTTCAGACATGGACATAGCAGAATACTATAACCTTAAACCACATTTTAAAAGCATTTGTCTTAAAATTTGTATTCCAGTTATTTTTATAATTAAAGATTTTTGCTTCAAAATGTCATTCTCTACCTTTTTTTCAAAAATACGGATGCAGCAACATTAGGAAGCACATAATATTGCATGTCATAATGTTCATATCGAAGGAAGCATTAGACTTGACATTAAGATCAACATATTCGTCGAGAATTTCAAGATAGTTGATTCAGTTACACATTGAAAGTGTTCACTTATAAGTTGAACACCTCTCGTATTTAATCAAAGTGGGTATACATATATTGATGTATATAATATACATATATGTAATCAAAGGGTGTTTATAATATACATACATCTGTAATAGAAGAGTGTGTATATAATGTACATGTACATGTATCTGTAATCTAAGTGTGTATATAGTGTACATATACATGCATCTGTAATCGAAGTGTGTATATAATGTACATGTAAATTTATCTGTAATCCAAGTGTGTATATAATGTACATGTATCTGTAATCCAAGTGTGTATATAGTGTACATGTATCTGTAATCCAAGTGTGTATATAATGTACATGCATCTGTAATCGAAGTGTGTATATAGTGTACATGTATCTGTAATCGAAGTGTGCATATAATGTACATGTACCTGTAATCCAAGTGTGTATATAATGTACATGTACATTTATCTGTAATCGAAGTGTGTATATAATGTACATGTATCTGTAATCGAAGTGTGTATATAATGTACATGTATCTGTAATCGAAGTGTGTATATGATGTAAATGTATCTGTAATCGAAGTGTGTATATCATGTAAATGTATCTGTAATCAAAGTGTGTATATAATGTACATGTATCTGTAATCAGAGTGTGTATATAATGTACATACATATGTAATCAAAGTGTGTATGCAGTGAACATGTACATGTAATCGATTGATTGATTGAATTGGGGTTTCACGGCACACCAACACAAGAAAGGTTATATGACGCCAAACAGGAATGAACATGCCAGGCTCATCCTCCATTTACATCTAGATAAAATATGGAGCATGGGCGTAGAACCTTTTAACCTGCAGAACTGCAGAGTTGCTGCAAATTCTATTTTAGACACTCCATGCGTTACTAATCACGCTTTACGGGCGACTTATTTGCGTCAATGTTCAATTACTCAGGTATATACCACTACATGAAATAATTTAATCACAGCTTACAAAAGGTCCACTCTCATACTCTGTTACATTTCGAACTACACTACACTTACATCCTAGTATAATGAGGTATCAGCAACTTTAATACCCCTTATTTTTTAAATTTAATTCACCTTTAAATCGCATTTAATTTTACACAAAATACCTAAATCATGTTAATATGAAATTATATAGTTTCCAGATAGCTTTGCCATATCACATAAGCTCTTATATTTGAGCATATTTATTGAGAAACGCATATTATGGAAGCGATTCTGGTAAGACTGTTTTAAGTGTTTTTATGGTATACATGTACGTGAAATGTTGCATTTGCTGAATTGAGCCGTTTAGCTTACCTGATAGTTTTTCACTTAGTTTTACCGTTGTTGTTCTTATATGTTTCAGGCTCAAAATAATGGTTTAATTCGTATATTGCGAACCTGGACGAATACATAGTTTAAACCTGGGAAGTTTTGTGTGTTTAAATCTTATACCCGAGACCCGGTTATACATATAATATCAAGATTACCAGTGATGACATGACCAGTCAGAGCATAGAAAACTTTGGAATTTTGTAATAGCCTTGCTCAATTTTTAATTGTCAGTCTCTTTTATAGTTTTTCTTTAAATTTCTTTTCCAAAGAAAACAAGAAATCATCCGGAAGTAATTTATGAGCGCTACTACTTTTTACGAACAGGTTTAATTACATATACGAATACAAAATTGTCATAAAACAATACCATGCTAATCGAATTATAAATGATATAACTGGGTAAAAAATGACACACCCAATAACAGTGTCGTGGCATAAGTCGTGGCTTTGAAGTAGAATATCGCTTAAGACGGTGCTAGGAGACGTGGGAGGTGTTTTACTTTACATTACCTCTCATGAACAGACTCAATAAAACCGAGTCTGCTATTTGTATGTCTTGTTTGTGTTTGTTGCTTCCAATGGATCCCCTTTTCAGTATTTATTATACAACTGTAGTATTCTGCAAGATTGTTATTCGATATGTTACTGCAAAGGCTACTGGTAATGCGTCACGACTACTACAGTATAACAGTTTATATTAATGTCTTACAGATAATGTCCTCGTAGCCAATCTTGCTGGAACAAGACGAGTGACAAAAAAAACGACCAAGATGAGTGATGAAAAAACGACCTCTGATTTCATTACATGCAGCAAGTACATGGTCGACAGCGAAGTGTGTTACTGCGGCGACAACACCTGCAACGGAAAGCAACTCTTGCAACCACAATTCTGCATGTGTATCCTGGAATTATTTGCCTTCATCTGTAAACTTCTGTTAAGATAGTGTTTTTAGTACATTTATGTTTACCAGTATTACACATACGATGTGTAGTTTTAATCAGGTCTTGTTTTGTTGGAAATCATGCTACAAATAGACTCTTTTTTATAAATATTCAATACTGCTGCTTTGACACCGTACACGTGCATCAAGACAGCATATTTTCAGTATCGAAATATACTCAGTATAGTATTTGAAAAAGTATCCATTGGATCCATATCATTTTTACACGTTTAAATTTTCAATACCTGGTTACTAGTACATGTATAACTATAACGAAACAAAATTATGCAAATACATATGACTATACCATTGTCACATATAACATGTCATTGATCTTGTCATTTTTGTCATGCTCGTTAAATGTAGTTATCATGACCCGATCCTTGTGTTGTTTCAGTTCTTACTTGAGTGGTGGCAGAATACAATGACCTGGCTCCTGCAATAATCGAGTGTTTATAACAGAATCTATACATTGATTTATGATGTCAACATATGACTTAAAAGGTCTTTAAAACTAAGATTATATTTTGTCAATCAATGATACATTTTTGATAATGTTTTCCACATGAATAAATCAAAAAAGATTCAGAATAGCAGTCACATAGGTTCCGCCAAGTAACATCACTTATTATCATTCTTCTAATCCATGTTACTGAAAAGAGGATCCTTTGGAAGCAAAAAACACAAACAAGAAATAAAAGTAGCAGACTCCGTTTTATTGAGTCTGTTTATGAGAGATAATGAAGAGTGCAACACCACTCACGCCTCCTAGCACCGGCTTAAGCGATATTCTACTTCAAAGGCCACAAAGATTGGGCTTGATGATCCCAAAGGACCAGTAAGTAACAACACTATTGATTTGCAGTCGGGACAATATTTTACGGCCGCCACACAGCACTAAACAGACGCTAAGAGCCGTTATAAAAGATTCAATGTTTATCGTATTTAATCGTCCATCTTAGTGCTGTTGGACAATAACTTAACTTTAAATGTTGCATGTCCTTGATAAAGGACGTCGTACTTTATAGTGTTTACATCTTTAACAGTTTTACTCTCTGGTTGAGGAAGGGATATAAACATATGGATACAGACTGGTATTAACATTGTTTTAAAGTTGTTCGGCCAAGTTTTGTTTAATGAATATGTTTATGTTTATTTAAATCGAAATCAATAACAACAATAGGTATTTACAATGCACACATTGCAACATCTGTGAAAAGCGAGAATAAGATTTTATTTCATGACGTAGAAAACTTTGAACAGGTAAATTAATCCACAGGTAAAGGTATTGATCAATTTTCGGGCAATAGTTGTGCAGCAATACAATTCAGACTTACCTCATTTCCCCGTGCAATCAGTGGTAAAAGAAATATCTACGTCATGCACATAATACTAATTTTACATACATCTAAGTAGCGGTCTCTCTCCGGGACTATCAAGTAATGTTCATATAATGTTAAAGAGTTAAATTTGTTAATTGATAATACTACATAAAAGGGTGGTCATTCACCTTTAATAAAATCTCTTACTCCCAGTGGTTTTTCAAATGACGTTTCTTCCAGTAAATTCGTATGATGGACTTTATTAGTTTTTTCTCAACTTTTTGTTTATAATTTAAATAAATTATTTTTTCAGCGTCAACTTAAAAGTTAAAACATATTAATATAAACTAATTATTTAAAAGTAGTTGTACGCCAGGTAAGTTTCCATTTTGGATGTATTGACTTTGTGCAATGTATTTTATTGATCCTATCAAAACAACATCATTTTTTCTTCAATTAAACGTTCAATCTTGAGTATTTGGTAAGTTGCTCTAATTCATTTAATGTTTGCATAGTCATACTCTGTATTTCCTATTTAAATACTTTTGATTGTTTTAATTTTTTTTTTTTAATTTTATGGTCAATAGTTGTGTACAAAAGATAAAACTATAAGGTGATAATGGATCACCTTGACGGAAACCGCGGCCGATGATGTCGTGTGGTCCGCTTATCTGCGTAAGCAGCGTCTCTGAAAAGCGTGTTGCTAACATGGGTGGATCCAGGGGTGGGGAGCCGGCGCGCGCCCTTCCCTAAAACATGCCCCCACCTCTAACATAAAATCCCGGATCCGCCCCTGGTTATCTAACATAATTTAATGTTTATGGTAACAAATAGGTTAACTTTGTTTTACATGTAATGTCTCTGGTCCGGTAGCATTAACTTGTACTTAGTCTTTAACAAATATAGACAAAATTCAGTTTTAAAACTAGACATACGAATGTATAATCAGGAAACAGTTAGCATAAAACATATCATGAAGCATTCTTGTTTTCTATAGTTTGACAATGGAAATCTTTGGCCATTCGTTCTGAAATATGAGATTTGCAATTAATGTGCTTATATAACTATAGTTTGCCTCGGTCTTCTCTGTCCCACAGCGAACTGTCGGAACGACTCGTCGATTTCTGTTACCTAAAAATATCGACGAGGCAAGTCCGATTGCATACGAGATGAACCAAGGATTTATAAAAAACACATCCTTGATTGAACTGACCGAGATTCCTCCTCCATTTGAATACATATTGTGTTATGTTTGTTATAAAAGAGTATGAGAGTGGACCTTTGGAAACGACCGAACACGACACATACGAAATATTGCAATTCGGTTTAATTGAGACTGTTCATGAACGGTAGTGAATATTCTAACTACCGCTCACTACCTCTAGCCCCGGGTTGAGCAGAACTCAATATTCATAAAATCAATAGTACATAATTCTAACCATCCCAAAGATTTTTATACATCCCACATCGCACGTTATGCGGTTTAAAACTTGAAAATTTATATGTATACATAATTCAAAACTAATATTGGACTTATGTTATACCATTGGAATTATCCTATCGCAACAGTTTTGCTCAACGTGCTTGTGTGAACTACTAAGGTTTAGAGTTCTGTCCTTTTCGGACAAACACACTGGTGTGGAGTATGAGTAGAGTAATTTGTTCGTATGTGTAGTATCGTCACACTAATAATATGCATAGTTCAGTCTATACAATAGTAGAATAAAGACTCCAGAATTCGTATATGCTTATCATTGTCGTTTGTTTCATGAAAAGCTTATGATGCCGTCCGTAGACGTTTAGCACATTCTGTTTAACGCGAAGAGTCGTCCGTGACTAAGTGGTTAATTTTTGGCTTGAAATTACTGGCCCCTTCCCGCTGTTGGTTCGAGCCCTCACGGGACCAGGATTATTTATGTGAGAAGCTATCCAGCTAGCTAGTGGAACGTCGGTAGCTCTACCTGGGTTCCCAACCGTGCACGAAAATTGCTCGGAGAGGCACCTGGGGGCCTTCCTCCACCAATGGCCATATGAGTTTAGCTGTTGGTGCGACTATAAAATCCATTTTATTATACATACATGCGTGTCGGTACCATTAAGCTGTTAACGAAGATGATCGAGCAATGCGTTTTAGAGTTACTGCCCTTGATTTTGTAAAACCAAAGATTACCTGATCAGTAACGATATGGTATGATTCAAGTTAATAAGAAACTTCGGTGATTTTTTATATTTTCAGAAATAACACAAGGAAAAGGAAAACGTGTCTGACTGAATTTAACTCTCGAAATATCTTGTCAAAAAAATGAGATTGCCGAATGCGGAATAGCTCAGTACATCTCCAAATTGACACCAGACGACATGAGTGTAGAGACTCAGAGAACTAGAGTTGGGAGAGCCAAAGCTTTTCATATTCGGCAGTCTTGGCTGCAAACATGTTGGAAACTAGGTAGTTTTCATAAAAACACCGACAAGATCAGCGTATTTCACCTTATCGCTGGTGAGTGTTATAACAAAATGTGTTTTGTCCATTAGCAAGCATAGCGTCTCCGTGGCCGAATGGTTAACGACGTTGCGTTGTAAACCTTCGCCTCTCACCGATGCGGGTTCGAATCCTACTGGGAGCTCGACTTCTAAGTGAGGAAGTGTCGATACTTACGGATGGCGGGCGTCGCACTGGACTGGTTCTACCTAAGAAAAGACGGTGGTCTGCCTCCACCACAAAAAATCGACCGTCATATATAACCTTACATGTGTTGAAAATGGCGTAAAACACCATACAAACAATCAAAACAAACAAACCATTAGCAGGCAGGCATTGCCTTATGTCTGTAGAAACACTGGATTCGACCTTGATTCGTGGTGCATACGCTACAAATATTCCGAATAAAGGCGTCACAGTTATATGGCAAGAACATAATATAAAACCATAAGGGCTATGATTATCAAAGCTTATTAATGAGATGTTAATGTTGACATTAACTGTTCAAAAGTGGTCTGGTTAGTTATGCCATGCAAATGTTAGCATGTGTTAATGTTCATGGCCGTTTTTCCAAATATGTGTCCTATATTTGTGATCCTGGGAAAATATCACAGTTATCGTGATTATTCGAGAAAATCCATTATTTTAGAATTAATTCACTTTTTCATAGCTTTGATGAATCCATTATTTCAAAATTAATTCACACTGTTTTTATAGCTTTGATGCGGTTTTAAACGACGGTAGTCAATAGCAAATTCCATGACTGTAGCGCGTGAGCTCTTTTTATGGTAGCACGTATCCCTGAAAAAAAAAGTGCAAGAACGTCACCGGCACATGAACATTCGATAAGGTCCTGGGGCCGTATTCATAAAGCAACGTAAATGGAAACGTAAGTGAAATTGAATTGAATTGGATTTTATAGTCGCACCAACAGCTAAGGTCATATGGCGACTTTCCAGCTTCCACTGGTGGAGGAAGACCCCAGGTGCCCCTCCGGGCAATTTTCGTGCACGGGCGGGCACCTGGGTAGAACCACCGACGTTCCGCAAGCCAACTGGATAGCTTCCTCACATAAAGATTCCTAGGCCCCTGAGGGCTCGAACCCACAGCGGTGAGGGGCAAGTGATTTCAAGTCAGAGACGTTAACCACTCGGCAACGGACGCCCCTACTTATTACTTAAGTCAAAATTTAAGAATTTTACATATTCTTAAATATCCGTATTAACCTCACAGGGGCACTACAAACCATCTATTTTAAGACAAATATTTAGCTGTAGGTTTTATTTATCGATAACCTTATTAAGAATATTAAGAAAACGTCTTAAATCGATAGAACAAAATGTTTCAAGAATTTATGAATTTTTTCTTAAGTTAAGAAGCTTTATGAATATGGACCCAGCTCTCGTTTCGCTGAGTAAAACGTTTGTTTTTTCCTTTATGAAATCAAACACCTAATAGCGCAAAAATAGAAGCTTGTTCTTAAGTACTATACTGAACAAAAAAGAAACTTCCGCATTGTAAGCTGTGATTTGCATGGGGTTGACTTTGTTACACTTTGTACTCCAATCTAGATACAATGTCATCATTATATACCTATCACTCAATCATTCTGATCAATATTAATAATCATCAAAAACCAGAGTTAGTGTGTTGCTTCTAAAACATGTTTTATTCAAACTATATTTGTATTATAAAGGGAGGTAATCTGGAAATATTCATTCTTAAAAGCTGTATGGCGCAAAAGTGAGTGAACAGGTCAGCTTACTTTCTCCGTCTTTTTGGTGCTGGGGATATCTTCTGTTTATTTCAATAGAACCAAAACTGTGTTAAATCAAAGTTTAAACCGGAAATGCTGTTTATACCAAAAAAAAGGATAAAAATATCGGACAGGGAAAGCAGCATTCAAGGACGACAGTCAACCACAAAACACAAAAACAAACACGCAAACAGACAAACGAAAAGACAAAAGTAATAAAAAATGCAAACGACATCACAAACACAAAAGGGTTGACAATAGGGCTACCGCCTTGGAACGGTCAGTGGCAAAGTAGGCCACTGGGGGTTTAAACCGGTTCTAAAACAAGGGGAATAACTTTGCGTACAAGTTTGATTCAAGGAAAATAGTTTTCGTGACAGTGCTGGCCTTTTAACAAAGGTATTAACATATAAGACCAAACAAAATATATTTTCAT
Source organism: Cyrtodaria siliqua (assembly GCA_037043455.1). Lineage (NCBI taxonomy): Eukaryota > Metazoa > Mollusca > Bivalvia > Adapedonta > Hiatellidae > Cyrtodaria > Cyrtodaria siliqua. The sequence continues at coordinate 264,915 of JAWPHD010001325.1, forward strand.
TGTGTCTACATGTATGGGTAAAGTTGCGGAAGTTTCTTTTATTGTTGAGTGTAGTATATGTATACAAAAGTGAAGGCTCAACAGAGGTTGCTGTAAACATCTGAAGACGCGACAGTTATTTTAAAATCCGGCAAGGTTACACACAAAACTCGACATTCGAAAAGTCGGTAAATATTCTGTTTTGCTTTAACTAATGTAATTGAAAACGAAAGCCTCTTAGTTCAAACCATTTTAGAGATATATGTTAGTACATAAGAGGGTGGACTTGTCTACATGTTATATATATATATATATATATGTGTGTATGTAGTGTTGAATCTGCGTCGTTTCTCCTGTAGATATGCTGTGTTGTGTGTGCATCCGCTCTGTGTAGTTGTCGCTGGGGCGGTGAGTGTTGCCGGTTTGTGTTGTGGAGCCTACATTCTCTAGGTACTGCACCCTGGTGTGACCTATTCTACTGAGCCGAGAGTCATGTTGTTGGGGACCACACCCGCCTCTTCAACCTGCGTACCCGGTGAGCCTTAAGTTTAAAGTTTGCGTAGGCACGCACTTGCTCCGTGCACAGCGCCAGTTTTCCCTCTTCAGATCCGTTTAGTTGATGAGTCATCCATGCAGGCTGTCAACGCTCATCTAACTGCATCTCGTCCATGGCTGTTCTAGACGCTGTTCCATGGCGGGCGGGCACCGATCTTGGTCCACAACACTGACAGGGTGAAAAGTCCAGAAAGTAGTTCAGTTAAATGCCGGCGATGTCTATTTGTAGGGTTCGGCGGATGTGTGCGGGGAGGGGTTGGGTGTGTGATGTTGGGGCGGGGGGGGGGGATAGCGGGGAGTGAGATTCTCGTAACAGGATAATATTAACTAATACAAGATAACAGTAAAATATTGCACAATAACAGATAATAGAATAGTTCGCATAACAGAAAGAACCCTTGCCGTATAACGCGCTCTCATGATATATTCCGATACACGGGACCTCCCGGTTTACGTACCCATACGTCTAAGGTGAAGAATCTTACCCAAAACACATAACCAACGGGAAGGTTTGAACCAGCTTCATTCGGATTTCAAATTCAACACACTATCCACTGGGCAGCGCTGATTTGATCTGCATATTTACTCTCTGTGTGTCTTCATTGTGAGGAAAGCCTATTACGCGGAGGGCTATTAATCTGGCGTTGTCCGTCCGTCCGTCCATCCGGAGTCATATCTTCGCAACTGCAGTTTGGATTTTCATTACACTTGGTAATAATGTTTATCCTGATAGTGGGATGAGACGCGACTATTTTTTCCTAGAATCGCCTCAGTAACGCCGGAGTTATTGCCCTTTAATTGATAAAAAATGCTTAATTCTGTCCTTCCATCACCATAGCTTGATAACCGTTTGTTTAATTTTCATTAAACTTGATTATAATGTTTATCCCAATAGTGGGATGTGACGCGGAATTGTCCTAGTAACGCCGGAGTTATTGCCCTTAAATTGATAAATGTCCCATTGAATTATTCACGTAGTGGGTTCAAACCTCACTGGAGACATTTTTCTTTTTTAATTACTTGCTTTTTCTTCATAAGAAACCAATAATTTTATTTTCATTAGAAACCTTGGTTCATGGGTTCAATTTTTCTTAGGGGCCCTCGATGGATCAGTTTTACAAAGAGTTATAGGGAAGAACTTAAAAAAATAGTCTTCTCTGAAACTACAAGAGATAAAGGTTTAATATGTTTTATGTATTATCAGCTTATGGATCCTCTACCAATTTTGTTCAAATGATGACCCTGGTGTCAAATTTGGTCCCGCCCCAGGGGTCACAGTTTTACATAGACTTATATATTGGGAAAACTTTAAAAATCTTCTCTGCGACTACAAGAGTCAAAGGTTTAATATTTTGTATTTACACTCAGCTTATGGTCCGATACCAAGATTGTTTAAATGGTGACCCTGGGGTCAAATTTGGCCCCACCCCTGGGGTAACATATTTTACATAGACTTATATAGGGAAAACTTAAAAAATCTTCTTCTCTGAAACTACAAGAGCCAAAAGTTTAATATTTTGAATTTACACTCAGCTTATGGTGGTCTTCTGCCAAGTTTGTTCAAATGGTGACCCTGGGGTAAAATTTGGTCCCGCACCTGAGAAAGAATGTTTTTAATGTTTTTCCCTATATATAAGTCTATGGAAATCTGCGACGCCTGGGGCGGGGCCAAATTTGACCCCATGGTCACCATTTGAACAAAACTGGTAGAGGATCCATAAGCTGATAAAAAATAAAAAATATTAAACCTTTATCTCTTGTAGTGTCAGAGAAGATTTTTGAAGTTTTTCCCTATAACTCTATGTAAAACTGACCCAACAAGGGCCGCTAAGCTCCCCATCAAAATTGTGTTTCCCATTAAAAAAAAGAAATAATTAAAAAAAAGAATAAAAATATGCCTCAAGTAAGATTTGAACCCACTACCTGAATTTATCAATTTAAGGGCAATAACTCCGGCTTTACTAGGACGATTCCGAAATAGATTTACCGCGTCACCTCCCACTATTGGGATAAACATTATAATGAAGTTTAATGAAAATCAAACAAGCGATTATCAAGGTATGGCTGTGGACGGACAGAATTAAGTATTTTTATCAATTAAAGGGCAATAACTCCAGCGTTACTGGGGCGATTCCGGAAAAAAATAGCCGCCTCTCATTCAACTATCACGAAAAACATTATTACCAAGTGCAATGAAAATCCAACCTGCAGCTATGAAGATATGGCACCGGACGGACGGACGAATGGACAGACAACGCCAAATTAATATCCTATCTGGCGGGGCATAATAAGCGAAGTGCATAAAGTTTGTGAGAAAGTGACCTAAACGCAAAAGTTGAACGTAAAAATTATTAAGTTATCTGCCCTTTGCTTTGAGGGTCAAGGTCACTTCCACATTTGGTTTGTCACGTTGCGATGTACCACCCAAGATACAACTACAAGCAACGTTTGAAAGGTCTAGCGCATACATTTTGTAAGAAAATGACCTAAACGCAAAACTTGAATGTTGACGCCTTCGCCGCCGCCGCAGCTGCCGGAAAAGCAACACCTATGTCTCTTTTTCCCTTCGAAAAGGCGAGACAAAAAGGAGTGTGTTCTTTTCAATGATAAGCTTTATTAACCGTATGCTGTTGTGAAGATCGGGAGGCATATTTCTATGCATCTTCTGATATCTTCAATAGTTTGTGCAAAAATGCCATGTAGATTATATCTGAAGAAAAGTAGTATTAAACCATGAATACATTTTAATACAACGCTTTTAAAAATACAGTCAAACCTGTCTTAAGCAGCCATCAAAACTGATCACTTCACACAGGTGGCTGCTTAACAATACAGGCCCATTTTAATGGAATTTAAGCTGAAGGTAATATGAAAATCTAAATATTCATGTAAATAAGACACTCCCTCCATATTGAGAATAGTGTCAGTAAGTTGAGAAAATTGTGTGGCTGTTTAATACAGGTGGTTGCCCAATAAAAGAGACTGCTAACACAGGTCTGACAGTAAATCTATCAACCACCAATTTATTAATAGCAAAATGTTTACTACTTGCTGATGGCACAGTCTATGACTCCCTTTACTGCAGTCCAAATCAGCCGACAGTCCTGAATACCTATTTCTAGACTAACAACAATCTGCAAAATCTGCCACAGGTCCAGTAGTTCAATTATTGACAATGTCAACAAACATAAACACTTTAACCCCCACCCAACCCACCCACGAATTATTGACAATGGCAATAAACATAAAAACTTTAACCCCCCCCCCACCACCACCACCTCACCACCGCCCCACCACCCCCACCACACACACACACACTCCCACTCCCCATATATTAAGAACGATCGAGGATGCAATGAAATTAAGTTTTAAATGATAAAAAAAAAAAATGGACGGAGAACCTTTTTTTTGTAATTGTTGTTGTGGAATACGGACGTTCCTGTGCCTCCCGATCTTCACAACAGCATACGGTTAATAAAGTTTATCATTGGAAAAAAAACACTGACTTTTTATCATAAAGCCAGTAATTAAAGCCAGTAATTATGTAGGGGAAATAACCCCGCAAGTAATGTGGTAATTATCGACAGTGCTGCCGCCATCGTACCGTTTCACTTTGCACGTAATGAAATCAGTTTCTGTCGAACGGATTGTGTTTGCATTGCACCGATTTTGTTTTCGTCAGATTATTTTATTTACCACCAGACTAAATGTGTTTGCGTTAAACGGATTTATAATGCATCATTCTGATTTACTTTGCTGTGTATCACTTCATATTTTTCGATGAATCGTTTAAGTTTTCATCGTACCGACTTGTATTTTATTGTATTGCATTAGTTTTTCTGTCAAATAGTTTGTCATTGCACTGAATGATTTCTATTTGCGTCGTATGGTTTGACATTTTACACGGTATCATTTCACTTCGAACCGTATTAATTCACTTTGTAACGAATGAACAGAGTTTACACGTCGCATCGAATCAATATGTACGTCATCAAATGACTTCCTTTTGAATTAAACGGCCTGCTATTGAATGGTTTGTAAATGTCCACATTTTGACGGTTATGGCTTCCCATACAAATGTTCCTATTTTACTTTGGCTGTTTGCAGTTTTGCAATGCTGCATTACATAACCCGTTCTGATACAAAAATATGGACATGTACAGATGAAAATTAATTTAATTTCGCCGCTATGTTTGCTCAAATTATCGCTTTCCACCGTACAGCCTCCCATAGCCTGATGTTTACCTCGGCCATTCTGTTGAAACCGTGTCGTGAAGGATGCGGTGCGCGAGAGCAAGATAAGGATTATAAATTAAACAAAGCACGTTATCCATAATCTACCTTTGGGGAAAAGTATAGAAATTATTCTTTTTAGGAGAATCACAACCATATCCGATTGGGCAGAACTGCCCGCATCTTTAAATGTGTGATACTGTACTGTATCATTAATATCCTCTATCTGTTTGATATCAAGAGAAAACATCAGTGACACTTGCTTTACCAGCTGTTAATACGGACAGTGAAGATTGTAGTTGGCAAATTTGAATAAAATACTGGACATTGATACAGCCGTACACCGGCCTTTGTTTGGCAAAAATTGCGATCAGTTCCAAAGTAAGTACCTGCCATTCACTCGCAATGTATGTCCACGTTGTCGTTTAATCCGTCCTGTTTGTCAAATACGAATTGTGTACGCGCTATCATTTCAACGTGTCCTCTTATCACCATCAAAATAACCAGAGAGGTAGCCGTGTGCGATAACATTAAAAACTTGAAAACATGTTTAACGGCGAACATTGTTACAGCATCTGAAAGTCTAGACATTTAGCTTTAACATAAAGGCATACATTTAGTAAAGAATAAAAGGTGTTGATGCGTATATAGAAGAACTTTCTATCACTTCCATCATGCATACATTTTCCATAAACACAGAACTGACAAAGCTTACTCCTTTTCCGCCCATGAGAAAACAATCAAGTCTTTGTTTTAAACGTGCAACGAGCGGTTCTACAATCGGTCTTTCATTTACATCGAATGATCTTGAAAATACTGAGACTATTCAGGTGCTGGTTGGTTGTCTGTTTCAACTCCTAGTCGTTTTCAGATTCTCCAGCTCCTTTCATATTTCCCTGGATTTAAGTTTACTTTACCTATCCAAATGTGTGTCTCTGGATAGCCTTACATTTTCGGAGGATGTACTCCAGTAGACGGGGAATGTCAGGTTTACATCCCCACCAAAGGACGTGGCTAATGGAAGGTGTCTTGACCAAGAACACACTGACGAAACTGAATGGTGCCGGTGACGATCGAACCTGAGAGAAAACATATAACAACATTAATCGTGTGATTCGAGTGTATAATCCATTTGTTTATCGACTTTGTCTTTAATTTTACAATCACCCTGCATTCAAAATTCTTAGGACTGAGTTTGCGTGTTGAATACAGAGCTGAGTTCGAATGTTGAGCCCATGACTAGGTCAGAGTGTTGCATGCAGGGTTGGGATCGAACGTTAAATGCACGGCATTGTTCGAATATTGAACGCATGTTAGAGTTTGAATGTTGAACGCATGGCTGGGTTCGAATGTTCAACGCAGGGCTGAGTTCGAATGTTTAACGCAGGGCTGAGTTTGAATTTTAAGCGCAGGACTTGTTTCGAATGTTAACGCAGGACTTGTTTCGAATGTTAAAAGCAAAGCATGACTGTGTTCGAATGCTGAACGCAGGGTGACTACAAGGAATAGTTCAAATGTTGAATGCAAGACTGAGTTAGAATGTCGAGCACAGAGCTACGTTCAAATGTTTAACGCAGGACTGGGTTCAAATCTTAAAGCAGGGCTGTGTTTGAATGTTGAACGCAGCGCTGGGTTTGAACGTTGAATGCAGGACTAGGTTCGAGTGTTTAATATAGGGCTAAGTTCGAATGTAGAATGCAAGGCTGGCTTTGAATGATGAATACTGTGTTCGATTGTTTAACGCAGGGCTTGGTCAGAATGTAGAATGCATGGCTGGTTGTTAACAGTGTTTGCAGAACGAAGAGCTCGTTCAGCGCCTCAATTGACTAACCATCTGTATCGAGATAATACAACTATATGTATTTTTGTACTGATGTATGACATCCTACACACTTTGTCCACAGACTGACCTGGCTGCACAAGTATATTACCAATGCGCTTTCTGCTAACCATATGTATCCCCTCGCAACCATTCATTCGGAATTTGACAATTCCCGATTGTTGACAAGGCTGTGTTCACTATGTTTTTAGGGGTTATCGTGCCGCCAGTGGACAACACGGTGGTTTGAAACTGGAGAACCGGGGTCAGGCCTCATCGGCGCCATTTAGTTTCGTCAGTGTGTTATTGGGCAAGACGCGTTCCTTTATCCTCGACCGAAGGATCGGGTCATAAACTGGGTGGTCTCGTATATAGGAGTCTATTAACCAACAATAGAGAATATATTCGTTAGTAATAGAAGGGCAGATTCCCGGATTCCTATGTATTATTTCCCTCTCTCTGGCAAATCGAATAAACATATGTTGCGCTGACGAGCCGCTAAACACCATTCAATTAAAGGGCCTTGATGCGATCTGGAGAATAATTGTTCAGTGTACACAAACACTAAACTAGACCCATAAAATAATTTATTGTTAATGAAATAGTTTGGTCGGGAAAACTCCACGACTCGGCTATTTTTTGGTGCATGAATCAATAATGTTAATTCATATGAAGCTTTAAGCCTATACTAAATTCTTGTTTTGTGATCTAAATATACTTTCATTTAATAGTGTGTACAACTGTTAGCAATATGAACCCCAAATGAATCAATATTGATGATTTAACAACACAAATACACCGTGACATCGCCTTTTCCAACCAAAACTGCTTTTATAAACAATTATTCAACCGAACCTAATATGCGGCTCATTGAAAGCACGTGCACATTTAACATGAAACTGAACCACATTATGAGGGTTTTCTCTTGTATTTGTTCTGGCACCAATTCCTCTTCCAGGCTGCCTCCTGTCCTTTTAGGAGTTACAGAAAATGTATCTTCGGATCTCAATAAATTGGCGGGCTAGAATAGCATAACATAATGATAATTATGTTGAATATTTCGGCAAAATACCGCTGATATTTAAATATGAACGACATTATTGCTACACAAGGTATTAAGAAAATGTATATTGACTTAAAATATTTTATCTCATAATATCGTCAAGAAAGTAAAATACATTGTATGTATAAACCAAGATCATTATATCGTACAATTTGCAAATGTATATGGGCCGAGTACGAAATAATCAAATTGTAATGGTATAGTAACCGGACAGCACAGTTTATCCGAATGTCGATGGACGTTTAAATGTGTTTATACTGAAGGATTTTGTCTAATTTTTGTTTTTGATCTTATATTTATACATAGTTTTAGATACAAAACGTTTTTTGTTGCAATTAGGTGTTATGCTCTACTGATTCGTCTATACATGTTACACGGTTTGGACTAAGGCTAGTTGGTCTTGTGTTAGTTCAGCATTTGAACGTTGTTACAGTTGACATCTCCGACTGTCTGTACAACGTTCAGCGCAAGCGTACAGTAAAAATCGAGGATTATCGATAGGTCTTCATTTTGACGCGTAATTTATATTTCAGTCTATATGATATGTTAAAATAATGAACTATAATCACTCAAAAACAGATTTATTAAACATAATATGTGCAAAACGTTGAACGATATACAGTATAAATGTATTAAATTGATAGTTTTGTTTTCATACATTTACTTTTGTTATCAAATCTCGACATCAATATCACGTGACTAAACGGTGTTAATTGATTGTTATCTACCCTTGTAATTTGGCAACTCCCCAACAGTTCATACTGCCCCAACTGCAAAACGCTCTCCGGGATATACCACTGCCGTAATAGTGTGTGTTACCCTTTGATTTTTACATTGTGTATGAAATAATATTGGCATTCATATCTCGGCCCAATTATAAAAGAATAACTTACATTATCATCACAAATGGCGTATTTAATATCATATGCTGCCAAAAAATCCACTGCACAGCACAGAAAAGTGGAGGTCATAAAGGGGGCGGTGGGGGCGGATTAGTATAAGAAAGAACTTGTCTCATGAATGAATGCTGCCTTTAAAAACATAAGCACTGAGATGCCAAAATATTGTATTCATACACTCATTTCAATATAATCAACAACAAAATATCACAATTTTAACATGAAAATGCTTGAAATAAGTAACAAATAGATCAACAGTGTTTTTTAAATAAAACAATGGCACTTTAAACCCAAGACGTTGCTACTTAAATTGGAAATTTATTTATGTTGGAAAGTAGCAGATCTATAATAATGATATTATTATTGAAGGGACATTAATGACAAGCTTGCTATCGGACACGTTTTCTTTCCCACATGTAAACAAATAAAAATGTGTGAATTCATAAAGATCACATTTTATTATATATTTAGTTACACATGTATTGAGCCCCATCACTGTTTCTCAATCACTGATATGTTTCACTGCTGGTACTACCTTTTAAATGTCAAAAGCACTTTCTTTTTTTAAATCCGATTGAATGTGCATCATTAGATTAATTTAAACTTAGTCGGTGAATGAAGCTTCTTACCATAATTCACTGATTCTGTCAATTATCAGGAATTGTGATCATTTTGACATGTCCTAATTTTTTCAAAAGCTGTTTTTTTATCATTGAATTGCAAATCACTTAACAAACATAATGAATGAGTTAGAGATTACTGAAGTCTGTCGAGTATTTAAAAAGTTATAGTGAGTTACAGTGAATTGTTGTGGAATCCACTGCGACAAACATGAATCCTGCCAAAAAAAAACGCTGGGGCAAACTGGGGTCCCACACAAAAATCCCACTGGGATCAAGTAGGAATCCACTGTAAATCCCACTGGAATATAGAGTTGTTGACATTGCCTAAAACATATTTTTTCTGCAATGAGTTCCCAGGTTGTGGGTATATAATACAAAGAATATGTGTGCTTGTCTTGAAGTGAGAATTTAAAACTTAGTGATGAAATTAAATCCTATGTTCACTACAAACCAACAAATATTCTTCATAATTTATTATATCTATGGTATATGTGTGTAAAGAACAAAAACATGTTACATTTAAAGAAACTAAAGGCCAGTTTATTTATTTATTGGTTTACGGGAAAATTTTCAAAAATGTTCAGTAGGAAGGACAAAATAAAAATAAAATTAAGACCAGCATTTACATATATAATGAGCCAATAATAAAATTAAAAATAAAAGTAACTTTTTGAGACATTTTTTTATTTTCATGTTTTGGAAAATAACAACAGAAGAACTCTTGATGTTTTTTCATCTGTTTTTTATAATAGAAACTAATTTGTAGCAAAATACAGTGAAACCTCTGGGACCGCTGTCTTCCTTAGCTAGTTTTTGGATGCAAAACCCCTGCTATCCACAGCACTACCGGGACAGTCGAAAGTTCAAAGCCCTGTTCTTTACGCCTGCTATGTCCCGGGTTGGGTGGAGGCAGAGGTTACAAATGAGTTTTTTTTTAGTAAAATGTTTCAGCCTTCTCAGGCATAGGGATGCAGACTGTGGATATGGTGGTCTGTCAAAGGTCCAATGGTCAGTGAGTTTTTCAAAGTGAATAATTATATCAAAACTGTGTGAGCAAAGAATAAAGTTTAGAACCGTTAGGTTTACTGATTTGCTTTAAACAGTCTATTAAATCATTTTAGAGTTATTTTATTCTTAGAATTTTTTTATTCTTGGTTTCAAGAAACTTATAAATAAGTGATACAAACAGTCTTAATCTGTTTGTCACACATATTAAAAGGCTCATTAAGTTCTGAGAACACACTGAGTTGCATCACAATATGTGATGTCATAATAGCATGAAGGGATGTCACAATACCAGGGTGTGATGTCACAATACCAGAAAGTGATGTCATGATAGAAACAACCAAATCAAAATATGAATGAAGCATTCTGATTGGTTTAGTGATAAAAATTGGACCAATGAAACCAGTTAATTTAAAGCTCATTACATTCTCAGAGCAAACTGAGGTTTTACTGGACATTGAGTAATGAGGTTCTTGAAACCCAGAAACACAAAATTCTAAAAATAAAATAATTCTAAAATGATTTAATAGACTGTTTTTTAATGTTACGAAAATATATGGGTAACAAACTCCCTGAACAAATTCTTCACTATGATTACACTCGAAGTCGGACTGGCAATAAAAAATAAAATCGGGATTCAAGGTACGGATGGTATCCGTAGTCTTGTAAGTTTCTTTTCTGTTTTTTTAATGAAACGATTTTTAATAAAAACAAAACTTTTAACCTGAATTGAAACAGCGATTGCTTTGCTGACACAAGCAAATACATTTCTGTAAAAAAGGGTAATTTATTTTGATTTTGACCAATTAATAATTTTAAATGCCTTGTGTTAGGTAGAAAAGATCAAGCAAACTACCATAGATATACTGATAAAAATAAGTTTAGCAAGTAAATAACATAAATCCCGTGGACCAGATTCTAGGATATGTGTAGAAGCGGTCATGGGCAATATAACTTACATAATTATATTAAGCGAATGAGTCTCAAAAGAAATATGCGAAAACAATAGCAATATGTGGTAATCTACATGTTTTACAGAAATTATAATTTCACTTTTATTTCAATTAAAGGGAGGTAATTTCACAAATGGTAAACTTTGGTTCCCTATATCTTTATAATGGCAAGGAAAGTGTTGATTGTTTTAGTGTTTTTATAACTTGATAACAGTTACTTTGTAATGTTTAATCTTGCTCTTTACCTTATTTGTATTTTTAAATGCGAAATAGTATGTTTAATTGGAGATAACTCTGATACTTACAGTACATTGGAATACAAAAAGTAGGTGAAAAAGATCTCAACCTAAGACATGCCGATGATTTAAAATACTTCAAAATATAAAATTACATTACATTTATTTCAGCTAATGGTCATAAACGGCTTGATAAACTTTCTTTTTTTCAGTATATATAGATTTGTTTCAAACAATACATGTATATCTGATATATTACAACACTAATTTAAAACCAGTACATACATGTTTCAGGGTTTGACATTAACAGTTGTCCCCTTGTCCTGTGCCATTTAGATTCTACCGGGGACAAGTTAATTGTCCCAGTTGACATGTCCTACGGACAACTAAATTTTATAACAAGAAATGAATTTGACATCTTTAAAACTTGTGACTGAAAAAATGTCAAAACATTGGTGAGCACATTGTAAATGACAAATGAAAACCATCTTGTTTTCATTGATGGAATGCAACTGAGAGAATGTAATGTCACTTTCATGATTGATTTTGTTTTTTGTATCACTTTAACATGAAGTGCGGGGACAAGTAAATTTGACTGGGGACAAGTAAATTGTGTAAGTTACTTGTCCTATGGACAAGTTGCGGAAATAAGTTAATTTCAAACCCTGTGTTTCATCGTTTTTCCTTCAATATATCGATATGGTCGATACGCTTCACTTCCTATCAATGACAGCCCTAATTCACCGGTTCTTGACATACCCATAAGACCAAATACAATTATGTGCATGGCTCCAGTTTCCCAACACCCCGGGGCACGACCATTTTCTACCCCGGGGACTTCATTTGAACAAAATTGATAGTCTAGCCATTGGCGGTCATTTTAAAAGAACAACTGTCAAAATCTGTCCCGAAGTCCTCGACATGATTTTTTTAAGGTTTCGACGATGTTTGGTAATGGTGGCCATCTTGGATGTCGCGCAAACCTAATTTTAGCAAATCCAAAAATTATTCATCTAATGATCATCCATGTGAAGTTGTATTTATCATATAGCAGTGTATTAGCCAGCCGACCGTGCTGCAGCCGTCTTTTGCAAGGCCGTTTTTGAAAAATCGCGGCCAATATTTGGAGGAGTGGGTGGGTTAAAAAAACACAAAAAATAACACTTTCAAACTCTTACTTTCTGACTAATGTTATGCTTTGTATACATTTATAGAAGAAAAATGCATCTTTTTCACCTTTATCTGTGAAAATAAATTACCCCAGAGACATCCACTTATAGCAAAATGGCGCGTAACACGTGTTAAGCAAATTATTTTGCACACCCTGTTTGTATATTTGCACACCCAGTTCTTGAATTTCTGCCTAATACACTGTCATATAGTGACACACCTAAACGAGAAACACACTCCTTTGGGGCAGAAGATCAACTTTCGAGGCCTTGTCTATCTACTGGCAAACTAATTTGAAAGGCATAATTGTCAATCTCAAAATCAAATCCTAACTACGCCTTGATACTCTCCGCTTCTAGTGTAGAGTATCGCAGCGTGATAAAGGGTCTGATTTAAATGAGACTGGCATAATTGCCTAACAGATACATGTAATATATACCGGGTAAAATGAACAACTGAAATCTAAAAAAGACAAATAAGCTTACATACAAAACTGTAGCCTATTTTTTAAAAATAAAAAGGGCCATGATTCTGTTAAAATAAAAGCAAGAGTCGTAGAACGTGTCTGTACATGTATGATGTTGTCTAATGATGTTGAATACATTTGTGAAGTTTCAAATATATGAAGTTGTTTTGGAGATACAAGCTTATGTCATACAAGATACAAATAATAACAAAGTTTGAAAACTCTAGTGCATGCAGTTCCGGAGAAAGTGACCAGAATGAAAAACTTTAAGCCTGTTTAAGGTAAAACTATTAAGTTACAGTATCAGCCCTTGCTTGGAAATCTGCATTTTTCTATGTATTGTAATGTTGCGATGTACTGCAGTACAGTACCCAAAACACAAACATAACCAAAGCTTTAAAGGTGTACTGGTCGGGGGCTACTTTCCGTCACTTATGTAAACATAAACTAATTTTTCAGACACATCTATATATCTTGACAATTTTTAACTCTACTTTCTATAAGGGTACCTCTTCCTGGAAATTTGGAACACAAACCATTGGTTTTATATAATTACCTACATGTAAGTGGCACGTGACCTTTGTATAAATAGACTAAAACTGAGAAATCATTTTGTTTACATGCCCAGTTTCCGTCATGTTTTTTATCGAGTGGTCATGATACAGTAAAATTTTATGAATTAAAAACATATTTGCAAGTCTCTTGAACAATTTCATTGAAAAAATTGTATGTTTGCATTGTTCCACCATTCATCACGATCGTTATAACAATGCGCCTGGTAACGTCAACGTAATATTTTTCAAGACGTCAATTTACGCTATAACAATGGGTAACTCTTTGTAAATCAAACAGTTTCCTCTCTTTGGTTAAAATATATTATCACGGTATATTTTAACTGCGTCCTGTGTGATAAAAATATGACGTTATAACAATTTAATTATTTTTTAATAATTTATTATGCGGCAGTATGCGTGTGCATCCCCAATGCCATATAAGGAAGTAAGCACACTTTTCGGAGAAAGCCCTTTCATTTTTGTAACGCTTATTTACATTTTGGTTGTTTCTTCTGTTTACAAGCTTCAGTGCTAAACGACTGTCAATAAATAACATTGTAAGTAATTCGCAGTGTAAAACATTTTTAAATGAGTCACTAAAACTGGGCTTGCACGGAAACTGGCCCCTAACCAGTAGTGCCCGAAGCCCGGGGCTAGTAAACTGTCATTCAGGCTAGTGACAATTTGGAAATTTATGCAGTCGGGCTAAATAAAAATTCAAGTTTTCATAATTCGGGCTAGTGACTTGGAAAATTGAAGTCGAAGACTGTAGTGCACACAGTTTGTGGGAAAGAGTCCTAACGCAAAACTTTAATGTTGACACTGCCATTCCCGCTGCCTCTGTCGGAATAACAACACCTATATTTTTTTCAAAGAAAAACAAGTGAGATAATTCAGTTTCATCGATTTGTTTAATATTTACATGTAAGTTATAGCTCTTTTAGAAATGTTTGTCCTCCCATGTTTATAAGCCAAACACAACATTGGACAGTTTTGCTGATGTTTAATTATTTCATTTATATATAAAAAAAAATGTATGTACAGCTCAGTATGTGCGCTAGGATCTCCACCAGGACATGAACCTGGATCTCTTTTCGAAAGAAAAGCATGCTTGCTTGCATTATAGAGATATGTCCCTAACCGCACAAACCAAGTATACAATAAGAGGCCCAAGAGGGCCTGTTTCTCTCTACTGGCTATATGGAGTCTTTGCTGGGGAACACAACAACAATGTGCAACTAGGCTTGGTACTGATCATTCCTGTAAAGTTTCACAGAAATCCAGGAACAAGAATTCAATGACCTTGAAGCTCTACTGATAGGTTTTAATATCTAGATCAGCATTCCTGTGAAGTTTCATGAAAATCTGTCAAGTAGTTTCAGAGGAATAGTCGCTACAACGTTTTACTATACAACTCTTGTAAAGTGTACAAAGATGACTGAGCTGGCAGTCATGTTTAACGTCGAATCAAAACGATTTTCGACAAGGACCATGCTGATCATTTTAGAAAAAGTCCCGTATCAATATCATTTAGAGTTTTCAAGAAGTAGTCGCTACAAACTTTTTTTTTTTTAAATTTATTTTTAGATTTGGCGACCATCGTGGATTTCACATCAACATGAATTTTTGCTAGGATCAACTAGACTTCATGGGCAACATTTCTGTAAAGTTTCATGGAAATCCATTCAATAGTTTCAGAGAAGTAGTCCTACAAAAAAAGTTTACGGACAGACAGACGACGGACACCACACCACGGCATAAGCTCTGCTGATCTCTGATCAGTTGAGCTAAAAATCGCATGAAAAAAAGACAAATGGAACAAACTGTCGCATCGAATTCGGTGGAAATCCATTTTCACCATTTCGGTTCGTAATAAAAAATATATTGATTTATATTTCATTGAAAATCTCAAGTAAATTTTTTCAGATCTATTTAATCGCAATAAAACATATAAAATGAGAAAATATCAAATTATTCGAAAATCACATGAAAACAAGATATTTATACAAAATAGCATTTTTCAACAAATCAAGGGTCGTAACCTGCCGTTACTAACTAGATCTAGCTGGTTTACGAACTTGTCCAAAATTCATTGATATACCATGCTTTGCAGAACAAGACATCATATTGAGACTTCCTGGCAAATTTTGTAGAAATCCGACAAGCCATTTAGGAGGAGTAGCGCCGACAAGAAATTTAAAGTAAAAATGTCAGTGCTATAACTCCGTCATAAATCAGCAAACTGGAACAAAAGCGTGATATGCACAACTAGACATCTTACAGATGCTTTCTGCCAAGATTTCTCGAAATCCAACGAGGCGTTTAGGAGTAGTAGCGCTGACAAGAAATTAAAAAAAATGTCAAGGGGTCGTAACTCGATCAAAAATCAACAAACTGGAAAAAAAAAATGCAATAGGCACAGGAATGCTTCCTGCTTACACGGCGTTAACACCAAAAAAAATAAAATAAAATAATATTTTTTTTTTTTTTTTTTTTAAATAATAATAATAAATAAGTAAATAAATAATAAAAAAAATTAAAAAAAAAAAAATATCTATTAAAGGCATTTGCTGTAGTTTTCCATGCGCATCTTTTTTTGGGCGACTTCTCTTCTAAAACTATTGGATGGATTTTCCTACAAATTTACAGGAATGTTGCTTTTGATCTCTAGTTGTATTTTTTTATCTTTTTTTATGAATTTGTTTTAATTATTTTTCGGAATTATTATTATTTATTTTTTTTATTTAAATTTTTATTTGTTTTGTATTTTTTTTATTGTCTTTATTTAAATAAAGGCCTATTATTAGATACATAAAATAGGAAAAATATAGCATTTTGTAGAAATTCCAACAAAATTAAAAAAAAATTTAGCATAATGGTACTGTTCCAAAAACCAATATTAAATCTCAATATGCATGGTGACCTATAAATTTAATTGAATATATTGTCTAAATATATGTTCAAATAAGTACCTAGGAAGTATCAACAAATTCTGTTATTAGAAACATAACAAAAAAATATTTTTCTAAACAAGCATTGGGACCTATAATTTTTATTGCACATTTTGTTTTTATATATGTTAAACTATGTGCTTAGAAAGTTTAAAAAAATTCTATTATTGGGAACATACAAAAAAAAAAGGAAATTGTATCATTATAGACTAATTTATGCATAAATTGTGGTAATTGTCTCAACAGATTTTGTAAAAAAATATAGGTTTTACATAAAGATGAGCTTTAAATGTTATTGTAATTAAAGTTTAAAGAAAATCTGTTCTGCAGAAAAAAATACAGACAATGTCTTTAATAATAATAAAAAAAGAGCAAAATATCTGGTAAAGTTTGGTAAAGATCAAATGAAAAATGAAAACCCTATCGTATTAACTTGGCAAAC
The DNA here is from genome assembly GCA_037043455.1 of Cyrtodaria siliqua. Lineage (NCBI taxonomy): Eukaryota > Metazoa > Mollusca > Bivalvia > Adapedonta > Hiatellidae > Cyrtodaria > Cyrtodaria siliqua. The sequence goes on from JAWPHD010001325.1 coordinate 281,863, forward strand.
TATAGATTTTTAACTAAATCAAGGGCCATAACTCCGCTGTTATTGGTCCGATCTGGCTGGTTCGAACTTGTGCGAGCTTTCATTGATATTAATAATCTGGTAAAGATTGGTAAAGATCGGATGAAAAATGAAGGCCTTTGGCCAGTAGAGCTAAAATTCATCAGCTCCAAAAAGTAGGTCAAGATCCAGGCATCCAAAAAAAGATGCACTACCGAAGACACAACTATGTCAAAATAAAATATGTTTTCTTCCAAAGACTGAGCTATAAATCAGGTTTAAAACATTTAGTGCATAATTCTAGTTCATGAGAAAGTGATGTAAATGTAACAATTAAAGTTATCTGCCCTTTGCTTGAATGGTGAAGGTCACATCCACATTTGCTTTGTCACGTTGCAATGTACCACTCAAGATACAACTATAAGCAAAGTTTTAAAGGTCTAGTGCATACAGTTTGTGAAAAGTGACCTAAACGCAAAAGTTGAACCTACAAATTATTAAGTTATCTGCCCTTTGCTTGGAGGGTCAAGGTCACTACCACATTTGCTTTGTCACGTTGCCATGTACCACCCAAGATACAACTATAAGCAAAGTTTGAAAGGTCTAGTGCATACAGTTTGTGAAAAAATGACCTAAACGCAAAAGTTGAACCTAAAAATGAGTAAGTTATCTGCCCTTGCTTGGAGGGTCAAGGTCACTTTCACATCTGCTTTGTCACGTTGCGATGTACACCTCAAGATATAACTATAATCAAAGTTTTAAAGGTCTAGTGCATACAGTTTGTGAAAAGTGACCTAAACGCAAAAGTTGAACCTAAAAATTATTAAGTTATCTGCCCTTTGCTTGGAGGGTCCAGGTCACTACCACATTTGCTTTGTCACGTTGACATGTACCACCCAAGATACAACTATAAGCAAAGTTTAAAAGGTCTAGTGCATACAGTTTGTGAAAAAATGACCTAAACGCAAAAGTTGAACCTTAAAATTAGTAAGTTATCTGCCCATTGCTTGGAGGGTCAAGGTCACTTCCATATTTGCTTTGTAACATTGCGATGTACCACCCATGATACAACTATAAGCAAAGTGTGAAAGGTCTAGTGCATACAGTTTGTGAGAAAATGACCTAAACGCATAACTTGAATGTTGACGCCGCCGCTGGAAAAGCAACACCTATGTCTCTTTTTTTCTTCGAAAAGGCGAGACAAAAATCCGAACGAGTTTGTTAGGTCTGTAAACGTCTGGTTTGCTTTTGCTTCGCGGACGCGGCAGTGTCTAAGTAAATCGATTGATTATGAATAAACCAGGGATCACTCTAAATAACCTATACTGTGTTGATGAGCCGTTAAACAACATTCAATTAAATATCAGCCAATAAAGCCATTCCCATTCACTAGTCTACCATGTGGTAAAGTGAAAAAATGGCGATTCAATCAAACAAATTTGTAAACAAGTAGGGCAATTAAACAATTATGGCAGTTTGATGAGCAAAGATACTATTGACGCATGTCGTAATAATATGATGTTATTAATTAAGTGGTTTCAAATTGGCCCAGTTATTGGTCCAAGGACTCGGCCTTGGGCCAATATGACAGTCCGAGGACCAATAACTCGGACAGTATGAAACCATTTAATTAATGACAATTTTATTAATTAACAGTCACTACAGTATAATTTGTTTTTAATCAAATTATTTTGACATATTTTGCGTTTATTTATAGTAGCGTTAATTTCATTTATGTAAAAAAGCGAGCGCGAATGAAGTTACTTAACGTGAATGACGTCACTTAAATCTCGTTTTGAGGAGTTTCTTATATTGGCCTTGTTTTTTCATACTGGCCCGACTTCCGGTTCATATTGGCCGAGTTTGCGTCGTATTGTGAGTAGAGTTTCTAGTAAAACAAGGCTAATATAGTTAAGTTAATTAATAATGAATAGGTGTGCATCTGTTTTTATTTCAAAATGCCATATTTGTTATATAAAAAATGAATGCGAGATCAATTACGGAATGGCGTGTTATTGTTCTGAAGCATGTTTGCCATTGTATCCAAGACCTGCTTCGACCTTGGCTAATTTGGATAATTATTCGAAGAAATGACATCTCAAAAAGATAAATAACAAATGGGAAAAAATACATACCAGTTAGATTTAGGAATAAACCGTGCTAATAATTTCCAATACAGAAAAATGTGCTTGCTGATTTATCTATGTGAAGTCTATAACGAAAGTGAAAGTAGGAAAAAACTGCTGTTTGACCTAATTGCATCTTTCTTTTTTTATCTGGTGTAGTCTATAACAAAAGTAAAACTAGAAAAAGTTTTGTTCGACCTTTTGCATTTTTTTTATCTGCCTGGGGAGTGCCCTTTTGTAATTACTGCACTAGGAGCATCATGTATGTCTAATTCCATAGGGTCTACCAATATTTAATATTACCTTGTTGGCACCCGGTTCATTTAATTCCCTACCCCATGTTCATTAGTGATGTCTTATCCTCGGGGTATTTCCGTCAACACCCCCCTCCCACCGGTGGAGGAAAACACTGATATGTGCATTATAATGGTAACAACCTACAGCTCTGATCCTTCCTAATTTAAGGCATTAATTTTCCAATGAAATCATCTAAAAAAAAAAAAAATGGCATGTTGACCTAGCTTAGTTTTGAGGCAAGTGACTTTTGAAATTGGAACAAGTGACATTTTAGTCAGGGCAAGTAAATTTTCAAAATATTTCCAGACCCTGTAAGTGTCTGGGGAGTTAAATCAAGTAATTTCAAACTTTAAAAAAAATCCAGTTAGGTGTTTTAGCCAGTTTCCAGAGGGGATGGGGAGTGGTAGACTTGGGCTAAGGAAGGGATTTCCAAGAGGGGTGTTTATGAAAACAAGATTCCTTGGGTGATGGGGAAGGATTTTAATACACCCGCTCCCGCACCCTGGTGTGTGATGACATCGACAGCAGATTACAAAGTGATCCCAATAATGCAGGAGACACCACTATTAAAGCAACATTATCACAATGACCATCCCACCCCCACTGGAATATCCGCCTCTCCACACCGCAAAAACTTATCCCTTATTTTTGAGAAAAAAATCTACGGAGGGTATTTTGTGGATTTTCCAGTGGGGAGTCGGAAGGAATGTTTTTCCTCAGAAAAAATCCAGGGTGTATTTTTTTGATTTTTTTAGGGTGTGTGGGTAAGGAAGGTTTTTTTAGGATTTTTCTAGTGGGGGGTGGGTTGGGTAAGGAAGGAATTTCCAGGGTGTAGGGATGGATTTGAGAAAACTTAATAGTGCGACGATGGAGTTTACTGCAGAATGGCAGGGGAGTATACTGCAAAATTTCCGGCGGGGGTGGGGGGTGGGTGGGGGTGGGGGGGGGGGATAAAAAAACGGTTTTCCTGGGGTGGTATTTTGAAGAGAAAAAATCCTGATGCTGTGGGTAGGCTAAGGTGGGGTACGGATACAATCGCCAAAGGACATACATTAAATTATATATAAAACATTAAATGCAGTACATAGTAAAACTAAAAACATTAAAATTAAATAGAATGTCTAATCGGAATGACAGACATGACATGTTGTTTCCAACTTTCAGCAAATTATGACAAATACCTCTTGCTCTTCATGGAAAATTGGCGGTAAAACAAAACATTCGCTATCCGAATCCCGTCGGCAACTCAAATTATTTCTCTCCACACATCATCTAGACTGGATAAATGACAATAAAGTTCAAATGTGTCCGTTGTAGTAGAAGCTAGAACATTTACTGCCACACCGTTTAAATATTTTTTGAGAATCTCGTCAAATCACGCGAAGTTTCATTGACGGAAAACATGCATTGGTAAACAAAATATATACATACCTCAGTAGACAGCACATAAAACATATTTTCATAGCGTCAAACAGCATATGTTTTTGAATTCAAAGAATTGTTACAGTGGGATCTCCTCGTATTTTGGTCAGTTCTTAACGATAAAACACTTTAAATCTTTGCACAACGGCCGTTGTGCAAAAATCCCGGGTTTTTCCTATGGGCTGAAATGTGATGTTGTGTTGAGAAAGGCACGGCACGAACGATAACTCTACGTCACGTGACGGGACTAGTCTTGTGTGTAACCTTATCGAATTGCAAAGTGACTGTGTCGTTTATGTAAACTCTTTTGGTCAGTCACTTTGGTTTACATCCTATTGAGAAGACGCTTCTTTCTTTGTGTTACTTAATACGCTTTCACAAGAACCGGCGTGTGTAACCGTATCGTGACGTACGTTCCTGCCCTTGATATATCAAAATCTTATTGACCTTTTTCAAGACGGTTTAAAGTAGTTTCCCGCCAACAACATACACATTTTACATAATATGTACACACCGTTTCTAAATGAGGTATACATTTATATTTTGGTTTAAATATATTTTATTTCAAATGTTTTTATTTATATGTTGAGAATCCAAACCTCATAGACACAATATAAACGGCTGAAACCAGCGAGGTCAAACCCCTCAACTGGAGTGTCAAATTAAGAGTTATACTTCATAATTCATTTTACGCATATTCAATCACAGATATGTTTATAATCTTTATCAACCGTTTATCAAAACTCTATCCGTGTTTTTAGGTCATATAATAATGTATTTGTGTCGATTAAAAGTATAGTTTTGTTCACGGGTTAATATAATACCCGTGATTAAATATGCGTAAAATGAATTATGAGATGGTAACTGCAGTTTTTGAGTTTGGCCTAGCTGGTTAAAGCCGTTTATATTGTGTCTGTAGAGGTTGTATTCTCAAAATATATAAGATATGCATTTACCTCGACGTCAGTAGGTTTAGAAACGGTTTATTTTCTTGATTTAGATCTCTCGATTGAAAATGGTGAAATAATTAGCAAAATCTATGACAAGAGAGATGATTTTAATTTTGACATTGTTAATTATCCCCACTTGGATGGGGATGTTCCCCGAGCAACTTCTTATGGGGTGTATGTGTCTCAACTTTTTCGTTTTTCAAGAGCTTGTACTCGAGTTTAATATTCGTAATTTTTGTATAACTAAAACGCTACTCAAACAGGGTAAACGTTACTATAAACTTCGTAAAACCTTTGCAAAATTTTATTATCGTAACCCTGATCTTCTTTCCAAATATAAAAGTAATTTAAGGACTCTTCTGCGACAACGACTATCACAACCTGACGTCTATGGTGATGAACGTGATTTATAAACTTCGTAAGATTTTTGGTCATGATCACTTTCATACTATCTTTGTTAAACTTGTTAAACAGTTTATCAAAAGAGGTTATGACCCAATCACTTTGCAACATACTGCATGCTATGTGGTGGACCCTTTTACAGTTCGCCACTATGCTTTCCTCTTTAATTGTACGATGACCGGACAGGCTGTGGACTCTATGATGACGGCTACCTAAAGCCCATTGGGACAGTGGCGTTTGATGTGTGTCTATGATCATTCTTGTCGTGTCCTTAATGGTTTATTCTCTTGTTGCTCTGGCTTCTGCCAAGTCATTGAGTACCTTCATTGTGGCTTTCTAGGCTATTGTTTTTTTTGTATTATATTTACACGAGCATATTTGTGTTTTACTTATATTGCCTATTGATGCTTCCTTGTTGGTTAGAGATTAGATCATGTCGGGAATTTCTTTATTTACACTGTCCTGTTTTAATGGGATGACAGTAGGGTAAGTGTGAGGTTTGGTGCACCCTAGAACCGGTTTAAACCCCCCAGTGGCCTACTTTGCCACTGACTGTTCCAAGGCGGTAGCCATATTGTCAACCCTTTTGTGTTTGTGATGTCGTTTGCATTTAATATTACTTTTGCCTTCTTGTTTGTTTGTTTGCGTGTTTGTTTCTGTGTTTTATGGTAGACTGTCCTCTTTGAATGCTACTTTTCCTGTCCGATATTTTTATATTTCTTTACTTATGTTGTCAAATTTTGCCTTTTTTTGGCGGGATAGCTGTTTTAAAAGTTGAGCGCCAGTTGCCATGATCAGCAAGTGGTAATTCGACATAAAACATAACTACACCACAAACCGAAATGGAATTTGTCTACATAAACGTGATTTATTTATTTTTCGTTGTTAGCGGATCCTGCCAGTCTATTGCGAATTGTCATCGCAGGTCACATATCATGTCACATTGCTACGATTGTCGCTAATATTGTAGGATCAAAATTAAAAGAAAATGGGACTGAACATCTGTGATTTTAGAAAGAATTTAATATAAACTAGCTAACATTTCAAGAAACGCAATATTATTTGTTGTTAGATTATGCATTCAAATGAGATTATATGCCGTACAGTGCGCCATAAAATATATATAAACATTTGTTTTTATTATTCATTTACATTTAAATAAAGTAGCTACATCTCGATCCAAAAACACTGAGATCGACAAAGCCAGCACAGAGAAGTATACTAATATAAGGAAATGTTATTCCCACAGAGACTCGAATAAACAGTAATAACGATAAAGCTTGACTTCAAATAAATCTGAATCTTCGTAGGAGTCGGCACATGTGTAACCAGCGGTGAGATCTACGAAGTGGAACTTGAGGTCGTCGGTTGACAATTTAATATGCACGCTAGTGTTTGACACACCCATTATCTGTAGTTTCGTCTCTCCTGTTTCCATGGTCATGTTTGTTTCATCTTCACCAGTCCACGCTCCGTCCAGTACGGCAATGTTGATCACTCCGAAAAAACCGATCTCGGTTTTCGCTTCCACAGTTAAGCTTGACGCCCAAGCAGGTAAATCGAACATAAATACCGGGTTTACTGTTTCCGATACAACGATGTCGGTCTGGGTCATGTTGTTGGTGAGATGGAAGGCATGTGTTCTTAAATCGCATAGTTTAATACCGACGTCTCGAATAGCTTTTATGAACGGCAATGTACGGTATCCGAGGTCCATAGCTGATTTCAACAAGCCACACGAGCAATCGTAAAATGTAGCAGTTTCGTGCCAGTAAATCTCGTTTGCGTAAAGAAAAACTTCGGCTGCATCGCGTATCGCCATGTTTTCTTGTTTAACAACGACAAACCATAGCCTTTTAAATACACCGCTGCTGAAATGTACATTTAGGGTGCGTTTCATATCAGCTACATGGCGTATAGACTCTGTGTCTTTCTCTGGAAATTCGAATTCACTCAAATACGGATCATACTTAGGAATAGCGTATCCTACCATAAAATCGCACGAGAGCAAATACTGTTCAGCCGTTTCTCCTATTATGTCCGAAAATGCCTCATTTACACCACCCGATTCATCAATGTAAAGAAGGTCGGACGTTTGTTCCGTAATTCCATGGGCGATCTCGTGACCAACGATGTCCAGCGCAACGTCTGGATATTCATAGTCGCCACCATCGCCAAACGTTGCGTTTTTGCCATTCCAATATGCTACTACACTTACGTTGTAGTGCACACGAAGCACTATTTTGTCTCTAAGAGCAGAAGTTTCAAACCAGTCTTCAAACATCTTTCCGACAACCGTGCCGTAGAAAAATGCGTCTACAGCTGGAGAGAATGCGCCGTTCACTGCGTCATCGTAACCGTGCTTGCACGGGAAACTGGCTGTCTTCACGATCGATGAGTCAGTTAAGGTGTGCATGTCTACAACTCGCACATTCTCGTTCTCTAAAAAGCATGTTTCACCGTCCTCGCTTATGGTAGGTTTGAGACAGTATGGAATATCTCCGTATGTTATTTTCCCAATCTTTTCATTACCCCCGAACGCTTTGTATTTTCCGCTTCCCCTTTCGCATGCCATATTATTCAGCCCATTCCAATGTTTGAGTATCTCACCGTTCCTTACGTCAATTATGTAGAAAGGTCGTTTTACGGAATCAATTAAGTAGGACACCAAGTTGACAACTCTAGCTATGTCATCATCGTCCAGATAAATAAACCGATTGTATTTAACGTCTCCAATTTTATCACGATCATACTCATCCCCCTCGGCTTCAATGACGATTTCCAGTGTTTTTCCATCGTCCAAAAGAGGTTTAGTGTCGGCGAGATCTTTATCGATATCCTCTATCAACGTGCCTCTTGCTTCACCGGTCAGTTGACCATCTGTACCCGTCCTGACTGTCACTATACCGCCTAAGACGGGTATCTCGTTATAGGTTTCTTGATGTCGCTCCACCACCGTGCCCATTGCGTCTGACATTTCGCGTACTTTATTCAATGATTCTCCTGGAAAACAACAGATTAAATGTAATATTTGTTCTATAGAAACTATAGCAAACGTTTAAAGTATAATCAGTTGCAAATAGTGTGGCAGACTGGTGAAAAAAGTTTGCATAGTTTGACAAACGCACCAACATTTGCACATAGCTAGATAATACCATACTGAAAACATCCGACAAAGGGTCATGCAATACAATCTGGGTATATTTTAAGTTCACAATAACTACCGTCTTCAAAATGGCCGCCAAGACATGCAGAAGTAGTAAAAAGTGTAACTCGCTTAATAGTTGTTTGTAAGAAAGTAATTAATACGTTGAATTTGTTCACTCAGTTTTCTTGGCATAGTTTTTGTTTTTCAAGATTGCAATAAAGAGCACTCTATGGTTAAGGTGTTAAGGAGCGTACACGTTTAAATCAAATTTCTCTTCGAAATTTCAGAAGGGTACTAAACAAATTTTCTTATCAGAAACTGTCTGTTCGTTATAAAGTATATTTATAAAACCCTAAAATACATCCGTAAACTTGGTAGACCTTATTAACAAAACAAACAAGTAAAGAAAACTTAAACGTGAAGACAGTTATACTAACGGGTTAACTGCGTCTAATCTAAATAGTTGCCGAGCAGAAACAATGAACTTGGACTGAAACCCAATGTGAAGATCATACTGGCATGTTGTATTGAAACCTACGTAAAATGGAGGCACTTAAAACAATCGGAGACTTGTTTCAATAAATACTGAAAATGTGATCCCTTGGAAGCAACAAACACAAACAAGAGAGAAAAAGGTAGAAGATTCGGTTTAATTGAGTCTGTTCATGAGAGGTAATGTAAGTGCAACACCTATCACGCCTCGTAGCATCAGCTTAAGCGATATTATACTTTAAGGACTACTTTGAGACTATATATGGACCAGTGGCAAATGACATCGGCGTAGCTACTATTAGGCCATATATCAGAACCAGCCTATACATCAATTTGAGAAATGAAAAAAAAAAGAAAAGTAAAAAAAATGCAATATAAACTGAAGCCAGAGGATGTGTGAGGGAGGATTAATGATCAACATTTGTTTCATATTTTATTTTACAGTGTAGGTATTTCAACTTTGTCAAATGCTAATTCTGTCAAAAATATTTCTTTAAATACAATACAAGTGTTCTGTCAGATATAGCCAAAACGAACCATTATATGGCTAAGTTTAAAAACACGCAGGGGGAGCATGCCTCCGGACACTACTAGTTTGTCGGTCCTATATATGCACTTCAGGTCAACTATGTCCCTGAATGACACTGCAGATTCTTGTCTGAAATAAACAAATGTATCAATGAATGTTCATCAAGTGATTACCATACTTATGGTAAACCGGGCTTACAGCTTTTACATTGAAGAGCGAGCAAGAGATGCCTATCATTGAGTATTGCACATGCCGATCATAAGAGAAACCAAAAGTTCGCTACTGCATTACTGTTACACTTAAAATTTTGAAATGAGCCATCTATGTGTGTGAGATAAACTTCATTATTGTTGTCTCATCAATACCCAATGAACTAGCTCACAAGCAAAAAATATAAGATTGTGAAAAAAATGGAGGTGCAGTAGGTGTTGTCCACACATCGCAGCTATAACAGTGGACGATCTCTGAACCAGAAATGGCCTGAGTTATCTATTAATTTCAGCTATTGCAATAATTCATCAGGCGCTGCCAAAGAATAGACTTTGATATGTGCCATCATGAGCAAGTTAAAGCTGTTTATAAGCCCATTTGAGTGAAACAGTAGAGGAATTAGAAAATATATTCAAGGACAATATTGAGGATTTACTGGTCCTTACTTACGTTACATAGACGACTCTCGCGTGACAGAAATTTCTTTTACGTTTGTAAGTGAGCTTGTAGATGACATAACCACGTCTGTCTTTAAACAGATAAACAAGAACATGTTTTCGTTCCTCAGTGATCACCGGCGTACAACAGTTTTTAGCTCACCTGAGCCGAAGGCTCAAAGGTGAGCTATTGGGATCACTCTTCGTCCGTCGTCCGTCGTCCGTCGTCGTTAACTTTTGCTTCAAACGACTTCTCCTCAGAAACCGAAAGGCCAATTTTAACCAAACTTCACGTGGATGATCCTTAGATGAATGCTTTTTAGATTTGTTAAAATTAGGTCAGCGCAACATCCTGGCCGCCATTACCATATATAGTTGAAACCTTAAAAAATCTTTTTCTCAAGAACCGCTAGACAGATTTCAACAGTTTTTCTTTTAAAATGATCGCCTACGTCTAGACTATCAAGTTTGTTCAAATGAAGTCCCCGGGGTAAAAAATGGCCGTGCCCCGGGGGTCCAAACTTTGTGTATTGAGATTTTGCATGTTTTTCAAATAGACATATAGGAAAAAACTTTTAAAAATCTTCTTCTCTGAAACCACAAGGCACAGAGGTCTCATGTATTACATGTAGCATCAGCTTATGGTTCTCTACTAAGTTTGTTCAAATGGTGACCCTGGGGTCAATTTTGTCCCCGCCCCAGGGGTCACAGTTTTACATAGATTTATACAGAATTTTTTTTTAAAAACCTTCTTCTCGGAAACTGCAAGAGCCAGAGGTTTGATATTTTGCATTTACTATAAGCTTATGGTCCTTTACCAAGTTTGTTCAAATGGTGACCCTAGGGTCACATTTGGCCCCGCCCCAAGGGTCACATATTTTACATAGACATGTACAGGGAAAAACTTAAAAAATCTTCTCTGAAACTGCAAAAGCCAGAGGTTTAATATTTTGCATTTGCTATCAGCTTATGGTTCTCTACCAAGTTTGTTCAAATGGTGACCCAGGGGTCACATTTGGCCCCGCCCGGGGGTTACAGTTTTACATAGGCTTGTATAGGGAAAAACTGAAATAAATCTTCTTCTCTGGAACCACATGGCACGGAGCTCTCATATATTACATGTAGCATCAGCTTATGGTCCTCTACTTAGTTTGTTCAAATGGTGACCCTGGGGTCAAATTTGTCCCCGCCCCAGGGGTCACAGTTTTACATAGAATTATATAGGATTTTCGTTTTAAAAATCTTCTTCTCGGAAACTGCAAGAGCCAGAGGTTTGATATTTTGCATTTACTATAAGCTTATGGTCCTTTACAAAGTTTGTTCAAATGGTGACCCTGGGGTCACATTTGGCCCCGCCCCAAGGGTCACATGTTTAACATAGATATGTATAGGGAAAAACTTTAAAAATCTTCTTCTCTGAAACTGCAAGAGCCAGAGGTTTAATATTTTGTATTTGCTATAAGCTTATGGTCCTCTTCCAAGTTTGTTCAAATGGTGATCCAGGGGTCACATTTGGCCCTCCCCCGGGGGTCACAGTTTTACATAGGCTTGTATAGGGAAAATCTGAAAAAATTATTCTTCTCTGGAACCACATGGCACGGAGCTCTCATGTATTACATGTAGCATCAGCTTATGGTCCTCTTCTTAGTTTGTTCAAATGGTGAACGTGGGGTCAAATTTGTCCCCGCCCCGGGGGTCACAGTTTTACATAGACTTATATAGGAAAAAAATTAAAAAATCTTCTCGGAAACTACAATAGCCATAGGTTTGATATTTTGTATTTACTATAAGCTTATGGTCCTTTACCAAGTTTGTTCAAATGGTGACTCTCGGCTTACATTTGGCCCCGCCCCAAGGGTCACATGTTTTACATAGACATGTATAGGGAAAAACTGAAAAAAATCTTCTTCTCTGAAACTGCAAGAGCCAGAGGTTTAATATTTTGCTTTTGCTATAAGCTCATGGTCCTCTACCAATTTTGTTCAAATGGTGACCCCGGGGTCACAGTTTTACATAGACTTATATAGGAAACACATTAAAGTCTTTTTCTCTGGAACTACAAGAGCCAGAGGTTTAATATTTTGCATTTACTATACTCTTATGGTCCTTTACCAAGTTTGTTCAAATGGTGACCCTGGGTGCACATTTGGCCCCGCCCCAGGGATCACGTTTTACATAGACTTGTATAGGGAAAAACTTAAAAAATCTTCTTCTCTAAAACCACAAAGCACACAGCTCTCATATATTACATGTAGCCCTGGGGTCACATTTGGCTCTGCCCAAGGTGTTACTCTCTAGCACCTTCATTTTGTATTTGATCTTTATCAAACTTTGTCAGTGTCTTAAATTGTCTATATCTATGTTGTTATACACAACAGAGCCCACATTTCTTGAACAATCTTAACCAAACTTGCACAGATTGTATATGACCATAAGATTTCGAAGAAGTTCGATAATGTGCCAGTACTCAGGTGATCGCTTTAGGGCCATCTTGGCCCTGGCCCTCTTGTATTGGTTCAAATTAACTCAGGTGAGCGATATAGGGCCATCATGGCCCTCTTGTTTATAACTTGCTTTCTCTTCTCGCATATATATGTATCATATTAGGTTCGGATTAACGGCGGATTAGGATATCTCACCAGCCTTTTCTAACGTTGGCAGATTCGTTGGGAGTTTAATCAGACAAAACATCAGTAAGTATGATTAGCAAGTTCTTTTAGACCTTGTTGAATGTCACTTACAGAAGGTTTAGTAGGTGACAGCCATCATGCAAATCAAAAGCATAGCTCTGGTTACCTGCATTGCAATCGGTTGCAATAGAGGAGAAAGTAAACACGTTGTGATCTGCATCCTTTCACTAAAAGGTTGATACAATGCGTGTGTTGCATTAGACATATGCCAAACAAGACCACTAATCTTATGCTATATACAGTAGACATAGACGTTGTAGTACATCTTGTAGCAATGGTACAGTAAATACAGTTTAGCTACGGGTTAGTTTTAGGAACTTGGAATCACTTTAGGCGCTTCGTTGCACATTGTATTGCCTATTCATTAGTTCATGTAAACCAAGACGAATAGTTGCTTTTCACACTTACTAGATGTAATGAAATATCTTCATTTGCTGAAAGAGGTAACACATGTGCTTGGAAAATCTGGAAATACTATGTTGAGGTTGCACAAGCTTTCCAATTCCAAAAGTTTTGCTGGTTGGAAATGTATGACAAGAGGAAGTGCATGTTCATGTCTCACAGAATAGTTGACATTCAATGGTTCCAAGATAAAACAAGTCTATGTCACCAATTGCATTGCACCAAGTTGTATTGGACGTTGTTGGAGACATGGCTCCACCTCTGAAATGCCTGCATCCTGGAGAGGGTATGTTGGAGCTATTCTCGAGAACACTACCACAGGCCTCAACGTTTGAAAGGTGTGTTGCAAACGATGTGTCAAAGCTGGATTGATGTATACTGTAAATGGGACGTTGGGACGTGATTAAGAAATATATGTACTATTCAGATCATATATCAGTAAGGTTCGGTTAAATTTAATGTTAGCTCTCATATTGAAAATGTTCAACTGATATGACCAGTTATTACATTTGTGTTTGTGTATATAACAAACTACTTTTTATGCCGCCGAAAAATATTCGGGGGCATATAGTAATCGCACCGTCCGTATGTCCGTCCGGATTCTGTCCGTCCGTCCGTCCGTTCGTCATTCCGAAGTTCGTGTCCGGACCTTAACTTCACAACCCCTGCAGGGATTTTTAAATAACTTGGCACAAGTGATCACCATAACAAGACGATGTGTACCCCGCAAAACCCAGGTCGGTACCTCAAAGGTCAAGGTCACACTTTAAGTTCATAGGTAAAAAAAAACAGGTACGCAATTTCGTGTCCGGACCGTAACGTCACAACCCCTGCAGGGAATATTAAATAACTTACCACAAGTGATCACCATAACAAGACGATGTGTCCCTCGCAAAACCCAGGTCCGTACCTCAAAGGTCAAGGTCACACTTGAAGTTCATAGGTCAAAAACACGTACGCAATTTCGTGTCCGGACCGTAACGTCACAAACCCTGCAGGGATTTTTAAATAACTCAGCACAAATGATCAACATAACAAGATAATGTGTCGCGCGCAAAACCCAGATCCGTACCTCAAAGGTCAAGGTTACACTTGAAGTTTATAGGTCAAAAACAGGTACGTAATTTCGTGTCCGGACCGTAACTTCACAACTCCTGCAGGGATTTTTAAATCACTTGGCACAAGTGATCACCATAACAAGACAATGTGTCGCGCGCAAAACCCAGGTCCGTACCTCAAAGGTCAAGGTCACACTTGCAGTTCATAGGTCAAAAACAGGTATGCACTTTCGTGTCCGGACCGTAACGTCACAACCCCTTCAGGGATTTTTAAATAACTTGGCACAAGTGATCACAATAACAAGACGATGTGTCGCGCGCAAAATCCAGGTCTTCAAGGTCAAGGTTACACTTTGAGGTCAAAAGTCAAATTGTGTCCGGTCAATAACTCTGGCATTCATGGACGGATTTTCAAATAACTTGGCACAAGTGCTCACCACAACAAGACGATGTGTCGCGCACAAAATCCAGGTCTGTGGCCCCAAGGTCAAGGTCACATTTAGAGGTCAAAAGGTCAAATCGTGTCCGGTCAATAACTTTTGCAGGCCTGGCCGGATTTTCAAATAACTTGGCACAACTGCTCACCACAACCAAATGAGGTGTCGTGCACAAATCCAGGTCCATGGCTCCAATGTCAAGGTCATACTTAGAGGTCAAAATACACTTAGGGGGCATTTATCACTTACAGTGATATTTCTTGTTGATTTTGTATTCTGACAGTGTCTTGTTTGGCTTAAAAACCTATACTATTGATATTAATATTGAGTTCTGCTTAACCCGGGTCTAGAGGGCGTGAACGGTAGCAAGCACTTTTAACTGCCGTTCATGAACGTCTCAGTAAAACCGAGACTACAATATTTTTTGTATTTAAAGTGTTTGACGATTTCCACATTTCTCCTTTCATGCTATATTAAATTGACAAATGTAATTTAAGATCTTAATTAAATTTAATTCCAACAAATCGGAGATGAGAAATATTGTTTAAGTATCTATCCGTTGCGATATATTTTCTACAAGCATTTAGAAGACTCGGCAAGCTTGATTTATTTTCATAACCTGCGGTGTCCCATTAGTTTTGCTACTTCATATGCATGTTTTAAAATCAGTATTCATATTTATGTAAACTGTTCAAAGCAAATTAGGTTTACATAAATGCTCATTCGGGAATATATAGCACCAATAATATATTGAAACCTGTAATAGAATAACCGCGAACAATTTACAAATTCTGAATTGTATTTAAGTACATGTAAGCAGTATTACAATCAAAATGATATTGGATTAATAAATCTAATTGATAATTTTGGATGTTTGATAAATAATTCCGGATTCTTGTGTGCCCCTTTAATAGTGTTTTAACAAGTCACTGGATGTTTACTTACGAGTTATTATAAACTTAAAGCCGGTAATAAAGACTGAAACTTAAACACACTTCAGAAATGCTTAAGGCTAAAGACAACTAAGACACACTAGATTCAGAGTTGACATAGTATGCAAACAGGTGCAAATCCCCTAACCCCTGAAGTATAGGAGTGTATCTAACAAATATTTATTGAAGTATAGACATAAACATAAATATATAAAGACAACACCTTTGTAAAACACATCCACATTTTGATTGCTTTCCACAATATTACCTATTTATGTGCCGACGTGTCGTAAAACACCATTCATTCATTCATGTTTTACAAAAAAAAAAAAAATGCATCTTTTTTGTTTTTTGGCGGCCATTTTGAAAATGGCAACCATTTTGAAGAAACAAAATGACCCAAATTATATTGCATATTTTATTGTCCTGAATTTAGTTTATCTACAACAACAACTTTTGATGAAACCAATTCATTATGTGCTTCATTAATTGTTTCTGGGATATTTGGCGGCCATTTTGAAAATGGCGACCGTTTATCAAATTCTGACGTAGGTCCATAGCCAAACATGTCTAGCAGAGTATTGTCTAGCTATGTGTCAAGCTATGTGTCAAGTTATGTGTCAAGTTTCGTGCTTTTGTCACAAAATGCACAATTTTACCAATATACAAGTTTACAACAATATCGTATATCACTAATCTGCCCCACTAAAAAGAAACTGTACACTTTGAAAATTTTACTTTACACAATTTTGCTTTATCAAGCGACGATCCTTTATTGATTCAACTTATTGAAAAACAAACGAAAACATACTATTGGCAATAGTATGGTAAAAATATTGGTACCAAACATGACATATTAATTTTGGAATTTATACAATTAATTCTAAAAAAATCTCAGTGCACACTTTCTTTCGCAACTTAGCTGTGTACACTTTCTTTTGCTACTGTGTATAGTTATCCCGCCAACAATAGCCAACTGGTACAACATATGTAAACCGTTTCTAAACTTCCTGACTGCGAGGAATATAATTGTATAAATTATTTAAACGGTTTAACAAACCAGGCCAAACCCCAAAACTTGAGAGTCGAATTAATACTTACCTTATTATTATATCATAATCCATTTTACATGTTCAATCAGATATTTTAAGAACCCGTGAAACAAACTACACTTTTAATCGGCACATATAGATTATTATGTAACCTGAACACCTGTATATAGTTTTGATACACGGGTTTTCATTGTAATATCAACTAACCGTATCCAATGTCTCGTGACACGACTGTCAAGTACCTATAGCCAATATCACTTGACACAAATGTCAAATACCCGTAGCCAAAGTGACGTGACAGAGCCGTCAAGTACATATCAAATACCCGCAGGCTATATCACGTGACACAGCTGTCAAATTCCAGTACCCATTTTCACGTCACACATCTGATAAATACCCGCGACCAAGGTCGTATATGTGGGCAGTAAGGTGTGATTATTGCTTATTAAATTAGAAAACTTTCTGATTTAACAGTATCCTTAATTTTGACCTAATTGTAGTAACGCAGTAAAGGAAAACGCATAATTCGTATTTCTTTCAAATAAATAAAAATACATGTTTAACTTATGCAGAGTGTCACTAGTCAGTCCACGTTAGAGACTATTAGTCTACCGTCTTTGGAAAAAAAGATCCAAAATGGATGGGATATGGTCAAGTGAAATGTTCAACCAAATGCATATTTTAGACATGAGCAATGTACAACGGACCAATAGTCCTTAACGTGAAACTCTTGAAGCAAAAGTAAAAACAACAAATGTAAAGCACATAAATCAGTTTACATTAAACGTTTCTTAGGAGGTTGCAGCAAACATTAGCCGGTGCTAGGAGGCGTGGGAGGTGTTGCACTTACACTACCTCTCATGAACAGACTCAATAAAACGTCTGCTACTTTATCTCTTGTTTGTGTTTTTTGCTTCCAAGGGATCCATTTTAGTATTTATTTAAATCTCATTGACAGATTAGATATTTCTCTCTCTTTTTTTGTGATAATAATACCTTGTGTCAGTTGAAACAGTTCACTGGTACTAAAGTTCTCATCCTCGCGACGCGGACGAGACGTTATGTCGCGACGCCGCTGTAACAGTGTTTCTCTGGCTCGTACGTGTGCGTCAACCCGTCTTGCTGCATTTGCAAAGTCTCTAAGTTGGAATGCCACTGTTAAAGACAAAGTAATTGTTTGTTAATTTATAAGTATTTGAATCCTACTGTCACATGTTCTTGCATTACTTGTTCCTGCCTTAATCCCATTAAGCGATGGGAAGGCTTATATTAGCAAGATTTTATAACGGATATTTCGGCAATAACACACGTTTAAAAACATTTGTTTACTGACAAAAATGCGATAACCTGTTTAAAATTACATATTAAATGTTTTAAGTTTACAATATACAAAAGTTTAAGCCGAAATTAAGGTTTTATTTCATACCCCAGCCAACCCCATTTTCGATTCTTGGACAAGGAGTTGGATTGGGTATGAAAGTTAATACTCGGACCACGTAATGAAAAATAAGGATGGCATGATGACGCTGTACTGGTTCAGAATAGTAGCCGTAACTGAGCACTACTGTTCGGGGAGCCTGCTTCAGCCAAAGGTTTTTCAGCATTAACATGAGCATTGTATTAGTACATACATAAATGATATGCTATTAGAATATTTAGTGGTAAATACAAATACCTTATTTTGAAAATCGGTTGACAAATAAATCTTTTACAGCCTAAATGATTTTTTGATGGGGCTTTTCCCATGTAAATTCCTTGTAGTGGGACAGCAAAAAAATCAAAAAGTTCATTCAGTTAGCATTCATATTTTGCTATAAAGTTTTCAGGGTGTCTTAATTTACGAATATCCAACAATTCAAAACCATTTTTGTATATAAATTATAAAAAAAAAATCTAAATGTTTCATGCAGCAGAATTTTGCATTGAATATGCCCCCATCAAAAACAGCTTCTGCGCATGAAATTTTTATTTCTCAGTCGACTTTAAAAAGTAAGGTATTTTTATTTACCACTAAACATATCTGTTTCACTGATATACAACTTATATAGGTACTATATGCATTTTGTCTGAAAACTCCAAAAAGCCTTTGGCTGAAACATGCGCCCCAAATAATAAATATATTTTCTTTAACTCCAAAATAATTAACATTTGCACAAGGACTACGTATTGTGAGTTGGAATGGCTGTTACGACGCACACACACGAAAAGGTTAGATAGCACCAACACAAAATGGTTAGATAGCACCAACAGGAACGAACATTCCTGGCACACACTACGTTAGCATCAAGATAAAAAAAAAAGTAGAATCTGCCCAGAAAAATTACATCAGCAAAACTGCAGAGTTGCTGCAAATTCTGTTGTAAAAACTAAATTCTTCGAAAGAGCCTCAATCAGTGTTTTCTGTAGCAACTGAAACAATACAGGGATAATGATGAAGACATGTAATGAACAAGACAAAGCATGACAAAATGAACATGAAATCAATGGGATTAACCCCTATGCCTAGTTAAGCAATCGCTCTAACCTGTTCTTGTACGAGAACAACACGGGTATAAGTACTGGGGAAAAAGAAGCTTTAGAAAGTAACGCCTTTGTTTCGAGATACCATTGATTCGTCTAAAGGTATTCTGGGTAAGTTGTAATAAAAGGTTTTATGGTATAAGACCAGAAACACAAATAGTCTATGGGAGATTTGCAGGCAGGTTCCTGTAAAGAGCAGAACTTGTGTGCGAACATCTTGATACAAAACAGAGTTGTGGTTCTTGTTATATAGTAGTGTGTTATGATAATGAAGAAGTGCGCCAAGTTTCTCAAGGCTTTCGGACATTTAGTTTTCTGAGAAATAAGGAAACCCAAATATTTTACCAAAACGCGTAGACGGGCGGACAAAAATTGCCAAACCAAAATCATGGATTTGCTTCACAATCCGACATCAGCCTGGATTTGCTGCACAATCCGGCATCAGCCTGGATTTGCTTCACAATCCGCCTAAAACTAGGAAGTTCATGCTGAATATTTAAAAGAAGCTAGTGAACACATTATAATTCCAGCCGGACACGTTCGTTGAATACAGTTATTTTGGCACGAGTCAGTTGGGTTTAGGTTTAGTGAAAAGTAAAAAGCTTATAGAAATAATAAAAGTGAAGAGAATATCCATGTAAGTTCGTCTCGTTAGAGTTGCATCTCCACTGACGCTGACTAGTGGTAAAATAACTGAATGTTATAGCATACCATTTTGTTAGATACTCGGCCATACGCCGCTGGACATGGAATAATGACAGTAAATATAGCATGTCCACCGCCATATGCATGCCACCTTCGGGATGGTTAAAATGCTGTACCCTTGATTTTATGAATATTGAGTTCAACCTGGGTCTAGGGGGCGTGAACCGTAGCAAGCATATTTCACTACCGTTCATGAACAGTCTTAATCAAACCGAGACTGCAATATTTCGTATTAATCGTGTTCGATCGTTTCCAAAGGTCCACTCTCATACCCTTTATCCATGTCAAACAACGGCTTTCCGTATTACACCACCCAAGAAACCAATTTCCATTGCAATCTGCCAATCATTGTTTGCTAACGTGACATGTTTGTAACTATGTATAAAGGTCTTCCCAGGAAGTTTGAAATGAAGTCAATTGAACGAAATATTTCGGAATTGAACGTTTTAGAAACATCCTAAAAGTATAACTACGTTTTTAATAGTGAAACGAGTCCGTGGTCGAGATGTTAACGATGTTGCGTTTTAAACCTTTTCACCTCTCACCGCTGCGGAAACGAATCTCACTGGGAGATTAACTTGTAGGTGAGAAAACGTCGATTCTTACGGATGACGGGAGGTATACAATACTCTATCCAGGAATAAGTCCGTGGTCTGCCTCCACTACAAAAAATCGACCGTCATACATAGCCTAACACGTGATGAAAAATGACGTTTAAAACAAACAAACAGTTTAATAGTGTCATAAACTATGCAGTGTAACTAAAACAACTTCAGAAATATGCTTTCCAAATATTGTACCCAGACATCAAGCCTTGTCCAACCAAGCGTCGTTTGGACTTTCTGAATTTAGTAAAGAAAAGACATGGCAAAGAAACACACAACACAGTATAGACAGGTCACTCCTAAAGGAACAATTTCGTCAGAAATGATATCCTGTTTTAAAATTGATAACTGGCGTCAAGCCACAAGCGTCAGTAATGTCGCACTATTTTGTTAGTAACAATCCTGGATAATATTCTGTATTTTGATTTTTAATGTTTCCCCCCCCCTCCCCCCCCCCCCCCCCCCCCCCCTCAAAGTTAAACAAATTATATGAATTATTTCATCATAAAAAAGAGAAATTAAATGTTATTTATCGTCTCATCAACGCGTTGATTTATATATCAAATAGTTTATTTATAACCGCCCCAGAGAGCGGAGAAGGATACATAGGAATATGTAAACCTGCCCAATTTCTATGTATCGTTAATGTCCTACAAGGGTAGATTCCGATACACGGGACCGCCCTGTTAACGTTTCCATCCGACGGAAGAGGCTAAGCGAAAGTATATTGCCCAATAACATACAGACGAGACTCAGTGACGCCAGTGAGATTTACCCGGGTCCTTCACATCAGGCTATCCGCTGGGCTACGCAAGCACCTTCACATCGCGCTATCCACTGGGCCAGGCAATCACGTTCACATGGCGCTATCAAATGGGCCACGCAAGCACCTTCACATGGCGCTATCCACTGGGCCACCCAAGCACCTTCACATGGCGCTATCCAATGGACCACGCAAGCACCTTCACATGGCGCTATCCACTGGGCCACGCAAGCACCTTCACATGGCGCTATCCGCTGGGCCACGCAAGCACCATCACATGACGCTATCCGCTGGGCCACGCAAGCACCTTTACAAGGCGCTATCCGCTGGGCCACGCAAGCACCGTCGCATGGCGCTATCCACTGGGCCACTCAAGCACCTTCCCATCGAGCTATCCGCTTGGCCACGCAAGCACCTTCACATCGCGCTATCCACTGGGCCACGCAAGCACCTTCACATGGCGCAATCCACTGGGCCACGCAAGCACCTTCACATGGCGCAATCCACTGGGCCATGCAAGCACCTTCACATAAAGATGGTAACTCTCACAAATATGAGAATAATAATAAACCATTCAAAGTTTTCCTACAGCCTCGTGTTGTAACGAGTTGAAACCCTTGCAGAACTATAGTTACACAAGTGCGTAGCAAACGGACAATAAAAACGTGTCTTCTTATTTCCCTATTTCGTAGACTCGTGAATCTTGAGGGGGAAAAGGGTATCCCCAGCTGTTTACTTTCATCTAAGTTCAATGATATCAGTTTACTTTTATAGCAGATTCAATAGTCAAACAAATATTCGGATTAATGCCATTTCAGCACTAAATGTCTATGATCCACGCCATCTCTCGCAAAATAAAAGAAAAAAGCTAAATAATACTCACAGAGTAGGCAGATTACGATTCGTGTGCTTCGCCCCATGTCCTAAATGGTTTAAATTCGTATTCGAATAGACGTTCCATTATATACAGGAATTCTGCAAATATTGCCATAGTAGCCTTCTAACAAGTAAGCAATTTCGTAATTCAGATTTTGATCATATGGTAGATAAGCTTATTGCAAGGCAAAAAATGAAACTACTACGGGTGACCTTTGCTATTTATGCTCACATAAATGTCGAAGCTAACAATTAATAAAAAATGCGTTCGTCTATGTTAATAGCTATCCAATTATACAAGATTATTCGTAGACTTAAGCCCAAGTATGCTAATTTCAATCAAAAATGTTTCTATCAGTTTAACATATAAACGTTCATAACAAGCAGCTATGTATAAAATTGATCAATACTAAAAATACCAATTTCATTTGATTGTATAGCTTTGAAGGTCAAGGGAATATTTATGAATGAAATTTGAGTACTTGAGCTCAAGTCTAAGAATACTTTGAAGAATGGTTGGTGAATTCCAGGCCTGGAGTGTACTAGGCATCCAATTGTACTAGTGTGTTTGGTAGTGTCCGAGACAGACCTGTAGTGTACGAGACATCCGATTATACTAGTGTGTTTGGTAGTGTCCGAGACAGAGCTGGAGTGTACTAGACATCCAATTATACTAGTGTGTTAGGTAGTGTCCGAGACAGAGTTGGAACGTACTAGACATCCAATTATAATAGTGTGTTTGGTAGTGTCCGCGACAGAGCTGGAGTGTACTAGACATCCAATTATACTAGTGTGTTTGGTAGTGTCCGAGACAGACATGTAGTGTACGAGACATCCAATTATACTAGTGTGTTTGGTAGTGTCCGCGACAGAGCTGGAGTGTACTAGACATCCAATTATACTAGTTTGTTTGGTAGTGTCCGAGACAGACCTGTAGTGTACGAGACATCCAATTATACTAGTGTGTTTGGTAGTGCCCGAGACAGAGCTGGAGTGTACTAGACATCCAATTATGCTAGTGTGTTTGGTAGTGTCCGAGACAGAGCTGGAGTGTACTAGACATTCAATTATACTAGTGTGTTAGGTAGTGTCCGAGACAGAGTTGGAACGTACTAGACATCCAATTATACTCTTGTGTTAGGTAGTGTCCGAGACTGAACTGGAATGTACGAGACATCCAATTATACTAGTGTGTTTGGTAGTGTCCGAGACAGAGCTGAAGTGTACTAGACATCCAATTATACTAGTGTGTTTGGTAGTGTCCGAGACAGAGCTGGAGTGTACTAGACATCCAATTATACAAGTGTGTTAGGTAGTGTCCGAGACAAAGTTGGAACGTACTAGACATCTAATTATAATAGTGTATTAGGTAGTGTTCGAGACAGAACTGGAGTGTACTAGACATCCAATTATACTAGTGTGTTAGGTAGTGTCCGAGACAGAGCTGGAGTGTACTAGACATACAATTATACTAGTGTGTTTGGTAGTGTCAGAGACAGAGCTGGAGAGTACTAAACATCCAATTATACTAGTGTGTTAGGCAGTGTCCGAGACAGAGCTGGAGTGTACTAGACATCCAATTATACTAGTGTGTTTGGTAGTGTCCGAGACAGAGCTGGAGTGTACTAGACATCCAATTATACAAGTGTGTTAGGTAGTGTCCGAGACAGAGTTGGAACGTACTAGACATCCAATTATAATAGTGTATTAGGTAGTGTTCGAGACAGAACTGGAGTGTACTAGACGTCCAATTATACTAGTTTGTTATGTAGTGTCCGAGACAGACGTGGAGTGTACTAACATCCATTTATACTAGTGTGTTTTGTAGTGTCCGAGACATACCTGCAGTGTACTAGTCGTCACCCAATTATCTAGTGTGTTTGTTAGTGTCGGAGTCATAGCTGGAGTGTAATAGGTATACAACTGTACTAGTTGGTTTGATAGTGTTCGAGGCAGAACTGCTTTGTAATTGGCATCTAAATAAACGTGTGCGTATGGTAGTGTCCGAGACATACATGGAGTGAAGTAGACATCTTATTATACTAATGTGTTTGGTAGTGTCCGAGACAGAGCTGGAGTGTACAAGTAATCCAATTATAGTAGTGTGTTTGTTAGTGTCCGAGACAGACCTGGAGTGTACTAGACATCCAAATATACTAGTGTGTTTCATAGTGTCCGAGACAGACTTGGGGTGTGCTAGACATCCAATTATACTAATGTATTTGGTAGTGTCCGAGACAGAGCTGGAGTGTACAAGTAATCCAATTATACTAGTGTGTTTGTTAGTGTCCGAGACAGAGCTGGAGTGTACTAGACATCCAATTATACTAGTGTGTTTCATAGTGTCCGAGACAGACTTGGAGTGTGCTAGACATCCAATTATGCTAGTGTGTTTCATAGTGTCCGAGACAGACTTGGAGTGTACTAGACATCCAATTATACTAGTGTGTTTCATAGTGTCCGAGACAGACTTGGAGTGTGCTAGACATCCAATTATACTAGTGTGTTTGTTAGTGTCCGAGACAGAGCTGGAGTGTACTAGACATCCAATTATACTAGTGTGTTTGTTAGTGTCCGAGACAGACTTGGAGTGTACTAGACATCCAATTATACTAGTGTGTTTCATAGTGTCCGAGACAGACTTGGAGTGTGCTAGACATCCAATTATACTAATGTGTTTGGTAGTGTCCGAGACAGAGCTGGAGTGTATTAGCCATCCAATTATACTAGTGTGTTTGATAGTGTCGGAGTCACAGCTGGAGAGTACTAGACATCCAATTATACTCTTGTGTTTGGTAGTTTCCAAGACAGACCTGGAGTGTACAAGTAATCCATTTATACTAGTGTGTTATGTAGTGTCCGAGACAGACGTGGAGTGTACTAACATCCATTTATACTAGTGTGTTTTGTAGTGTCGAGACATACCTGCAGTGTACTAGTCGTCACCTAATTATCTAGTGTGTTTGTTAGTGTCGGAGTCAGAGCTGGAGTGTAATAGGTATACAACTGTACTAGTGGGTTTGATAGTGTTCGAGACAGAACTGCTTTGTAATTGGCATCTAAATAAACGTGTGCGTATGGTAGTGTCCGAGACATACCTGGAGTATACTAGACATTCAATTATACTAGTGTGTTAGGTAGTGTCCGAGATAGAGCCGGAGTGTACTAGAAATCCAATTATACTAGTGTGTTTGGTAGTGTCCGAGATAGAGCTGGAGTGTACTAGACATCCAATTATACTAGTGTGTTTGGTAGTGTCCGAGATAGAGCTGGAGTGTACTAGACATCCAATTATACTAGTGTGTTTGGTAGTGTCCGAGATAGAGCCGGAGTGTACTAGAAATCCAATTATACTAGTGTGTTTGGTAGTGTCCGAGATAGAGCTGGAGTGTACTAGACATCCAATTATACTAGTGTGTTTGGTAGTGTCCGAGACAGAGCTGAAGTGTACTAGACATCCAATTATGCTAGTGTGTTAGATAGTGTCCGAGATAGAGCTGGAGTGTACTAGACATCCAATTATACTAGTGTGTTATGTAGTGTCCGAGACAGACGTGGAGTGTACTAACATCCATTTATACTAGTGTGTTTTGTAGTGTTCGAGACATACCTGCAGTGTACTAGTCGTCACCCAATTATCTAGTGTGTTTGTTAGTGTCGGAGTCAGAGCTGGAGTGTAATAGGTATACAACTGTACTAGTGGGTTTGATAGTGTTCGAGGCAGAACTGCTTTGAAATTGGCATCTAAATAAACGTGTGCGCATGGTAGTGTCCGAGACATACCTGGAGTATACTAGACATCCTATTATATTAATGTGTTAGGTAGTGTCCGAGACATAGCTGGAGTGTACTAGAAAACCAATTATACTAGTGTGTTTGGTAGTGTCCGAGACATAGCTGGAGTGTACTAGACATCCAATTATACTAGTGTGTTTGGTAGTGTCCGAGACAGACCTGGAGTGTACTAGACATCCTATTATATTAATGTGTTAGGTAGTGTCCGAGACATAGCTGGCGTGTACTAGACATCCAATTATACTAATGTGTTTGGTAGTGTCCAAGACAGACCTAAAGTGAACAAGGCATCCAATTATACCAGTGTGTTTGGTTTGATAATACGAGAGACTATTTTTTTAAATTGAGAAATGTCTAAAACAAATTTGTTTAAGTCTTAGAAAAAAATGTCGACCTTATTGGATCCGAGCGAAGCACAAAATACTGATGCATAAGTCCTGCAAAGTCCTTATTAAACATTCTAACTTTCATGAACATATCTAAAGGCGTTAATCTATAATCGAATGATCCTGCTCGTGGATAGAAAAAGGAAATGTCGGCCATATTGGATCGAGCGAAAAATAAGCCTGCTCTCAAAGGCCGTATTACATGTGCCAAATTGTTCATAAACCGTTCGGAATGCATTAAACCACAATCGCAGAATGAAGGTTTTGGAGACTGACTGACAGATGTACAGATTATTAGATAGATATACTGACAAAAGGCAGGTCGGGTGGGATGGGGTGGTGTTTATAGGGCTAGAAGTGTAGTCCACACACGCCCCCTCCACCACCCTACGTTTAAAACCGGTAGGTAACATAAACTAGTACTAATACTATCCAAATTTCATACCGAATTAAATAATAACGTTTTTTGTTTATAGACAGCATTATATATAATAATAATACAATGCATTTATATACGGATTAGTTCATATATACACGGGTTTCGTTCTTGTGTACACGGGTTAGTTCACATCTACACGGATTCGTTAATGTATTCACTGGATCGTTCGCTCATGTATACATGAGTTCGTTCAAGTATACACGGGCTCGTTCAGGTATAAACAGGTCGTTCATGTATACACGACTTCGTGCCTGTATACACGGGTTAGTTCATGTATTCACGGGTTCGTTCGTTCATGTATACACGGGTTCGTTCATGTATTCACTGGATCGTTCGCTCAAGTATACACGGGCTCGTTCAGGTATAAACAGGTCGTTCATGTATACACGACTTCGTGCATGTATATACGAGTTCGTTCATGTATTCACGGGTTCGTTCGTTCATGTATACACGGGTTCGTTCATGAATACACGGGTTAGTTCATGTATGCAAAGGTTCGGTCATGTATACACGAGTTTTCATGCATGTATATACGGGTTCGTTCATGTATACACGGGTTCGTTCAAGTATACACGGGCTCGTTCAGGTATAAACAGGTCGTTCATGTATACACGATTTCGTGCATGTATACATGGGTTCGTTCATGTATTCACGGGTTCGTTCGTTCATGTATACACGGGTTAGTTTATATATACACGGGATTCGTTCTTGTATACACGGGTTAGTTCACACACACATGGGTTCGTTAGTGTATTCACTGGATCGTTCGCTCATGTATACATGAGTTCGTTCAAGTATAAACGGGCTCGTTCAAGTATACACGACTTCGTGCATGTATATACGGGTTCGTTCGTTCATGTATACACGGGTTCGTTCATGTATACACGGGTTCGTTCGTTCATGTATACACGGGTTCGTTCGTTCATGTATACACGGGTTCGTTCAAGTATACACGGGCTCGTTCAGGTATAAACAAGTCGTTCATGTATACACGAGTTCGTTCATGTATTCACGGGTTCGTTCGTTTATGTATACACGGGTTCGTTCATGCTTTCAAAGGTTCGGTCATAAATTAACAGATATTTTTATTGATTTAAACTTTACAAGTTTATCATCATATGCAATATACAAACATATGCGTGACAGAATAAACAAAACAAACAAGCAACAAAAACATAATTTTGCACACAAAGTTCATATAAATTGTATTCTTGAATAATTTGTAATATTAAATAAGTTGATAAATATGTGAAAATGACACTGAACTTTAACTTACGCAAATTAAATTAAATATTAAATTGAAAAGATTATGCATTATCGCAAAAGCAATAACATAAATAACATAAAAAATTAATTTGCTAATATGTTTCATTCGAGGATAAACCTAGTTTTGATTAAACAATAAATCTTTACCAGTATCAAATGCTTCTTTTATAAACCAAGATAAATTAAACAACTCTTACTTATTACGTGTTTTCATTAGCTCTATGAATTTTAAAACACTTGGACGTTTTTAATGTATTTTCTTCTGATATTATCATATATAGGACAAATCAAAACAAAATGGTATTCATCTTCGATGTCATTAGAATTACAAATGGTGCAATAACGTTGATTTCTTTCTAATCTGTTCTGTGAGTAGCGCCCAGTTTCAATTCGCAGTGAATGCGACAATAGTCTTAGTTTTGATAAAACAATCCGCAACTTATATGGCAAAATATCGAGATATGGTTCATATTCAAATATATATACATTGACAAAACTCTATTATTTACAACATCGCTGTTCCACTTTTTAACAAAACAATCGACTAAACGCTGTTTAAAAACAGTATGAAATGTTTTCAAAGGAACACTATTTGGATTATTCCAAACATAACCAAAACGGTACTCGTTTAGAAGCTTTTTAACATTCCCAGTCCAATTATTACGCCAATTTTCTATGTTTTTGACTGAATTATTGTAAATAGTAGACATTATAATATTGTCAGAGTTAACTGTTTTGCACCAATATTTAACGATTCTTACATAGCGCAATATATACAATGGATACCGCCCAAGTTCCCCGTAAATACCCGCATTGCTAGTTGAAGTCTTAACATTTAAAATATATTTACAAAATTTTAAGTGAATTCTTTCAATTTCTTTCGACTTAGAAAATCCCCAGGCTTCACAACCATAATTCAAAATGGATCCAACAAAGGAGTCGAATAATTGACACATTGTCTTCGGTTTAAAATTAAACTTCTTAGTATTAGCAATTAATATATGTAAAGCCTTTAAACCCTTCCCTGCTAAACTTACTTGATTTAAAACAAATATTCCGGTGTAATTAAAAATAACTCACAGATAATTAAAATCGTTAACTATTTCTAAGAAGTTGTTGTTATATGCCCATGACTCATTTTGTCTTAATTAACCCTTTTTCCTGAAAACCATAATTTTGGTTTTGACGGATTTTTTTTATAATCCCCATTTATTACAATAAGCTAGTAGTTTACACCTGTTCTCACCACACGGTTGCGTGAACACTTTGAACGAAAGACCTTTAGACCCACCACTTAGCCATGGAGAGGGTACCGTGCGGCGGGGCTCCGTCGGTGTTGCGCCGGCGGCAGATTACCTGCTTAAATATTACCTGCTTAAATATTGACTGTTTTGCTGCAAATCATCAGGTGATATTCCTGCTAAAACCATAACATCAGCAAAAAGCATAAGTATAAGAGTAATATCGTCGATAGTAAGACCTGAACTAATATCATTTTGTAAAAATAACTCTAAATCTTCAACGAAAAGGGAGAAAATTATCGGGGAAATTACCTCCCCTTGCCTTAGACCGATTGAACATTCGAAAAAATCTGAATAAGTATTGCAGCTTTTAACACAAGATTTTACTTTAGAGTACATGTCTCTTATTATTCTAAGTAGCTTTCCATTTATGCCTATTTTGTAAAGTTTTAGCCATAAGGCATTCCTAAATCGACCTTCTTCATTTAATATATTGTGAATAACAGATTGTAATACAAAAATTGCATCGATAGTTGTACGACCCGACCTAAAACCAAATTGGGCCTGATATAATATTATTATCTTCACACCATTTACTTATCCTTTTATTTAAAATACCGGTAAAGATTTTGGACAAACAACTGACAAGAGTTATTCCTCTATTATAATAATTATCTACGTCGTCAGGGTCGTTCCCCTTAAACAAAGGTATACTAGTTCCCTCGGTCCATTTTTCCGGAAAATATCCAGAGCTTAGTACAGCATTAAATAAATCAACAAGATGCGAAGAAATGATATCTACTGATTCGAGGAAATATTCATTCATGACAAAGTCTCCATAAATTGACTTATTTCGCTTCAAAGAACGAACAACAGATTCAACCTCAGCAATTGTTATAATGTTATCCAATTCTTCAATCTTACAACTGTTTTCATTAAAATCATGCTGCTGGCAGAAATATTCTGCTTGATCAGTTTCTACTTGAAAAATCTCCGTTGACATCTGAGAAAAATAATTATAAAATCTCTCAAGACTTATGTTTTCACTCTTCGATTTATTTTTTCGTAAAAATAACTTCCAAAAGTCTTTAGGCTTCTTAGGCCTTAAATTCTCAATCTAACTCATCTTCTTATTTTCATACGGACGCCGTTTTTTCTTTATAAGCATTTTATAGGAAAAAAATTTAATATGCAATTCAACTCTATTTTCCATCGATTTACACTTATTACATTGATTTAATGACTTGTTATAAATATTTTTAGCAGTAAAGCACTCATTATCAAACCAAACAGATTTTTTATCGGCAGTATTTGCAAAACGCGCTCGATCATTTTTTTTTTTTGAGAACAGAGGATCCGCGGCGTCGCGTGTAACCTTTACACATTAATTAATAGAGCTATTAACACTGTCCCTATGATTAGCGTTTATACTGAGCGATATATTATTCAGCTCCGTTAATCTACCAATTAATCTATTACGAAACGTGCCAAGGCAATTTTCATCCCATGTAAATGCTACCCTCTCCGTAGTCGACTTAACGCATATGGGTTTAACACAATTAAATGGCCCAGTCACACCAACCACGAATGTCTCCCCGAATCCACTACGGTCGTCCCACCCACGGATGTCCCCCGGATGGGTATTTCTCAAAAAATATTACGAACTACTACGAATACATTACGGTTTGAGTACGGTTGAGAACGGTAACAGTGAGGAGCAGCAAGGTTGGCACAGGAAACACCGCGGTTGACATGTGTAAATGACTGGAACCACTACGGTTTCACTACGGTTCGAGTACGGACTACTACGGACAACTACGAACTAGTACGGACTAGTATGGAGTGTCACGAGCGTGTCACGGTTCCCCACGGGGTCCGCAATCGCGCAATAAAAAGGCCTGCATTTCAGCAATTCGGCCTTATTCGCGATGAAACCGTACTAGATCGTAACTAAACCATGCTCCAACCGTGAGATAACCTTACTGAAACCTTATTGTCCTCGTAGTAGGTCGTAGTAGGTCGTGGTAGGTCGTAGTAAGCCGTGTCATTCCCGGTATACCGCTAATGTTCTACGAATCACTTCGAATCACTACGAATTGCTGCGAACCCACTAAGGATGCTCTACGGATGGAAAAATCGTGGTGCTGACCCCGAGAGTTTTGGACATGTCCAAAACTCTCGGGGTGGGTCCACGGATACATACGAACTACTACGAATAACCACGAATAACCCAGGATACACTACGGATTCACTACGATTCCATCCGTAGTGGATTCTTACAGGCATTCGTGGTTGGTGTGACTGGTGCATTATAGGGAAAGCGGTGTATGATCGGACCACTCATTTAAAGGTTCGATTTTAAAATCATTTACACGATTGAAATTACATTCTTTCAATAAAAGATAGTCAATAACACTCGCACCATCATGTATACACGAGTTCATGCATGTATATACGGGTTCGTTCATGTATACACGGGTTCGTTCATGTATACAAGGGTTCATTCGTTCATGTATACACGGGTTCGTTCATGTATACAAAGGTTCGTTCATGTATACACGGGTTCGTTCATGTATACAAAGGTTCGTTCATGTATATACGGGTAAGTGCATGTATACACGGTTTCTTTCATGTAAACACGAATTAGTGCATGTAGTCACGCGTTCGTTCATGTATACACGGGCCGTTTGTTTATGTAATACACAGGTTCGTTCATGTATACACGTGTTAGTGCATGTATACACGGGTTCGTTCATGTATACACGGATTCGTGCATGTATACACGGGTTCGGTCATGTATACACGGGTTCGTGCATATATACACGGGTTCGTTAGTAGTATAGAAAGTGGGGGTACCAGCGCAGTTTCCCTTTGCAGGGCCTCAAAACCTAGCATTACAAATGTGTCAACACGGTTCTTAACACAAGCACACCATCGTTAACACGATGATATGTTTGTTGTTAAAGCCGTGATTAACACATTTTAAATTGCTTAAGCGAAACTCTGCTCGGGAAAACAACGCAGATACCCCGACTTTCTATACTACTCATCAATCTGGTTTAACAATTCGATAAAAAATAATATTTTAATCCAGTTTCCTTTCATAAATAACTAATAACTGAAACCATTTGAATCATCAAACAAAGTCAGACGGAACCGGACAGTTGTCTTCATCATCACTGTACATATCATATTCTACCATGGACTATTTATTTTTTCTACATTTTGCTACCTAGTATTTTAGTTCAAGAATCTTTTCCCTGTTTACATCCAGCTTTCATTGATAATAATTCAATACAGCCAGCAATTTTTTCCGATTATTGACTTTGTGTTTTTTTTGTGTCCATAAAATCATCATGAACTACTTCATATTCTACTTGGCCCTGCTTACCTTCCAATAATTGTTTTCTATATTTTTCTTTTAATTTTTTAAGTTGATATTTTCTATACTGTCTTGTTCCATGATTTATAATAATACTAGATATTATTTATTTTCTAGGCCCTTATTTAATATTTTGAATATCTTTAAACGGTACCCAACTATAAAATCATCATTAACCAACGCTTGTTTCTTTTCATAATCTCGTCGTATAACTTTTTCAATTCTAAATACTTTTCGATCAGATTTTCTGATTTCTAATTCGTAAATGTTCCGGTCAATAGTTTGGTTGTTTAAATCTTTTATTTTGTATTTACTAGTTTTTACTTACTAGTACTAACTAGTTTTTAAACCAGTTAGCATGTTTTTATCAGACATTGATTTATTACTAGGATATTCGTCATAGCAATAATCATATTGTTTACAAATAGCATCTAATTCTTTTGATGGTTCTCCACTGTCAAGTGGATTACCCGGACTGCAATATTATAACCAGGAATTGTTAATCCCTTTTTAGGTAATAAAGGTAGTACATCTTTATGGTTATCAATACTTCCTTCTTGTGTATTAGTAATACCACAAGAAGTCAACCATTTTGTTATTTGGCCTTTTATTCATCTTTAAAGTTGTTCTTTGTTTCTGTGTGTGTTTGTGGTTGACAGTCATCCTTGAATGCTACTTTTCCAGCTCGATGTTTATATCTATATTTTAACACTGATCTACCATTTTTTACTAACATATACTCAGGATTAACATGTTCAGTAATCATCTTTTCTTTAACACAGTAACTCATATATAATATAATTAGATAAAATAAGGTAGTATTATGTTTTCATTTTCTAATGGTTTATAAGTTTTTAATATTTTATAAAGGATATCATACAAACTATATCTTTCTTGCAACTTTTTAATGAAGAATAGACAGAAATACCCTCACAATACACTTTTTTTATCTTGATACTGAATAGTGTATGTTGATTGACGTACTACTCACGGCATTTATGTTCTGACTTGAAATGCACCAAGTTGCGGTATACAATATGTTGGACAAACAGGTCGATCCTTAAAAGTTCCATTTCGTGAACACAAATAAAATGCAAGTAATCCTAAAAAGTCAAAAAAAATACTTGTACCAACGCTTTCGTCAGTCAGGTCATAATTTTAATAACGTAACTGTTCAACCGGTTGAATATATATTTTTTGATAATGATGCTACAAAAAGCTTTACAATAAAAGCTAGACATATTGCAGAACTTAAGTGGATGAAAAACTTACAGACACCTTATCCACTCGGCCTTAATGACAATATTTATCAAGATGGACATATTTCTAAAGATCCTAATATTGACATTTTTTCTATATTTTCTATTCGAAAGCGTAAATATAGGTCTCATGGTCTTAGGCGTAATGGTAAAATCAAACGTTAATCGCGTATAATTATTTTTCTGTCGCTGATTTACAAACTATTTTTAAACAGTCTGGAAAGCACTCTATGCTTTCACGGCTTACCTTTGTCCATTTCATCACTTAAGTTGATCGACGAGGAAGCCGACACAATTTTCATTCGTACAGATCCCTTGTATAACACTGCTTCCATAGTTCAAAGCTATACACAACATGTTCTCTGACCCCATATTGACAAGGATTCTGATCACGTCAGGCATTTTCTAAAACTACTATATATTAATAAAGGTATTGATTTCATTGACATGCCTAGTATTTTTCGAGATACTCATGTAGTTGATTCTATCCCAAAATATTTCAAAAATTCCGAAAGTCCTGTAATTTGTTATAAGTATAAAAAGCCTATTATAAATATTATTTTCAACTACAACAAAATAGTTTCTGACCTTGATATAGTACATAATACTCCTAAGGAATGTGAATGCAACACATCAACATTTTGCTATACTCCAGCAGGTCATGTCATCACTGGCAATTTTGATATTATTGATAAACGTATTCGGCATTTGTTTTCGAAAGGTCCAAAATATAAATTACCTTCAACTATTGATTTGAATGCCTGTCGGGCCCAGATCGCCCACTCCATTGAAGATGTTCGTATCAAATGGTGTCGCAGAGAGCATGCGGACCCAAACTCACTTGGAAAAAGTCAATTCTGAAAATTATAGATACACGTTTTAACTTTTATAATGCTAACCCCTCTTTACTTCCTCCGAGACCTAGGTTTTCCTTTCGTAATTTAAAATCGGGAATTCAGGAATTTCATAATAAATTTGTTTTAGTTCCTGCAGATAAAGCAGCTAATAATGTAATTATTGTGTGACGCCTACATTACGTCAATGTTTTATCTCTGAAACTCGGCACCAATTCGTATACTCCAGATAATTCTACTGAGGATGATGTTGTTTCCGCACATATCACTCGGTGCACTACTTTCAAGGCTGGTGTAAACGATAAGCAAAATAAACTGCCTACCATGTACTGGATTCCTAAATTACATAAAAATCCATATAAGGCTCGCTTTATTTCGAATTCTAGTGCCTGCACCACAACAATCATCTCCAAACTTTTAACTTCTTGTCTTACTGCCGTTAAAGATCACGTTAAATTATATTGTGATAAAACTTATGAAAACTCTGGGATTAATTTATTTTGGTCTATAAAAAATTCAGGAGACGTTCTTGATACAAAATTTCAAGAAAGGTCAAGTTTCATCAATAAGCACTTATGACTTCTCTACACTATATATAACCTTACCACATCACTTTATTAAAGACTAGCTAATTTCTCTTATTCAAAAAACATTCGCTAGAGAAAATACTACATTTTTGGCATGTAATAATATAAAAGCGTTTTTACTAACGGTAGTTTAGACAATTATACTATGTGGACTTGCTATGAAGTTTGTGAAGCCCTCATCTTCCTATTAGATAATATTTTCGTCAGGAATGGAACCACCGTTTATAGACAAATTGTTGGTATCCCTATGGGTACGAACTGTTCACCACTTGTCGCAGATTTGTTCTTATTTTGCTATGAAAGGGATTTCATGTTGAGTCTTTCACCAGATACCCAGGCAGATGTTATTGAAGCCTTTAATGACACCTCTCGGTATCTGGATGACATATTGAACATTGACAACCCTTTCTTCCGAACTGTGGTTAATTATATTTATCCTAAAGAACTTCAGCTTAACAAAGCTAATATATCTCATAAAAACGCGTTTTTTCTTGATTTAGATCCCTCGATTGAAAATGGCAAAATCTATGACAAGAGAGATGATTTTAATTTTGACATTGTTAATCATCCCCACTTGGATGGGGATGTTCCCCGAGCAACTTCTTGTGTATGTGCCTCAACTTATTCGTTTTTCTAGAGCTTGTACTCGAGTTGAGGACTTTAATATTCGTAATCTTTGTATAACTAAAACGTTACTCAATCAGGGTTACCGTTACCGTAAACTTCGTAAAACCTTTGCAAAATTTAATTATCGTAACCCTGATCTTCTTTCCAAATATAAAAGTAATTTAAGGACTCTTCTGCGACAAGGACTATCACAACCTGACTTCTATGGTGATGTGATTTATAGACTTCGTAAGATTCTTGGTCATGATCACTTTCATACTATCTTTGTTAAACTTGTTAAAAAGTTTATCAAAAGAGGTTATGACCCTATCATTTTGCAACGTACTGCATGCTTGGTGGTGGATCCTTTTACAGTTCGCCAAAATGCTAATCAATATTGTTATTTTACATCCTACAGGGATTGTATGACATTAATTGATCCAGTTTTTCCTTAAACCCGTGTGTTTCATATACCACGTTGAAGGTTTTGTGCCTATCGACATTTTGGCCTATTTTATTAGGGTTTCCTTAACTGTCCTCATTATCTTGTATTAGACACTGATGTCGAGTTTTGGACCTTTTTTAACAGTCCGTAAGTTTACTAATATTATTTCTTATGGATCTTTGTTACGATTCTATTTCGTATCTTTGAGTATTTCACCAGATACCCAGGCAGATGTTATTGAAGCCTTTAATGACACCTCGAGGTATCTGGATGACATATTGAACATTGACAATTCTTTATTTCCAACGAAGGTTAATAAATTTTCCTAAAGAACTTCAGCTTAACAAAGCTAATAAATCTGATAATAACGCCTCTTTTCTTGATTTAGATCTCTCGATTGAAAATGGTGAAATTATTAGCAAAATCTATGATAAGAGAGATGATTTGAGGACTTTAATATTCGTAACTTTTTATAACTAAAAAACTACTCAATCAGGGTTACCGTTACCATAAACTTCGTAAAACCTTTGCAAAATTTTATTATCGTAACCCTGATCGTCTTTCCAAATATGAAAGTAATTTAAGGACTCTTCTGCGACAAGGACTATCACAACCTGACTTCTGTGGTGATGTGATTTATAAACTTCGTAAGATTCTTGGTTATGATCACTTTCATACTATCTTTGTTAAACTTGTTAAAAAGTTTATCAAAAGACGTTATGACCTTATCATTTTGCAACGTACTGCATGCTTGGTGGTAGACCCTTTTATAGTTCGCCACTATGCTTTCCTCTTTAATTGTACGATGGCCGGACAGGCTGTGGACCCTATGATGACCCCTACCTAAAGCCCATTGAGACAGTGGCGTTTGATGTTTGTCTATGATCTTTCTTGTCGTGCCCTTAATGGTTTATTCTCTTGTTGCTCTGGCTTCTGCCAAGTCACTGAGTACCTTCATTGTGGCTTTCTAGGCTATTGCTTTTTTATTGTATTATATTTACACGAGCATATTTGTTTTTTACTTATATTGCCTATTGATGCTGCCTTGTTGGTTAGAGATTAAATCATGGCGGGGATTTCTTTATTTACACTGCCCT
The DNA here is from genome assembly GCA_037043455.1 of Cyrtodaria siliqua. NCBI lineage: Eukaryota > Metazoa > Mollusca > Bivalvia > Adapedonta > Hiatellidae > Cyrtodaria > Cyrtodaria siliqua. The sequence goes on from JAWPHD010001325.1 coordinate 319,270, forward strand.
GTTTTAATGGGATGACAGTAGGGTAAGTGTGGGGTTTGGTGCACCCTAGAACCGGTTTAAACCACCGTGGCCTACTTTGCCACTGACCGTTCCAAGGCGGTAGCCCTATTGTCAACCCTTTTGTGTTTGTGATGTCGTTTGCATTTATTATTACTTTTGCCTTCTTGTTTGTCTGTTTGCGTGTTTGTTTCTGTGTTTTGTGGTTGACTATCCTCCTTGAATGCTGCTTTCCCTGTCCGATCGTTTTATATTGCTTCATAAGTTCCTTGGTCATGATCACTTTCATACTATCTTTGTTAATCGTGTTAAACGGTTGATCAAAAGAGGTTATGACCCTATCATTTTACAACGCACTGTATGCTTGGTGGTGAACCAATTTACAGTTCGCCACTATGCTTTCCTCTTTAATTGTACGATGACCGGACAGGCTAGACCCTATGATTTGTCTATGATCTTTCTTGTCGTGCCCTTAATGGTTTATTCTCTTGTTGCTCTGGCTTCTGCCAAGTCACTGAGTACCTTCATTGTGGCTTTCTAGGCTATTGCTTTTTTATTGTATTATATTTACACGAGCATATTTGTTTTTTACTTATATTGCCTATTGATGCTGCCTTGTTGGTTAGAGATTAAATCATGGCGGGGATTTCTTTATTTACACTGCCCTGTTTTAATGGGATGACAGTAGGGTAAGTGTGGGGTTTGGTGCACCCTAGAACCGGTTTAAACCACCGTGGCCTACTTTGCCACTGACCGTTCCAAAGCGGTAGCCCTATTGTCAACCCTTTTGTGTTTGTGATGTCGTTTGCATTTATTATTACTTTTGCCTTCTTGTTTGTCTGTTTGCGTGTTTGTTTCTGTGTTTTGTGGTTGACTATCCTCCTTGAATGATACTTTCCCTGTCCGATCGTTTTATATTGCTTCATAAGTTCCTTAGTCATGATCACTTTCATACTATCTTTGTTAATCGTGTTAAACGGTTGATCAAAAGAGGTTATGACCCTATCATTTTACAACGCACTGTATGCTTGGTGGTGAACCAATTTACAGTTCGCCACTATGCTTTCCTCTTTAATTGTACGATGACCGGACAGGCTAGACCCTATGATGACGTCTACCTAAATCCCAAAAGGACGGTGACGTTTGATGTTTGTCTGCAATCTTGTCTTGTCGTGTCCTAAATGGGTTGTTCTCTTTTTGCTCTTTCTTCTGAGTCACTGAGTACCTTATTTGTGGCTTTCTAGGCTATTGTATTTTTTTTTTGTATTTATATATACACGAGTAACTTTGTGTTTTACTTATATTGCCTATTAATGCTGCCTTATTGGTTAGAGAATAGTTCATGGCGGGGATTTATTTATTTACACTGACCCGTTTTACTGGGATGACAGTAGGGTAAGTGTGAGGTTGTGATGACTATCCTCTTGCTCCTGATCCGAAGAGTCAATTTCGTTTCAATGCCAATAAGAAGGTTATTGGTAAAATGAAAGATTAAACTTGTGGAATACTCATTGTTGAATTTCTTGGGTAGACTATATTCATACATGTTAGAAATGAGATTGGTACAAATAAATTAAGGGTATTATAAATGTGTTGTCAAAAATTATAACGCATGATAACTATAAGAACAATTTATTGACAGCCACAGAAAGATACCGTGAAATAAACGTTATTAGATAAAAAAATATATAAACTAAACAGTTATGTAATAAATAAAAACAAATTATCAGCTTTTCATGACAAGAGGTACATACTGTATAACATCCATACTGTATAATAGACAGCATCCATTAGCATACAGTTAACAATCATGCATGCTCTGGAATCATATGTTGTTATACTACTGTTATGCGGTTCAGGCACGTGAAATGACTTGTCTGCTCCCCTACTGTACTGTTATGTTACAGCATAATGCGCTTAAACAGACTGTTTAAAACGTTGCGTGCGGTGCTAACGATGGTTTACAGTTGTGTTCGATTGACGCTTTTTGGCTAGTTAAGCTCTTTAAAAGGAGGTAGTATTTTGCGATTTAACAGAAAGCTAGTAACATGTATAATGTTTGACTTTTGGTTGTGTTACAAAACGAAGAAATTGTAATAATCTCTGTTCCAGAACTATCGTATTCCAGGAAAGAAATTGTTATTTTAACAACTGACGGTGAATAATACATAATAGTTTTAATTTTAAAGTTTCATCTTCGCAATAAGACACATTGCAGTTTCGTTCAGTTATATTGTATATCATAGTTTCGCTTTCATTATATTTTATAAAACATTATATATAGGCTCCTATAGAAACCACAGCGTCCGAACGCAATGTCATCGTAGGTCCGCACTGTACTGCAAACAAGGACTTGAAACTACCATGAAAGAGACAAAAAACAACAGAAAGGGTGGTGAAGACAGGGTTACCGACTTGGAACGGTCAGTAGGCAATTCTTTACTGTATTTTTACAAGTAATAATACGTTGCTTATCGCAAATTCTAATACTATAAAGTGTTTACATTTACGGTCTCATGCTATCATATTGCGACACGAAATGAAACTTAATAATAATTTTAAACATGATTTTATTAAAATAACAGCGTTGGTATCATATGCAATAAGTGCAGTACGGATATTAATTTTAGTATGGTATAATTTAACATAGTGCGAGATATTAATATAACATAAATGGTAATTACAGTTCCCATTTAAAAGCCATGTTACTAGGGGTTAGCTGTATAAGCGTTTTGAGTATATGCACTTATCAGCTCAGCAGGCATAAACGTCGGTCAGTTTGGTGAAAACAAAGTATGGATGGTTATTTCTCGTAATGTGGCTCTGTGTAAAGTTTTTTTTCCGCCGACACACTTGCGAGTTTGGCCTTTAATAATTATTCCTCTCGGTGTGTTAGCTGGGTGGCTTGTCAAAACTTAGATGTATTTCTGTGAGTCGTTTCGTTTCTTGTCTCTCTTGTTTGTGTTTGTTGTTTCCAAGGGATCACCTTTTCAGTATGTATTGACGTTCACACTAGCATTCGTTTAGTGCTGCTTGACGGCCGTAGAAGGTCGCCCCGACTACAAATCAGTAGTGTTATTATTTACTGGTCCTTTAAGATCATCAAGCCCATTCTGTGTTGCTTTAAATTAGAATATCATAAAACCGAGTCTGTTACTTTTCTCTCTTGTTTGTGTTTTTGCTTCCAAGGGATCACATTTTCAGTATTTATCTTTTATCAGCAAGCATATAATCGTTTTTGCTAGTTTTTGTTAACGATGGTGTTCTTGAGTTAAGAGCAGTGGTTGATACATTTTAATGCTAGGATGTTGAGGCCCTGCGAAGGGGATACTGCGCTGGTACCCCCACTTTCTATACTACTTTCGTTCATGTATACACGGGTTCGTGCTTGTATACATGGGTTCGTGCATGTATACACGGGTTCGTGCATGTATACACGGTTCGTTCATGTATACACGGGTTCGTGCACGCAAACACGGGTTCCTTCACGTATTCACGGGTTCGTGCATGTAAACACGGGTTCGTTCACGTATACACGGGTTCGGGCGGTTTCGGCGCTACTCGAAAATCAGGTCGTACGGAAGGGGACGGTCCCTTGTATCATAGCCTAATACAACACTCATCTGTATATAAACGTAAAAAGTGTATGCACAAGCGTATGTTTTAAATTGAGACACCAGGGGTGGAGAAGGACATTTAGCGTATCACAAATGTGTTTGAGGCCAATTTTTGGGAAAAAAAACACAATCTTATTGTAATGTGTTTTAGGCTGATATAATTACTCTGGAGAAAACATCATATTTCCTGAGAGAGAGAGAGAGAGAGAGAGAGAGAGAGAGAGAGAGAGAGAGAGAGAGAAGAGAGATATAGAGGGAGAGAGAGAGAGAGAGAGAGAGAGAGAAGAGAGAGAGAGAGAAGAGAGAGAAGAGAGAGAGAGAGAGAGAGAGAGAGAGGAGAGAGAGAGATGAGAGAGAGAGAGAGAGAGAGAGAGAGAGAGAGAAGGTTTGACCTGGTGTAAATGTAAACTTTACGAGGAGTGGATGGGTAGAGTGAGGGAGGGGGACGATGCGCAAATCCATTTTCATAGCTACACCCAATAAAATACATACATTATGTTCATGACCTTTTAGTCTGCAGTCCCAACACCGAGCCATGCAACTATCGATATTGCATCAAGATTTTAAGATTCATCGTACCCATGGTTAAGCTGACAATACATGATGGACCTTCTTCATTATTACGGGTCATCTTTACTTAAGTACCATAAGTACCATAAGTACCATAAGTAATATATTTACCATAAGTAACATAAGTAACATAAGTAATATAAGTAATATAAGTAACATAAGTAGCATAAGTAACATAAGTACCATAAGTAACATAAGTAATATAAGTACCATAAGTAACATAAGTAATATAAGTACCATAAGTATCATAAGTAACATAATTAATATAAGTATCATAAGTACCTTAAGTATCATAAGTATATAAGTACCATAAGTAACATAAGTAACATAAGTAATATAAGTACCATAAGTAACATAAGTAACATAAGTAATATCAGTAATATAAGTACCATCAGTAACATAAGTAATATAAGTAACATTAGTAAAATAGGTACCATAAGTAACATAAGTAATATAAGAAATATAAGTACCATAAGTACAAAAGTAATATAAGTAACATAAGTAACATAAGTAACATAAGTAATATAAGTAACATAAGTAACATAAGTAACATAAGTAATATAAGTACCATCAGTAATATAAGTACTATAAGTAACATAAGTACCATAAGTAATATAAGTAACATAAGTAACATAAGTAACATAAGTACTATAAGTAACATAAGTAACATAAGTAATATAAGTAAACATAAGTAACATAAGTAATATAAGTAATATAAGTAACATAAGTAACATAAGTAATATAAGTAACACAAGTAACATAAGTAATAGAAGTACCATAAGTACCATAAGTAACATAAGTAATATAAGTAATATAAGTACCATAAGTACCATAAGTGACATAAGTAATATAAGTAACATCAGTACCATATGTAACATAAGTAATATAAGAAACATAAGTAACATAAGTAATATAAGTAACATAAGTAACATATGTAACATAAGTAATATAATATAAGTAATATAAGTAATATAAGTACCATAAGTAACATAAGTAACATAAGTAATATAAGTAACATAAGTAATATAAGTAACATAAGTAACATAAGTAACATAAGTACCATAAGTAACATAAGTAACATAAGTAACAAAAATACCACAGGTAATATAAGTAACATAAGTACCATAAGTAACATAATTTCCATAAGTAATATAAGCAATATAAGTACCATAAGTAACATAAAGTAATATAAGTACCATAAGTAACATAATTAATATAAGTACCATAAGTAAATAAGTACCTTAAGTAACATAAGTAACATAAGTAACATAAGTAATATAAGTAACATAAGTAACATAAGTACCATAAGTACCATAAGTGACATAAGTAACATAAGTAACATACGTAATATAAGTAACATAATAACATAAGTAATATAAGTAACATAAGTAACATAAGTACATAAGTAATATAAGAAACATAAGTACCTTTAGTAACATAAGTAACATAAGTACCATAAGTAACATAAGTAATATAAGTACATAATTAACATAAGTACCATAAGTAACATAAGTACCATAAGTAATATAAGTAATATAAGTACCATAAGTAACATAATTAACATAAGTAACATAAGTAACATAAGTAACATAAGTAATATAAGTAACATAAGTACCATAAGTAACATACGTAACATAAATACCATAAGTAACATAAGTAATATAAGTAACATAAGTAATATAAGTACCATAAGTAACATAAGTACCTTAAGTACCATAAGTAACATAAGACCATAAGTAACATAAGTAAACATAAGTAACAAAGTAACATAAGTAACATAAGTAACATAAGTAACATAAGTAATATAAATAGCATAAGTACATAAGTACCATAAGTAATATAAGTAACATAAGAACCATAAGTAACATAGTACCATGAGTAATATAAGTAAATATAATTACTATAAGTACCATAGGTAACATAAGTACCATAAGTACCATAAGTAACATAAGAACCATAGGTAACATAAGTAATATAAGTCATATAAGTACCATAAGTACCATAGGTAACATATGTAATATAAGTAACATAAGTACCATAAGTACCATAAGTAATATGTACCATAAGTACCATAAGTAACATAAGTAATATAAGTAACATAAGTAACATAAGTAACATAAGTAATATAAGTAATATAAGTACCATAAGTAACAAAAGTAATATAGGTTACCTAAGTAACATAAGTACCATAAGTACCATAAGTACCATAAGTAATATAAGTAATATAAGTACCATAAGTAACATAAGTACCTTAAGTAACATAAGTAACATAAGTAACATATGTAATATAAGTACCATAAGTAATATAAGTACCATAAGTAACATAAGTACCATAAGTAACATAAGTAATATAAGTTACCTAAGTAACATAAGTAACATAAGTAATATAAGTAACATAAGTAATAAAAGTTATATTAGTACCATAAGTAACATAAGTAACATAACTAATATAAGTACCATAAGTAACATAAGTACCTTAAGTAACATAAGTAACATAAGTAATATAAGTAACATAAGTAACATAAGTTACATAAGTTCCATAAGTAACATAAGTAATATAAGTACCATAAGTAACATAAGTAATATAAGTACCATAAGTACCATAAGTAATATAAGTACCATAAGTAACATAAGTAACATAAGTAATATAAGTAACTTAAGTAACATAAGTTATATAAGTTATATAAGTTATATTAGTACCATAAGTAACATAAGTAACATAACTACTATAAGTACCATAAGTAACATAAGTACCTTAAGTAACATAAGTAACATAAGTAAACATAAGTAATATAAGTAACATAAGTAACATAAGTTACATAAGTACCCATAAGTTACATAAGTAAATATAAGTACCATAAGTAACAAAAGTAATAAAAGTACCATAATTACCATAAGTAATATAAGTACAATAAGTAACATAAGTAACATAAGTAATATAAGTAACTTAATAATATAAGTACCATAAGTAACATAAGTAACATAAGTAATATAAGTACCAAAGTACCATAAGTAATATAAGTAACATAAGTCACATAAGTAACATAAGTAACATAAGTAATATAAGTAACATAAGTAATATAAGTACCATAAGTACCATAAGTAACATAAGTAATATAAGTACCATAAGTAACATAGTAAATAAAGTACCATAAGTAATATAAGTAATATAAGTACCATAAGTAATATAAGTAATATAAGTAACATATTAACATAAGTACCATAAGTACCTTAAGTAACATAAGTAACATAAGTAACTAGTAACATAAGTAATATAAGTCCCATAAGCCATAAGTAACATAAGTAATATAAGTACCATAAGTAATATAAGTAACATAAGTAATATAAGTACCATAAGTAACATTAGTAACATAAGTATATAAGTAATATAAGTACCATAAGTAATATAAGTTACCTAAGTAACATAAGTAACATAATTAATATAAGTACCATAAGTACCATAAGTACCATAAGTAATATAAGTAATATAAGTACCATAAGTAACATAAGTAACATAAGTACCATAAGTAACATAAGTAATAAAAGTAATATTAGTACCATAAGTACCATAAGTAACATAAGCAATATAAGTACCATAAGTACCATAAGTAACATAAGTAACATAAGTAACATAAGTAATATAAGTTACCTAAGTAACATAGAGTAATATAAGTAATATAAGTAACATAAGTAACATAAGTACCATAAGTAACATAAGTAATAAAAGTAATATTAGTACATAAGTAACATAAGTAACATAAGCAATATAAAGTACCATAAGTACCATAAGTAACATAAGTAATATAAGTTACCTAAGTAACATAAGTAACATGAGTAATATAAGTACCATAAGTAACATAAGTAACATAAGTAATATAAGTAATATAAGTACCATAAGTAACATGAGTAACATAAGTAATATAAGTATATAAGTAACATAAGTAACATAAGTACCATAAGTAATATAAGTAACATAAGTAACATAAGTAATATAAGTACCATAGTAACTAAGTAACATAAGTAACATAAGCAATATAAGTACCATAAGAAACATAGTAACATAAGTAACATAATTAATATAAGTAAGATAAGTACCATAATTAACTCTAAGTAACATAAGTTATATAAGTAATATAAGTAACATTAGTAACATAAGTAACATAAGTAATATAAGTACATAAATAACATAAGTAACATAAGTAACATAATTAATATAAGTAATATAAGTACCATAAGTAACATAAGTAATATAAGTAATATAAGTAACATAAGTAACATAAGTAACATAAGTAATAATTAACATAAGTAACATAAGTAACATAAGTAATATAAGTACCATAAGTAACATAAGTAACATAAGTAATATAAGTAACATAAGTAACACAAGTACCATGAGTAATATAAGTACCATGAGTAACATCAGTAACATAAGTAACATAAGTACCATAAGTAATATAAGTAACATAAGTAACATAAGTAATATAAGTACAATAAGTACCATAAGTATCATAAGTACCATAAGTAACATTAGTACCATAAGTAACATAAGTAACATTAGTAATATAAGTAACATAAGTAACATAAGTAACATAAGTAATATAAGTAACATAAGTAACATAAGTAACATAAATAATATAAGTACCATAAGTAACATAAGTAACATAAGTAATATAAGTAACATAAGTAACATAAGTAACATAAGTAATATATGTAACATAAGTAACATAAAAAATATAAGTACCATAAGTAACATAAGTAACATAAGTAATATAAGTAACATAAGTAACATAAGTAACATAAGTAATATAAGTAACATAAGTCACATAAGTAACATAAGTAACATAAGTAATATAAGTAACATAAGTAATATAAGTACTATAAGTACCATAAGTAACATAAGTAATATAAGTACCATAAGTACCATAAGTAATATAAGTACCATAAGTAATATAAGTACCATAAGTAATATAAGTAATATAAGTAACATAAGTAACATAAGAACCATAAGTACCTTAAGTAACATAAGTAACATAAGTAACTAAGTAACATAAGTAATATAAGTCCCATAAGCCATAAGTAACATAAGTAATATAAGTACCATAAGTAATATAAGTAACATAAGTAATATAAGTACCATAAGTAACATTAGTAACATAAGTAATATAAGTAATATAAGTACCATAAGTAATATAAGTTACCTAAGTAACATAAGTAACATAAATAATATAAGTACCATAAGTACCATAAGTACCATAAGTAATATAAGTAATATAAGTACCATAAGTAACATAAGTACCATAAGTACCATAAGTAACATAAGTAATAAAAGTAATATTAGTACCATAAGTACCATAAGTAACATAAGCAATATAAGTACCATAAGTACCATAAGTAACATAAGTAACATAAGTAACATAAGTAATATAAGTTACCTTAGTAACATAAGAGTAATATAAGTAATATAAGTAACATAAGTAACATAAGTACCATAAGTAACATAAGTAATAAAAGTAATATTAGTACCATAAGTAACATAAGTAACATAAGCAATATAAGTACCATAAGTACCATAAGTAACATAAGTAATATAAGTTACCTAAGTAACATAAGTAACATGGGTAATATAAGTACCATAAGTAACATAAGTAACATAAGTAATATAAGTAATATAAGTACCATAAGTAACATAAGTAACATAAGCAATATAAGTACCATAAGAAACATAAGTAACATAAGTAACATAATTAATATAAGTAAGATAAGTACCATAATTAACATAAGTAACATAAGTAATATAAGTAATATAAGTAACATCAGTAACATAAGTAACATAAGTAATATAAGTAACATAAGTAACACAAGTACCATGAGTAATATAAGTACCATGAGTAACATCAGTAACATAAGTAACATAAGTACCATAAGTAATATAAGTAACATAAGTAACATAAGTAATATAAGTACAATAAGTACCATAAGTATCATAAGTACCATAAGTAACATTAGTACCATAAGTAACATAAGTAACATTAGTAATATAAGTAACATAAGTAACATAAGTAACATAAGTAATATAAGTAACATAAGTAACATAAGTAACATAAATAATATAAGTACCATAAGTAACATAAGTAACATAAGTAATATAAGTAACATAAGTAACATAAGTAACATAAGTAATATATGTAACATAAGTAACATAAAAAATATAAGTACCATAAGTAACATAAGTAACATAAGTAATATAAGTAACATAAGTAACATAAGTAACATAAGTAATATAAGTAACATAAGTCACATAAGTAACATAAGTAACATAAGTAATATAAGTAACATAAGTAATATAAGTACTATAAGTACCATAAGTAACATAAGTAATATAAGTACCATAAGTACCATAAGTAATATAAGTACCATAAGTAATATAAGTACCATAAGTAATATAAGTAATATAAGTAACATAAGTAACATAAGTACCATAAGTACCTTAAGTAACATAAGTAACATAAGTAACTAAGTAACATAAGTAATATAAGTCCCATAAGCCATAAGTAACATAAGTAATATAAGTACCATAAGTAATATAAGTAACATAAGTAATATAAGTACCATAAGTAACATTAGTAACATAAGTAATATAAGTAATATAAGTACCATAAGTAATATTAGTTACCTAAGTAACATAAGTAACATAAATAATATAAGTACCATAAGTACCATAAGTACCATAAGTAATATAAGTAATATAAGTACCATAAGTAACATAAGTAACATAAGTACCATAAGTAACATAAGTAATAAAAGTAATATTAGTACCATAAGTACCATAAGTAACATAAGCAATATAAGTACCATAAGTACCATAAGTAACATAAGTAACATAAGTAACATAAGTAATATAAGTTACCTTAGTAACATAAGAGTAATATAAGTAATATAAGTAACATAAGTAACATAAGTACCATAAGTAACATAAGTAATAAAAGTAATATTAGTACCATAAGTAACATAAGTAACATAAGCAATATAAGTACCATAAGTACCATAAGTAACATAAGTAATATAAGTTACCTAAGTAACATAAGTAACATGGGTAATATAAGTACCATAAGTAACATAAGTAACATAAGTAATATAAGTAATATAAGTACCATAAGTAACATAAGTAACATAAGCAATATAAGTACCATAAGAAACATAAGTAACATAAGTAACATAATTAATATAAGTAAGATAAGTACCATAATTAACATAAGTAACATAAGTAATATAAGTAATATAAGTAACATCAGTAACATAAGTAACATAAGTAATATAAGTACCATAAATAACATAAGTAACATAAGTAACATAATTAATATAAGTAATATAAGTACCATAAGTAACATAAGTAATATAAGTAATATAAGTAACATAAGTAACATAAGTAACATAAGTAATAATTAACATAAGTAACATAAGTAACATAAGTAATATAAGTACCATAAGTAACATAAGTAACATAAGTAATATAAGTAACATAAGTAACACAAGTACCATGAGTAATATAAGTACCATGAGTAACATAAGTAACATAAGTAACATAAGTACCATAAGTAATATAAGTAACATAAGTAACATAAGTAATATAAGTACAATAAGTACCATCAGTATCATAAGTACCATAAGTAACATTAGTACCATAAGTAACATAAGTAACATTAGTAATATAAGTAACATAAGTAACATAAGTAACATAAGTAATATAAGTAACATAAGTAACATAAGTAACATAAATAATATAAGTACCATAAGTAACATAAGTAACATAAGTAATATAAGTAACATAAGTAACATAAGTAACATAAGTAATATAAGTAACATAAGTTACATAAAAAATATAAGTACCATAAGTAACATAAGTAACATAAGTAATATAAGTAACATAAGTAACATAAGTAACATAAGTAATATAAGTAACATAAGTCACATAAGTAACATAAGTAACATAAGTAATATAAGTAACATAAGTAATATAAGTACTATAAGTACCATAAGTAACATAAGTAATATAAGTACCATAAGTACCATAAGTAATATAAGTACCATAAGTAATATAAGTACCATAAGTAATATAAGTAATATAAGTAACATAAGTAACATAAGTACCATAAGTACCTTAAGTAACATAAGTAACATAAGTAACTAAGTAACATAAGTAATATAAGTCCCATAAGCCATAAGTAACATAAGTAATATAAGTACCATAAGTAATATAAGTAACATAAGTATATAAGTACCATAAGTAACATTAGTAACATAAGTAATATAAGTAATATAAGTACCATAAGTAATATAAGTTACCTAAGTAACATAAGTAACATAAATAATATAAGTACCATAAGTACCATAAGTACCATAAGTAATATAAGTAATATAAGTACCATAAGTAACATAAGTAACATAAGTACCATAAGTAACATAAGTAATAAAAGTAATATTAGTACCATAAGTACCATAAGTAACATAAGCAATATAAGTACCATAAATACCATAAGTAACATAAGTAACATAAGTAACATAAGTAATATAAGTACCTTAGTAACATAGAGTAATATAAGTAATATAAAGTAACATAAGTAACATAAGTACCATAAGTAACATAAGTAATAAAAGTAATATTAGTACCATCAGTACATAAGTAACATAAGCAATATAAGTACCATAAGTACCATAAGTAACATAAGTAATATAAGTTACCTAAGTTACATAAGTAACATGGGTAATATAAGTACCATAAGTAACATAAGTAATATAAGTAATATAAGTACCATAAGTAACATAAGTAACATAAGCAATATAAGTACCATAAGGAAACATAGTAACATAAGTAACATAATTAATATAAGTAAGATAAGTACCATAATTAACATAAGTAACATAAGTAATATAAGTAATATAAGTAACATAGTAACATAGTAACATAAGTATATAAGTACCATAAATAACATAAGTAACATAAGTAAACATAATTAATATAAGTAATATAAGTACCATAAGTAACATAAGTAATATAAGTAATATAAGTAACATAAGTTACATAGTAACATAAGTAATAATTAACATAAGTAACATAAGTAACATAAGTAATATAAGTACCATAAGTAACATAAGTACATAAGTAATATAAGTAACATAAGTAACACAAGTACCATGAGTAATATAAGTACCATGAGTAACATAAGTAACATAAGTAACATAAGTACCATAAAGTAATATAAGTAACATCAGTAACATAAGTAATATAAGTACAATAAGTACCATAAGTATCATAAGTACCATAAGTAACATTAGTACCATAAGTAATATAAGTACCATAAGTACCATAATTAAACATAAGTAACATAATTAATATAAGTAATATAAGTACCATAAAGTAACATAAGTAACATTAGTAATATAAGTAAATTAAGTACCATAAGTAACATAAGTACATTAGTAATATAAGTAACATAAGTAACATAATTAACATAAGTAATATAAGTAACATAAGTAAACTTAAGTAACATAAGTAACATAAGTAATATAAGTACCATAAGTAACATAAGTAACATAAGTAACATAATTAATATAAGTAATATAAGTAACATAAGTAACACAAGTATCATAAGTATATAAGTAACATAAGTACCATAAAGTTATATAAGTACCATAAGTAAAATAAGTACCATAAGTAACATAGTAATATAAGTACATAAGTAACATAATTAATATAAGTAATATAAGTAACATAAGTAACACAAGTATCATAAGTAATTATAAGTAACATCAGTAATATAAGTAATACAAGTACCATAAGTAACATAAGTAACATAAGTAACATAAGTACCATAAGTAAACATAAGTAATATAAGTAACATAAGTAACATAAGTACCATAAGTAACATAAGTAACATAAGTAACATAAGTAATATAAGTAACATAAGTAGCATAAGTAACATACATAATAACATAATAACATAAGTACCATAGTACATAAGTAAATAAGTACATAAGTACTTAGTAAAAAGTAACATAAGTAATATAAGTAACATAAGTAACATAAGTACCATAAGTAACATAAGTAACATAAGTAATATAAGTAATATAAGTAACATAATTAACATAAGTTAATATAAGTAACATAAGTAACATAAGTAACATAAGTAATATAAGTAACATAAGTACC